>CM051455.1:56460184-56523262 GCA_028274465.1 Plantago ovata | reverse complement strand
TCAAAGGTAAATGCTTTTATTTGGAAAGTACTTCAAGACAAAATTCCGACAAAATTTAACCTTGAAAAGAGAGTGGTCTTCTTGAGCTCTGGGGAGAACGGGTTGTAAGGTGTGTGGTGATGATTCTTTTGTTGAGCATCTTTGGCATATCCTTGGCAGGGCCGGCCCATGACAGGTTCAGGAAGCCCGACGGAAGAGGGCCACCAATTCCGTAGGGGCCTCCAGGCCCAAGTGTTCAAGGCCATGATTAGGCTTTTGTTAATAAAAAAATAAAATTAATACTGATAATAATAAACAGAAGGGGCAGCTGCTTTCCCCTTTCCAGAGAAAAAACGGCGTGAGTCTCTCTCTCTCTCGCTTCCTTTCTTCCATCTTTTTCTGCTGCAAATTCTTCAATCCTCTCAATCATTAATTCTTCATCAATGATCGGAAATTTCCAAGAACAGAGCCGTTGATTT
Source organism: Plantago ovata (assembly GCA_028274465.1). Lineage (NCBI taxonomy): Eukaryota > Viridiplantae > Streptophyta > Magnoliopsida > Lamiales > Plantaginaceae > Plantago > Plantago ovata. The sequence goes on along the minus strand of CM051455.1, from coordinate 56,522,804 downwards.
TGCTTTTTGATGGGTATAGGATTGCAATCTTATTTTACCCAATTCTAATCATCTTATCCTTCTTTTAATTTGTTGCAACATATTGATTTTAAACAACAACCAAGCAAAGATTTGTATACGGTTTCACAATTGGATTTGGGGGTATCTTCTTCCAGTTCTTCGAAATTTAGAGGTACTTTTTGAATTCTTAATTTATTCAATGTTTTTTGTTTTAATCTGAGAGTATCAGTAGAAGATAATTGTTTATTGTTACTGGATTAAATTTTGTAGGTGTATTCCGAATTTCTGGTCACTGCCACTGCCGTTCAGGCATTCAGCTGGTGTAGTTTGCAGAGCAGTGAGCACTAGGCAGAGAGAAACATGTAAAACAGGGAAGCTTTCTCACTTGGTCGGAATATTTTCACATAAAAGAAGGGGGGAATGGAATAGAAGGAGGAGGGTTGAAGTACTTATGAACTTGGTCGGAATTTAGGAAATTTTTCGACCTCAAAAAATAGTACGAATCACAAGGAATTCGGACTATACTAATAGTTACACAACTATCTTGTACCAAGATACTTGGAAACTAGGGGGACATATGTTAATGTTAAAATATGTCCAATTCGTTGTACGAGTCAAGAGACGACTTAGCATGACACAAGTCCGACATATAGGGCACAGATGTCCGACACATGTGCCCTTGTCCGACTAATGTAACCACCCTCAAACAATTCTTATCGAGAACATGGTCCGACATACTGCCCGAGTAGTATGATTCCAAGGACCACGATCGAAGTCTGCTACGAGGAAAAGTGTCCGACACACTAACTTGTATCGGACTCATTGGCGAGACACTTAAGTTACGTTGCCACAAGAAAGAGTGTCCGACACACTCCTTGGTATCGAACATGATCGCGAGACATCTATTTGTCGGGAAAATAAGGTGAAACTCATATTAGTCATCTACGGTTCATATTGCCATTGGAACTCGGACGTTCCAGTCGGACTGTATCTCGGACGCTATGTCAGATACAAAGACGGGACGAAATTCTAGAATGTTCCATGAAACATAAAGTTACTATCTTAGCCTTGTGGAAACCCTAATTTGGTACGTCGGCCAGACCCATTAGGCCAACTAATGGGCTTTTAGCCTTTGAGATTCAATTGTGGCCTTACACTTGGTGCAATCTCAGGAGCCTTACCACCATTTGGGAAACACTATAAATAGGGGGCACTATTCACCCCTAAAGGTAATCAACATCTTACCCACTTTCATACTACATATACTAGATTGGCTTTCAACCCTCTAACCGTAAAGTCGATTATCCAGTTTGATCACTAGACAAACCGGAAAACCGTTACTAATCTCCCCCTCAAGTTTTATTTCAGGACTTCTCTAGCTATGGAAGGAAGCTAAAGGTCAAGAGGACCACGGATTAGAACGCATTAGAAGGACTTAGTGATTTACCCATCAACAAGTAGATACCAGTCACATGATTAAACATGCAATACTTTCAGCAACCACAACAACAAACAAAATTATGCCCATGCAAAAATCAACCAACAATAATTTAACCAAACTTGCATCACCACACTCCGAACCAAACATTTCCACCCCAACCCAGGAGATAATGAGCGGCATCTTTCGAGAAGAGACAATTGTTAATAGATCCTGTCAACACAAAATGGACCCACACAAACCACCATTAACATAATGAAATAAAACAGAAACCAGAATATTAAGAACTCAAAACTCCTTGTTCCTATCAGCAAAACTCGAAATCGAGTTACTGCCAGCATCCTGAAGGCTGGTATACATGTCCTGTTATCATCACCATCCGAGAAGTCCAAACATCTCTCTTCCCGCGTCCCACCATCCGATACCTGCTACAAAAGGCATAACACTGGTTCGGCGAACCACGAGCTAACATGGCCAAAATGGGACAGCCGCCCTTTAGCTTTAAAACAATGCCGAGTCATTACCACAATACTATCAAAAACTTCGGGCGTTGGAGTTTTTTTTATCAAACAACAATAAGTTGCAAGCCCTCCAAAGTTGCCAAATCGTAACCCCCCAAAACACATACCATGACTTTCAATCCATCCTACCATTGAGGCTCAAATGCTTAACAAGGCATAACTCAAAATTATTACTCACCCCTCCATTTTTACCAAGCCAACTATACACTAATTCCCAAACATTTCTAGGAAAGGGACACTCCCCAAGGATCAGGGCCGTCTTAATGATTTAGGTGGCCCTGTGCCAATCTTCAACTAAGGCTCCTTATGAGGCCCCAAGCAACATTGATATGATAGAAAACAATAAAAAATTTATAGCACCAAACACGCAATAAAAATCGTCCAATACAAGTTATTAAAAAGGAGTTGAACCTCAATAATAACCATCAGCAAAAAGGAGCTGAAGCTCAATAACAGCAACTGTGAATAAGCCTAACCAGCAACCCATGACTGGAGACAAAAGAAAAAATGAAACAAAGGCAAACTAATAGTCTTTTTAAGAAAGAAACAAAAAACAGAGACTAAAGCAAAGAGTAAAGAACCAAAAATGTCTCCAGCAAAAATAAAGTTATCCTGGCTCTTTGAACTGAAAGGGAAGTTAGCTACGAATCCATATAGAACGCATGGCAGAGTTTATGTGCCATCTGGGAGGATTGATGATAAAATATCACTTAAAAAGTGCAACTCTTCTAGCGTTCTTCGAGGCAAAATCATCAATCAAATCATCGTAGCTAACTTTCTCTGCCATATCATTTTCAATTGCTATCATAGCCAATCCGTTGAGTCTTTCTTGTGACATTGTAGAGCGTAAGTAGGACTTCACCAATTTCAACTTTGAAAAGCTTTTTTCTGCAGATGCAACAGTGACGGGAATTATTAACAAAATCCTATATGCAATTACTGCATTAGGAAAACAACCAACATCTTTCAAATAATTCAAAATTTCAATAGCTTTCATCTTCTTACTAGGCATGAACACTTCAACAAGTTGCAATTCTGAGAATAAAGAGATTCCATCTATATCAGATTTTTCACATTTATGTATAAAGAATAGTTCTGAAAAGAATAGTTGCAATTCTGAGAATATTCTCACTTGGTCGGAATACTTCAACCCGACATATTTTCACATTTATGTATAAAGAATAGTTGAATCAGAGTTATAAGGGTGGTCGAGTGGTAGGGATGTTGGAATAGCATAGGAGAGGTCGGGAGTTCGAACCCAACGGAAACATATGGTGGTATGGGTGTATTTGGGGTTATAAGGTGGTATGATTAGTGTAGAAGTAGGATTTGAGGTAGATTTGACCGTTCAGAAAAAAAAACGAAAAGTTGAATAGTTTCCAATCATTAAATAAAATAGTTAATAAAATTTGATGGTTTTATTTGAGTTTAAAAAATTAACATATTTATTTTACATAAATGTGTGTGTGATCAATTACTATTGTACAATACACTTTAGTGAAATTTTAGATTAACAAATAAAGTAAAGGAAAAATCACGTACAAATCACCAAGAGAGAAATTGAATACAAACATAAAAATTAAAAGAGAAGAACGGTGTCAGAGGTTGTCAGAATTCTTTTTATAGTAAACAATATTAGTCCTGATGTGACATTGTTGCTCTAATCCTTTTCTAACGATCATCTTTGATCCAGTATGGATTTGATATGGTTTCACTCTATACCATTTGTTACGACTCTATACCTGATGGGAATGGTGGATCAGGACAAGATTTATGCCCTGTATGAGCAGCCATCGGGGTGGCCTAATAGAAATAAGCCCTCAATAGACTTGCAACAGAGCTCCCGTAGGAAACCTCGAGTCAAAGTGGACAATGTTGGCGCCAACTCCTTTTGTGAGTTGGAGAGAGCCACTCGCAGCTTCGCAAAGGTACTTTCAAACTTAGATTGGTCTCTTATTTTATTTGGATTAGAGCATTACATTTTTGGTATGGGTTTTGAGTTAAATCCTCAATGATGGCACACATACAAACATTGTATGTACCAAATCCTATCTAAGTGAGAAACTGGTATTGAACATAATTATGCATAGTGACATAGTGTTAGACAACAGGTTCAAAACGATCTTTGATAATGTGATTTAGATTCTACCCCTATTTTCAGCTATGGAATTTCATCAAAACTATAATACTGTATTTGTATTTCAAACTTTTGAGCTGACTTTGTCTTCAAGTTAGGCGTTCAGGATTTAGAATAGTTAGAATCTTCTGAGATGATATGCACAACATTTGCGTGTTCTATGCAACATTGATTCTGGTTTCGCATTGTCGAATCTGTTCTCGTTTATTCAAGCAATGTCCATTCTGAAAGCCTCCGCCATTGAGTCTAATCGTCTGACAGAGGATGCTAGGAAGCGTATTGAGGAAGTCCAATCAATGACACAGTCCCTAAATGACATCATCAATGCAAAGATCGCAGCTGATAAGAAGGTTGCAGATAGGGACATGAGAATTGAACAATTGAACAAGGACCTTCAGCGTGCTAATGCTGAAATCTCCACACTTTCTGCGGAGAAATCTCGCCTATCTAATGAGCTCTTAAAGGTTGAGAAACAATTAGTAGAGGCCAAGAAAGAAGTCATGAAAGTTCACAAAGAAGCTGAGGCTTCTAAGAATAAACGAAAACGAGCTCATTTAAAGGTACCAATCAAGATTCAGCCATCTGCAGTAGTAGAGTCCAGCTCAGTACGTTGAAGCGCATGTAGATGAAGGTGAAAGGTCTGTTGGAAAAGAACAAAAGAAGCCGACAGCTGATTCAAAGACCATATATCTTCAGTTCACTGACGATGTATGCACTTTCTTTCTTTTGCATGTTTTAGTTTTTTAATCTTTAACACTGTGTTTTGTATTGATTGTCTGCTGTTGTAGACTGGAAATTGTTCGCATTTCAGGTGCCGGAGGAGCGCGCAAATGTTGGAAGTTATGCAAACTTATTGTTCGCAAGAACAGAAGGATTTGACGGGAATATCTTTCAACTTTAAAAATGTTAGAATCCGAAAAGAGCAAACTCCAAATGAGGGTACCTCTATTGGAACTTGGATAGTTATGTGAATCAAAGTGATAAAAGAAGAAAGAAGGGGCAAAGAAGAAATAAGAAGAATCATAGACAAACAAACCAAGTTGAGAAGAATTCTTGGAACACGAATTCGGACACACATGAAATCCAACAAAGTCGAGCGGGAGTTTTCAACTTACAACCTTCTTCTGCAGAATTAGCACATGAGCTGTAAATAGAGATTGGAGCCCTGAAAGTGACAGAACAGAGATTGTCTTGGGTCTTTGAACCAGAGATCACAAGAGATCATTCAACTTGTCTTATTTGTTTAGATTTATGTCTTGTATAGCATAGATTAGCCTCTATAAGTAGCTTAGCATTGTTCTTGTAAATTCATCAGAAATTCTTCAATCAAAACAACTCAAATTGAGTATAATGTCTTCACGCACTTACTGCTCGCTTTCTGATATGGTACCAGAGCCTAGGTTTTAACCTAAGTTCATTTTTCCTTGGTCACCATTATTAAGCAGCTTTAAGTAGTTCTGTTCTTTCAATTTCTGCATTTTAATACTCAAAAATCTCTGTTTTTCTGAACTTTTTTTTTTAAGATATGGATGACCAAGATCAGGTTGCACCACCTGCTCCGTTCTTGGACCATGAGGACCCTTACAGTCCCTATTTCCTCACCTCAGCAGATAATGCAACTTCTGGTGCAGTGGCAACTCTCTTAAATGGAACCAACTATCATATGTGGTCCAAAGAGATGAATATGTCACTTGCTATCAAGAACAAATTGGGGTTTGTGGATGGGACTGTAATAAGGCCACCAGAAGCTAACATCCAAGAGATGAAAGCATGGAAAAGATGCAACACTCTTGTGAGATCTTGGCTCTTACAATCTGTTTCTCCTGAGATTAAGAGCACCATTCTCTATGTGGATTCACCAAAAGGGATATGGGATAAGCTCAAAATCAGATATGAGCAACCAGAGGATGTGAGAGTCTTTAAGATCCAACAAGATCTAAGCAAGCTTAAGCAAGAAAACATGATTGTTTCTGACTACTTCACTAAACTGAGTGGAATGTGGGAAGAACTGGATAACTATAATCCAACTCCTGTCTGTGAGTGTGGAGCTTGTCTCTGTGACATCTCTAGACACTTGGAATTCCATTTTGATAAAATGAAAGTGTTCAAGTTTCTAATGGATCTTAATGATTCATTTGAAGCTGTGAGAGGACACATCATTCTCATGGATCCAATTCCAAGTATGGATAGAGTTTATTCTATGATTCTTCAAGAAGAGAGTGACAAGAATGCTAAGATTCAGGTTGATCAAGAGATTGACTCCACAGCACTTGCAGTTGCATTCAAGAAAAAAGACAACAAGTCTTCACTGTACTGCACTAAGTGCAAGAAATCTGGGCACTCAACTGAGAAATGCCTCTTCTGCACTAACTGTGAGAAACCAGGTCACACTATTGAGACCTGTTACAAAATCCATGGTTATCCAGAAAAGAACAATGGCAAGAGAGTTGCCAACTTCACTGCTGAGAAGAAGATTGGGCTCACTGATGAGCTGGTTCAACAGTTGCTTGAAATGGCTGAAGAACACAAGAAAAAGAAGTCAAGAGAGGGAGAAACATCCACTCCAATCACTGAAGTCAATGATACTGGTATGGATTTTATTTTTTCAAAACAAAAATTCTTATTCCACTAAGTGGATTATTGATTCTGGAGCAACAGATCATGTTGTATATGATAAATCTCTGCTAACTGGAAACATTAAAATGATGAATTCTACAGTAAAATTGCCTACTCAAGACACTGCAAACATTTTATGTACAGGAGATATAAAAATACATGAGACTCTCATTTTTAAAGATGTGCTTTGTGTGCCTACTTTCAGATTGAACATAATCTCTGTAAGTAAGGCCACTGCAGATAATGATTTATGCTTCATTTTTTATAAAAAAGAATGTTGCATTTTGCAGAGAAACTTGAGAGGTTCCTGCAGAAAGATTGGTCTGATTGATCAAGTGAGAGGGTTGTACTACTTGAAGAATGAGGAATGCAGAGAAGCTAGTAGTTTTAATTTAAAACCTAAAGTTGGAACTGTTGAAGTTCACAACCTTTTGTGGCATTGTAGAATGGGGCATGCTCCTTTAGAGAGGCTTTCTCTTATAGATCCCATCTCACCTTTTGTAGTAAACAAGGAGCACATTCATTGTATTGTTTGTCCTAAAGCAATGCAAAGAAGATTTTCTTTTCCCAAAAGCTCTACTGTTTCTAAATATGCATTTGAACTGCTTCATTGTGATTTATGGGGACCATTTTCTACACCTACCATTGGTCATCAAACATATTTCTTAACTGTTGTAGATGATTATAGTAGGATGACATGGATCCATCTGATCAAATATAAGTCAGATGTGAAAAATACATTAATACAGTTCATGGAGTTTCTAGAAAGACAATTTGAAGTCAAGATTAAGAAACTAAGAACTGATAATGGCATGGAATTTCACATGCCTGAATATATTGCAAGAAAGGGAATGATTCATCAAAAATCATGTCCCTATACACCTCAACAAAATGGTGTGGTAGAAAGAAAACACCAACACCTGTTGAATGTGGCTAGAGAAATCATGATCAATGCATCCATGCCACTCAAGTTCTGGGGGGAAGCTGTATTAACAGCTTCTTATATAATAAATAGAGTTCCATCTGCTAAATTGCAGAACAAAACACCATATGAACTTGTGTATAAATCATCACCTGACTACACAAGAATGAAGATTTTTGGATGTCTGTGTCATGTGTATGTAAACACAGTGAATAGATCTAAATTTGATCACAGATCCAAAGAGTGTGTGTTCATGGGGTATCCACCCAATGTGAAGGGATATAAGCTCTACGATCGGGAAGAAAGGAAAATCATCATCTCTAGGGATGTAATTTTTCAGGAACAAATATTTCCATTTAAACAAGAAAAGCAAATGCCAACAGCAGATGCAGAGAGAACTCAAATCACAAATGATTTCTTCTGTAAGCATATGGCAAACATTGATCACAAAGAACTCTCAATTGAATCTGAACACGAACAAATTCATGATTCAGATAGATCAATTGATTCACATCTAACAAGTGATCAGAATAATGAAGAAACTACACAAGTTTCCAATGAAACAGATGGATCACTGGAAATACCAGTAGAAGAGTCCACTGAATCTATTGATTCTAGCAATATTTCATCACCTGTCAGGGAAGATATGACCCAAACACCACCAAGACAATTAAGAAGAGGCAATAGGGAAACTAGAGCCCCTTCTTATCTCAGTGGTTTTCATCATGGGAAATTACCAGGCAGAGAAATAAATAATGCTAGTTTCAATCAAGAAAAGGAAGTGTTGTACCCTCTATGCAACTTTCTCAGCTATGATAGGCTCTCAGTTGAACACAAAATCTATACAGTGAATCTTTCACTAGTACAGGAACCTAAGACCTATCAAGAGGCTGTGAAAGAACAACATTGGAGGCATGCAATTTCAGAAGAATTGAGAGCACTGGAGGATAACAATACATGGTCCATTGTAGATAAACCTCCCCATGTCAAACCAGTGGGTTGTAGATTTGTTTTTAAAACCAAATTGAATGAGAAAGGTGAAATTGATAAATTCAAGGCCAGATTAGTAGCCAAGGGCTACACACAAAAATATGGTCTTGATTATGAAGAAACTTTCAGTCCAGTAGCGAAGATGACATCTGTGAGAACATTACTTGCTATTGCAGCAAAGAAACATTGGCATTTAGAGCAACTGGACATCCGCAATGCCTTCCTCAATGGAGAGCTCAAGGAAGATATCTACATGGACCTCCCTCCAGGTATCTCATTTCAAGGGGGGACCAAAAGTCCTGAAATTACATAAATCCTTGTATGGATTAAAGCAAGCTTCAAGACAATGGAACTGTAAGCTTACTGAGTCTCTAAATCAACTAGGATTCATTCAATCCAAAACTGAATATTCTCTCTTTACTAGAGAAAACAAAGAAGGGTACATTGCTATTTTGGTCTATGTTGATGACATGATTGTTGCTGGATCAAACTTTGAAGCAATTTCAAACCTTAAATCTCAATTAAAGAAACAATTTAAGGTCAGAGACCTAGGAAAGTTAAATACTTTCTTGGCATAGAAGTAGCAAGAAGTGAAGATGGAATACACATCTCACAAAGAAAGTATGCCAGTGAAATATTAGAAGAAGCTGGACTACTTGCTTGCAAGCCTTGTGTAGTTCCTATTGAACAAAACCACAAGACTAGACAAGGAACGGAGACTAGTAAGTTCTTCACAGATCCTACTAGATACAGAAAATTAATAGGTAAATTAATTTACCTAACATTAACCAGACCTGACTTGAGCTATGCGGTGAGCATACTCAGTCAATTTATGGAGAAACCTACCAATGAGCATTGGAATGCCATACACAAAGTAGGAAAATACATTAAGGTATCCATTGGAATGGGAGTTCTCCTTAATTCATCTAAAGATATTGAGTTGAAATGCTATACAGACTCAGATTATGCATCATGTCCTGACACTAGAAGATCTACATCAGGTTTTTGCATGATTCTAGGAGGTTCTTTGATCAGTTGGAAATCAAAGAAACAGAAAATTGTTAGCAGATCATCAGCTGAGGCTGAATACAGAGCCATGGCAGCATCAGCTTGTGAAGTAGTTTGGCTAAAAGCTCTATTAAGAGACTTTAGAATTGAAACCAACTACTCCATAACAATGCACTGTGACAATCAGTCAGCAATAAGCATGGCAAGGAACCCTGTCATGCATGAGAGAACAAAACACATAGAAATAGATGTGCATTTCATAAGGGAAAAGGTGCTTGAAGGCACCATAAAACTTCAATTTGTCAATAGCAAGAATCAACTTGCAGATTTTCTCACTAAAGCTATTTCAGGAACTGATCTAAGGAAAATCATGAGCAAGATGAGTGTAAAGAACATATACACACATCTTGCGGGGGAATATTGGAACTTGGATAGTTATGTGAATCAAAGTGATAAAAGAAGAAAGAAGGGGCAAAGAAGAAATAAGAAGAATCATAGACAAACGAACCAAGTTGAGAAGAATTCTTGGAACACGAATTCGGACACACATGAAATCCAACAAAGTCGAGCGGGAGTTTTCAACTTACAACCTTCTTCTGCAGAATTAGCACATGAGCTGTAAATAGAGATTGGAGCCCTGAAAGTGACAGAACAGAGATTGTCTTGGGTCTTTGAACCAGAGATCACAAGAGATCATTCAACTTGTCTTATTTGTTTAGATTTATGTCTTGTATAGCATAGATTAGCCTCTATAAATAGCTTAGCATTGTTCTTGTAAATTCATTCAGAAATTCTTCAATCAAAACAACTCAAATTGAGTATAATGTCTTCACGCACTTACTGCTCGCTTTCTGATAACCTCCGTTCCTCATCTCCATGTGTTGTTTCTTGTTTGGTGCCAAATTTTACACAAGTATATGGTGATTTTATTTTCTGCAGCTGCAAATGGTAGATGGAGATGAAATACAAGTCGCACTGGCACGGAAGCGCATATAGACCTTCTTGTCTCTGGTAAGTCTCAGAAAAATCAATTTTTCAAGAAAAATATTACTAGGAAAAACCCTATTCAACACCTGGGTACTATGAGCCTATGATGTTAATTACTTAATGATTATGAGTGTATGTGTACTTTGTGTAGCTTTCAGTTAAAATCATGTTTTTATGATAGAACAAGTTTGGGCAATGTGTAATCAATATAATTGGTTGAAGGTCTAAAATGTGCAACAAGACAGTTAAGAATACGCAAACCAATTGCGGTAACAGCCCATAACGTAAGGTATGTTGGACGTTTCAACGTCTTACAGGTACCAGGATCGATTAATTCGGCGCAACAGAAAAAAATCACACTTTTATTTACACAAGAAAGTATTATAATGATACAATATCACACACGAACTGCTGCTGTGTTTTGTTCTGCTTCCAATTCTCTTTTTTTATTCACTCTTATTTCACTCTCTTACTCATTCTCTTGTATTACTCACACATATTTATATTACTACTAGTCTATGTCGGTTAATTGCTAACTCATGCTTATCACAATTATTTTCTACTCTTTACCGCCATTCTAGATGTTTCTTGTCATGGATATGTTAATTTTCATGATTCTCCAGATTGATCTTCATGCTGCCGCCATTCCCGAAAATTCCAGGCCCTTCATTATATTCTTTTTGCATCCAAGTAACTCAAAATCCTTCTTTATGCAACTAGGTCCTTCTAGATTCTTATTTTTCAAATTGAGCTTAAACATCCAACATCCTCCCTTAAGCTCAATTTGCGGAAATTCGCTTCGAGTCATCCTCGTGCAACTTGCTCACCTCGCACGGAATGTACCGACTCCACTTCTTTGTGTTTGATCTCGTTCTCCTCCAATAATCATAATATTTATATCCGAACTTTTTCGATGAAGCGTTTCTTTGTCGTATCACGCTTCCTCCACCAATTCCTCTATTGCCTCCGGGCAGTTTCCTTGAACAACACGTACCACTTCTCTTGATGCCTTTCCTTTGTTTATCCAATGTACTCAACCATCGCTTCTCTCGCGGAACGTCTTCGGACATTTTAAGATTGCAATTTGCATGAAGACAAATCAGATTCTCATTTCCAGCTTCTTCTTTTGCTTCCGTTGCCTCATAGATATCACTTAAACTTCGTGTTTTTCTTGGTGACGAATCCGGTTCTTCAACGTCTATACGAGCTTCTGCTTCACCTTCAACAACAATGGACTTTCCTTTGTCTTCTGGATCATTCCAATTCCACATTTGATCTTCTTCAAAGACGACATCCCGACTTATAATATTCTTCTTCGTAAGTGGGTTATATAGCTTATAACCCATCGTCCTATCTCCATATCCAACAAAAATACACTTCTCACCTTTGTCGTCAAGTTTGGTCCTTCTGGCCTCTGGGATTTTCACATATGCAATGCATCCGAATACTCTCAAGTGTGAGACACCTGGCTTAAATCTACTCCATGCTTCTTCGGGTGTTTCGAACCGTACACTTTTTGTCGGACAACGGTTCAACAGGTACACGCTCGTCGCTACGGCTTCAACCCAGAATTTTCTTGGCAAGATCTTCCCTTTCACCATGCTCCTTGCCATGTCCAATATCGTGCGATTCTTCCTTTCTGCCACTCCATTCAGCTGTGGCGTGTAAGCAGGCGTCAATTGGTGAATGATCCCATGATCTTTGCAATATCTCTCGAACACCTCCGATGTATATTCGCCACCTTGATCAGACCTTAAAACTTTTATGCGGTAACCACTTTGTTTCTCCACCAATTCTTAAAGTCCTTAAAGACTTCGAATAATTCTGATTTTCTCTTCAAGAAATAAACCCATATCTTTCTAGAAAAATCATCAATAAAAGTAAGAAAGTACTGGTTACCTCCAAGCGATATAGGTGTGAGTGGACCACTATGTTCACTATCTCCAGTGGACGCGAGGCTCTCCATCTCTTCTCCTTCGAGAAACTCGGCCTATGATGCTTCCCCAGAATACATCCTTCACATACTTCGTTTGGGTGATCAATATGAGGCAAACCTTTCACCATATTCTTTGTGGACAACAACTTCAGGCCTCCAAAATTTAAGTGTCCAAATCGTAGATGCCACAACCACGACTCATCTTTTATGATGCTTTTCATACACTTCGGTGTATCATGCTTTAATGTTAATGGAAATAACCTATTCTTCACCATCTTAACATGTGCAATTAAGTTTCCACGTGAATCTCTAAGTGTCAGGTGCGAATCTTTCATAATGATGTTAAAACCTTTCTCCAAAAGTTGACCAAGGCTTAAAATGTTGATTTTCAAAGCTGGTACGTAATAAACGCTCGATATGTCACCATGATTACCAGATTTGGATCTGTAAAGAATCGTACATTTTCCTTGGACCGGAACTTTGGAGGAGCCTCCGAACAATACATCTCCTTGTGAAGTTTTTTCTATCTTCGTGAACATCTCCTTCTTTCCGCACATATGATTGCTTGCTACGCTATCGAGATACCACGTGGAATATTCATCTCCATCAACACCTTTATGGATGAACAATGATGTTGCTCCATCATCGTTGTCGACACTGGCATCTACATAATTTACTTGTTGCCGACCTCCGTTGAATTTCGCTTGTCGACACTCATTGCTAAAATGTCCAAACTTGTGACAATTATAGCACTCAACACTTCTTTTATCAAAAGTCTGCTTACTTACAAATTGGTTGCGTCCGCCTCCTCTATAGCCTCGTCCGCGTCCTTGACCTCGACCTCGTGGTGCAAATACTTCTTGACCATCGCCGTAATTTTGTCCTCCCTGTCTTTGATAATCTCCACGGCCTCCTTGACCACGATAATAACCGCGTCCATGATTGCCTCTTCCTCGAGTTGCTGCAAGCTTCAACTTGTTTTCTTCTTTTATATTCATCTTTGCTTCTAGAGCTTTCTCCAACGATCCAGAACTCTTCTTCTTCATCGTCTGCTCGTGCACCTCCAAACTACTCCGCAATTGGTCCACCGTCATCGTATTGAGGTCCTTCGATTCCTCAATTGCCTCTACTACATGTTTGAACTTTCCAGTCAATGACCTCAAGATCTTCTCCACAACTCGAACATCTTCGATTTGTTCTCCGAGCCTTTTCATTTGATTTACAAGAACCAAAGTTCTCGTGCAATAATCACCAATAGATTCTGACTCGCTCATATTCAATGACTCAAATTCAGCTCGAAGAATTTGGAGTCGAACACGTACCGCTTTATCTACACCTGTGTGTGAATTTTTCAAAATCTCCCATGCTTCCTTTGACGTGGCCGCTGCGCTGATCCTTTCAAATATCGTTTCATTTACTCCTTGATAGATAATGTACACGCTCTTTTGTCACGCTTTCGGGCCTCCCTTAATGCATTCTTCTGATTATTCGTCAATGCGGCTTCGGCCTCCGGTGATGCAGGTTCATCATATACCGCTTCAACAATATCCCACAAGTCTTGTGATTGCAACAAGACTCTCATTTGAATGCTCCAATTTTCATAATTATGCTTCTCCAATTTCGGCACTTGCGGTTGCAACATATTCGATAGGGACGCCATAGATGAGAATAACATACCTCCTTAAACTCCAAACAACTCAGCTCCGATGCCAAATTTGTTGGACGTTTCAACGTCTTACAAGTACCAGGATCGATTAATTCGGCGCAACGGAAAAAAATCACACTTTTATTTACACAAGAAAGTATTATAATGATACAATCTCACACACGAGCTGCTGCTCTGTTTTGTTCTGCTTCCAATTCTCTTTTTTTATTCACTCTTATTTCACTCTCTTACTCATTCTCTTGTATTACTCACACATATTTATATTACTACTAGTCTATGTCGGTTAATTGCTAACTCATGCCTATCACAATTATTTTCTACTCTTTACCGCCATTCTAGATGTTTCTTGTCATGGATATTTTAATTTTCATGATTCTCCAGATTGATCTTCATGCTGCCGCCATTCCTGAAAATTCCAGGCCCTTCGTTATATTCTTTTTGCATCCAAGTAACTCAAAATCCTTCTTTATGAAACTAAGTCCTAGATTCTTATTTTTCAAATTGAGCTTAAACATCCAACAAGGTAAGTCAACCAACAATTCTTGCATCAATGTGGAGCTCCTAATGTGGAAAAGGTTAATTAAAGATAGGGGTAAAGTTTTGAAACGTTTATGTTCAAGTTAGTAATCAATAAACCATTTTTTATTCTTTCTTCCATCTTAATCCTTGTTAAGCATTCATCAAATCTCACTCATGTATGATGATTTCATGCATGCTGCTTTCAGGTAAATGATTCAGGATTTGCAGGAGAGGGTGGCTGAAGATCTTTGATGATGCCAAAGTTCACTTCATACTATGGACTAAATTTACAAATTCTCTTTCTTTTTTTATTTTTAAAAGTAAATTGCTTGTGTTTTGGGACAAGATGTAGTTACACTTTCGTGGTAACAGGTGCGATCTGCACAAAATCCTAATTTTACATAAAAAAGACAGGTATTATAGTAGCTCCCTGTTTCTTTAAAACATCATATTTCCGCTTTGGGGTTTAATTAGGAACGGGGAATTGGCAAAAGTGGTCCATAAGTTTTGGTGTTTTGGCGTATGCAGTATATCGTTTGGTGGTCATGGCAAATTTGGTGCACACTTTTATAAAACATGAAAAATATGGTACATTCGTCATTTTAGTTGCCTAGTCACCTTTTTCATTTTCCACGTGGATTGCACATAATTTCAAAAAATAATTTTATTTAAAAAAATAATTATAAATATTACTGTACACAAATAAATTTTGTCTAATTAAAAATGATTTTTTTAAATTATATATTAGAATGAAAATATATTTTTCTGGCAATTTTGGGAATTTTACAAAATTAAATTTCAAAATAAAGTTGTTAGATTATTTTCTAATATATAAATTTTAAATTAAATATGTCACATGACAAAAAGTTAAAAGAAATCAATTAAAGTCATCAAATTTGGGAAATATATATGATTTAAATCAAATAAAAATCATATATTGAGTGACCAATAGGATTGCTCTATTTTCATCTCGAATATGGAAAGAGCTCTATTCCTCCACTATAAATAGAGGAGCCTTCATTCATTTCAAAAAAAAATTTGAAGACATAAGAGAAGGAGCAAGAACAAGAGCAAGAGACTAAAGAATTCTCTCAATATCAAGTTTAGAGATTCAAGAGAAAATTCAAGAAGTTCATCGTAGAGATTGAAGAAATCAAGCGTTTGATCCAAGAAGAAGCCGCGACGCACTTGGGGAAACGTTATTGAGAAGATCAAGCTCTACAAAAGAAGATCAAATCCCAAGAAATCGAAGAAGTTCTTGAAGTTCTTCATCAAATTCAAGTCAAAATCAACGTTTGATTCAAGAATAAGCTCAAGGGCCCTTGAAGAAACGTTACGAGAAAATCAAAATCTATAAAGGAAGATCAGAGCCCAAAATCTTGAAGAAGTTCTAGCAAAGTCCTTGAAATTCTTCATCAAGCTCAAATCAAAACCACTGTTTGATTCAAGAATAGGATCGAAAACTCTTGAAGAAACGTTTGTGAAGATCGTGATTTATCTAAATTAAAGAAGATCGGGATTCATAGATCCACTCGAACTCAAGGCAAATACTACAACGTTCTTCGCGAAACTCATAGATCATTCAAGAAGTTCGTCGTCATTCATCATAAAAGCCATCAAGTTCGAAGATTTGATTCGAGATAAAGACGTGAAGCTCTTGTATTGACGTTTTCCGAAATTGAAAACTTTGAAGATTTAAGTTCGCCACTTCGAACGCTAGAATCAGAGGATTAGATAGAGATTGTACTCCAAATTCATTCAAGAATAAATAAAATTCAATTTGTGCAATTTTATTTGCTACAATTACCTTTAAAAAAAAAAGAGAAAAAAATCAATTAAGGTTTTTATTTTCTGCAGCTGCAAATGGTAGATGGAGATGAAATACAAGTCGCACTGGCACGGAAGCGCATATAGACCTTCTTGTCTCTGGTAAGTCTCAGAAAAATAAATTTTTATAGAAAAATATTACTAGGAAAAACCCTATTCAACACCTGGGTACTATGAGCCTATGATGTTAGTTAGTTAATGATTATGAGTGTATGTGTACTTTGTAGCATTCAGTTAAAATCATGTTTTTATGATAGAACAAGTTTAGGCAATGTGTAATCAATATAATTGGTTGAAGGTCTAAAATGTGCAACAAGACAGTTAAGAATACTACGCAAACCAATTGCAGCAACAGCCCATAATGTAAGGTAAGTCAACCAACAATTCTTGCGATCAATGTGGAGCTCCTAATGTGGAAAAGGTTAATTAAAGATAAGGGTAAAGTTTTGAAACGTTTATGTTCAAGTTAGTAATCAATAAACCATTTTTTATTCTTTCTTCCATCTTAATCCTTGTTAAGCATTCATCAAATCTCACTCATGTATGATGATTTCATGCATACTGCTTTCAGGTAAATGATTTGCAGGAGAGGGTGGCTGAAGATCTTTGATGATGCCAAAGTTCACTTCATACTATGGACTAAATTTACAAATTCTCTTTCTTTTTTATTTTTAAAAGTAAATTGCTTGTGTTTTGGGACAAGATGTAGTTACAATTTCGTGGTAACAGGTGCGATCTGCACAAACTCCTAAATTTACATAAAATAGACAGGTATTATAGTAGCTCCTTGTTTCTTTAAAACATCATATTTCCGCTTTGGGGTTTCATTAGGAACAGGGAGTTGGCAAAAGTGGTCCATAAGTTTGGGTGTTTTGTCGTATGCAGTATATTGTTTGGTGGTCATGGCAAATTTGGTGCACACTTTTATAAAACATGGAAAATATGGTACATTCGCCATTTTAGTTGCCTAGTCACCTTTTTCATTTTCCACGTGGATTGCACATAATGTAAAAAAAAAAATTATTTAAAAAAAATAATTATAAATATTACGTTTTTTTAAAAAAAGAGAAAAAAATCAATTTAAGGTTTTAATTGTTGTTTCTTTTTTCACCTTTTTTATTTTCCACGTGAATTACACATAATTAAAAAAAGTTATTTAAAAAAAATAATTATAAATATTATGTAAAAAAAAACAGAAAAATTTAAATTAAGGTGGTAATTGCGGTTTCTTTTTTCACCTACCTTTTTCATTTTCCACATGGATTTCACATAATTAAAAAAAAAATAAAAATTATATTAAAAAATTAATTATAAATATAAATGATGCCACATGGATTTGACACAAGAGCATAATTTTGTACAACTAAGCATGGTCAACTTAAATGGACTACATTTGCCATGTTTTATAAAAGTGTGCACTGAATTTGCCAAGGTCACCAAACAAAAACTGCATACGCCAAAACACCCAAACTTATGGACCACGTTTGCCAATTCCATTAGGAACTTCAGGTTTCATATACGGAAAGCACTTGTTCTTCCCCCATATACATTTGTTGAAGAAATTGGTTTTGTAAGCAAATTTGAGTAGTTAAAATTAGTGTTAAGTGGAGTATTTTGAGCATTAAGTGGCATACACCGAATTTTTATGTTATTTAGCTCGTTGCGAAAAGGTATGCACAAGTTTTGCAATGGTATAAGGCATGCGAGTAATTAATTTTATGTGTGAATGATAAATTGGCTTGAATTGTATCGCTACCTTTATGTCTCACATTGGAAGAGTAATGTGAAGAGCGAATAAAATTGATAATTGATTTTATGAACACTTATGCTCAAGTTGTATGGTGTGTATGCACGATAAACCTCTACGCTTGTGCGCATGCGGGTTGCAAAACTTCAGTAGAATCTTGTGCACAAAACGGCTAATCTCAGTTCTTAATGAGCATAATGATAGTATCTTTAATTCATTGTTTTGGTCCTTAACGTAGGTTTGCATGTTCATTGATTTGCCCTTTAACTTACTTTATAGTATGATTTGATGTGCTCCTGATCTACTAGAATATTCTTATATAGTAAATTGTTTTGCCTTTCTAGACTCCAATTCTTATGTCCGACCACGGAATATGTCATTGGATATTGAAATACCAGCAAATATTGTCATTCAAACTATCATATGATATGTTTAAAATATGATTGAACATAGGCTAATCCCTTTATATCCACTTTACTCGTTATAAATGTGTTACAAAACTTTATTATGTAGGTAGAGAGAAAAGTGGATATAAAGGGATTAGAGTTTAACAATAGATCAAATGTTCTAGCTAGCTATCAAAAGATTTCTCAAGCTTAGATTGGCCAGCTACTCTTCTCCTTCTCTTCTAAAATTTTAAATTACTAAATAAACTTAAAACTGATTTATTAAAATAATATAATAAGCATGTTGATTCAATCAATTGATTGACCTACCAATCAATTTTAATCCGTTGATCTTACTTATCCAATTTTAATCTGGTGCGTACATGTGTCATTAGTTAATTAAAAGATGTAGGATTCGAATCCTGTTGGCGTGATTTTCTCCATTATTTTATTATTATTTTTATTGAAGGTGTTTGGTTCGAATCTTGTTGGCGTGATTTTTCTCTATTATTTGTATCATTATTTTAGTTGAAGGTGTTGGGTTCGAATCTTATTGACGTAATTTTTTTTCTTTTTTATTTATTCTCTTCTTAAATTTTTATTTTTTTTAACATAAAGTTGTATGACGTATTATACTTAATTTTAAAATATAACCATGATATGTTCTTATAAAAAAAATACATACTTCCTCCGTCCAATAATAAATGTAACACTTGATTTTGTTGACTTTTTCGATGGTCATTTTGACCTTAAATTATTCTTAAATCATACGATAAAAAGAACTAAAAACATCATATTATGAGACTAGAATGTTTATATGAAACACTTGACAATATATTCAACTGATGAAAAATACCAATTAACATGCGAAAAAGATGCATTACAGATTTTGAAGTTGAATGTTTCCAAAGTTTAGAGATGTATCTGATGGTTCTTAACTCATCGGAATAATACTTTTTGTATGTCTAATATAGTTCAATTCAAAACTATTAATTGCATAACTACAAAAACTATATACATTTATAGCACACCATTTATATTAAGTTTAATTACTCAATTAGTTATTTTTTTATTACGTTTGAAGTCATTATGTGAAAATTATATATTCACTCCATTTATTTCAATATATTATTTAATAAAACAATAATGTTTTACAAGATTACGCTACGCGTGTGACGCGGTTCCTAGTATAACATGCAGCATAGAATGTACCGACACTTTAAATGATAATATAATGATAATTTGTATCCGTGCCGGACGCAAAAACGTATAGACATGTAGAAACATGTCTGAGTCACCACATAAAATGAAAATTACAAAAAATAATTTTGGACACATCGACAAGGCGTGTCCAGCACGCCCAGACAAATTTAGAACAATATACATAAAATTTCGACTTAGTTTGTAAAACTTGCTCTTGTAACCTATGTATTACAATATTTATCCATTCAACTATTATTTTTTATTTTCTCATTTGATCTATTTTAAAATTAGGGCAAATAACGTACAGTACCCTCATTAGATTTTTTTATTACGGATTTCTCCCTATTAGATTTTATATTACGTCGACCCCCCTGTTAGAAAAGTTTAATTACATCTAACCCGGCGACCTTGACTTTTCGCGAACTAAAACCTGGAAAATACCATTTTACCCTCGTTTGAAAATCTGATTTTTTTCAGAGCCAAACAGCTTCAACTTTTAGTAATTGCACATTTAACTCCAAACTTTTCATTTTACAAAATTAACTATAAATTATTTAAAATAAACCCACATAACTTATTTATATTTCAAAACAAACTTAAAATTATTCAAAAAGAAACCCCAAATAAATTTTTAATCCAAAAACAACTTCATTTTCTTTTTTTTTTTCTCTCTTTTACTTTTTTTTTTTCATTTTTCTGTCATCTTCTTCAAATTTCCGGTACCGGAATTTTTTTTTAATCACCTTCTTCACAACTCCGGTACCGGAATTATTCCGGTACCGGAGCAACACCTTTACCGGAGCTGTAAATCAGCTCTGGTCGGAGCTGTAAAGGTGTTGCTCTGGTACCGGAATAATTCTGGTACCGGAGTTGTGAAGAAGGAGATAAAAAAAAAATTGAAAGAAAAAAGAAAAAAGAAAAATTATTGGTAAGGCCATGTTTGGAAACAAGAAAAAAAAATTGTGTTTTAAGTTGGTCAAACATATTGGGAAAAATTGTGCTAGATGTAATTCTGAAACTAGCAAGGAGACAAAATGAAAAGTGGGCTCGTAACAGGGGGAGTCTGAGTAATTTTCCCTTAAAATTAAAACATTTGATCTGTTGTTAAACTCTTCGATTTCTTTAATTATAGTGACCCTTTCAGTACTATGAATAATTAATTTTTATTTTCTTATGGATACACTTGACGTAGTTTAATGTATTTGTGTAGAAGTTATATTATTGTTGTTAATATTATTTAATAATGATTTAGTTATTTGCATATATTGTTATTTGAAACTTTTATATTTTTAATACATATAAAAAGTATACGAGTGTATAGCTTTCCGTAGGTTGTGTCGTGCACTATTTTTTCTGAAACTAGTAAATAACCCGTCGAATTTCGACGGGGAACAGTAAATTCACAAATAATAAATGAAAATCAATTAAAATAAACAATGCTGTTCTATCTCGTTTTTATTGAAAATGTTATAAGTAATAGTGATATCATAGAATATGATAATAATTTTAAATTCTTTCGGAATATATCCGTCAAACAAAGTTAGTATTTCAAATTATTGTTACACAGTTAGTGTTCTAAATTATTGTAAAATATACCAGTTGATCGAAAAAACTTAATTAGTGTTATGAAATATTGCAGAAAAGACCCGTTGAACACAATTAGTGTTCTAACGTATTGCAAGATAGACTAGTGGAACGTAGTTTGTTTTCTAACATATTGACAAATAGACAGACGTCAAATAGTGTTCTTACGTATTTTCAAATAGACCCGTCAAACGCAGTCGGTGTTCTAATGTATTGCCAGATTGACCGTCGAACACGTACAATTAGTGTTGTAAAGTGTTGCGGAATAGACCCGTCGAACGCAATTAGTGTTTCATAATATTGTGGAATAGCTCCATAAACCGTAGTTTATGGTCTAAAGTATTGTGGAATACCCATCAAATGTAGTTCAAATATTGCCAAATAGACCCGTCAAACGCAATTATTATTCTAAAGTGTTGCGAGTAGACTCGACGAACGTACGTAGTTAGTGTTCTAATGTATTGTGCAATAGACCCGTAGAAAACAATTGGTATTGTACTCCCTCCATCTATGAATAATAGTCTCATTTTGACTTTGGCTGGTCAACCGTGTTCAACTTTGACTGCAAATGACTCTTAAACTATAATGGTAAAATATATAATAAAATTATATTATGAAAATTTAAAGTTTATATTTTAATAATATAATTACGTTAAAATTTTTAGCATTATAGTATTAGAATAATTTATAGTCAAAGTCGAACACGGTTGACCCATCAAAGTCAAAATGGGACTATTATTCATAGATGGAGGGAGTAAAGTATTGTGTACTAGATCCGTCGACTACAATTATTGTTCTAAAGTTTCGGGGAATAAAACCGTCGAATGTATTTTGTGTTCTACAGTATTGCTGACCGCTCGCATTTAGTGTTATAAAGTCCGTGTTTTAAAGTATTAGCGAATAGACCTGTTGAATGTGATTAATGTCCTGAAGTATTGTGAATAGACCTGTTAAACACATTTAATTCTTTAAAACATTGTGGAATAGACCTGTCAACCACAACTAGTGGTCTGAAGTATTGCGGAATATCCATCAAATGCAGTTCAAGTATTATCGAATAGACCCGTCAAACGCAATTAATAGTCTAAAGTATTGCAAATAGAGTTAGTTTTCTAAAGTATTGAGCAATAGACCCGTCAAGCACAATTAGTGTTATAAACCGTCGGCCACAATTAGTGTTGTAGAGTATTGTGTAATAGACCTGTCAATCGCAGTTAGTTGTCTAAAGTATTGTGGAATAGACCCATCGTCAACCACAGTTAGTGGTCTAAAGTTTCGATGAATAAACACGTCAAATATAGTTCGAGTTTCAAAGTATAATTGAATAGACCCGTTGAACATAATTAACGTTCTAATATTGTGAATATACCCGTCGAACGCAATTAGTGTTCTAATGTATTGAGGAAGAGACCAACTGAATGCAATTAGTATTCTAAAGTATTGTGGAATAGACCCTCCGAATGCAGTTACTATTCTAAAGTATTGCAAAAGAGATCTGTCGAACACAATTAATATTCTAAAGCATTATGAAATGACACCGTAACATATGAAAAACTTTCGACCAATCAAAATTGACATAGATTGAAGTTGAGCATGTCATGTGGCTGAAGAAGGAAGCATGAATTCCTGCTTTATAGAATATATAGATATTTGGGTTACGATTACATAGTGATTGTTAGGAAACTTGTAATTTTGATGAGCAATTAATCATGCTAAATTAAGGAAAGTCCAGTAACTAGTACTCTTAAGGTCCATAGGATTTTGGAATTTTGAGGACATTGTAAAAGATGAACGTTTGCTGAAGACTTAGAATAGGTGCTAGATAGGTTTGTTTTACCGCTTATGATGTATCTTGTTTTCTGAAAAGAAAAACAACCTATTGAAGCATTTGCTGATGATGTAGTTTGTTTACACAAACAAACTATTGAAGCATTTAGAACCGCTCAGAAACTTGAAGAATTCGAAGACTGAAGACTAGAAGATTTCTGAAGACTGGTATCTACAAAGGCACATGTTGCTCAGAAAGTGGAAACTTCAGCAACAGCTTGCATAAGTGAAAATCTAAACGACAGAGTAGGTTGTGCTTGCTGAAACTGAGACTGACCACTTGCTAAAAAACATATGTGACCTCCTTGCTGATAGTACTTGCATTTGCGCTCCAACGTTCATGTTTGAATCTCATTCAGATGAACATTAAATGCAAAGCATGCACGCGAAGGACATGAAGACTAGAAGACAAATAAAGGACGCTGCTGAAAGTACAAAAGCAAGATAGTGACATCTTAAGGAAGAAAGCCTTAGAATTTGAAATTCAAACGGCTCCCTTGATTCACTATAAATAGAGGTCATCCGGCAAAGAGTTGAAGTGTGTCAACAACGTGATCAAACTCTCACTTGTGCTTAAAACTCACATACCCTTCAAACACTCTTTACTGCCATTGATCCGTTCCAAGACTTAAAGCTTGAAAAAGCTACTTGTGAAGAAGTAGAACATACACGGCTAAGAAATTAGTGAAGTGTTCTTTCTTTCGAACAAGAACAAGTCTTGACACCAGAAACATTCCAACTTGTTTACTGCAAAGTATTCAAAGTTTTGTTTCTTAGATTACTTGTTGTAGTTGAATAAGTTATAATTAAGTTATCTCATCCCAAACCTCTCTAACTGAAAATACACCCTTTCAGGCGTGAAATTCAGGGGGAACTTAATCGAGCATAGAGTTGATGATTAAAAGTCCCAAGTTTGGTGGAGAACAAGGTTTAGTTCTCTAGTTAGGTTGGAAACGAAGCAATTGTGCTTTGGTTTCCGTTTGAATCGCTCTAGATAGGTGTTGTAAGGAACCTCAAACTTGTCTTAGTGGATTCAGTCCTAGAAAGGACAAAGTGGATTAGTTGAGAGATTACGCCACTCTCAGATGCCACTATAAAAGTGTTTGTGTGATTTACTTACTGCATTTAATTTTCAGCAAAGCATATCTTTCTGTACACAGTCACTTTGTTCACTTGCTGAAACTATCACTTACTGAAAAAGCACTTATTGTATCAAAGACTTCCGCTCTCTGTTTTTAAGTATCAGCAAAACTCGTTACTGAAAAGTAACTTGCGCTTGCTGAGAAAGTTAAGTATCAGCAAACTCATTACTGAAAAGTAATAAGTCCTTGCTGAGAAAGTTTTTAAACGACGAAAGTTTGAAAAGACTATTCACCACCCCCCCCCCTCTAGTCTTTTCTTGTTGTTTAAAGGGACCAACAGTGATAAATAATGCTTTAAATTTTTATATGGATGAAAATGTTAGAAAAATGTTGAAATTATGACTCATACATAGAAGGGTGTTACTTTTGTTTTCTTCTTTTGTCTTAAAAAGAAAGAAAATAAAAACTGAGACCTCGAATTTTAACATAGAAGAATTATTTTATTGTCTTTTCCTTTAATCATTCTATATTTTTTATATTAATTATATACATATTTTTCTACAAATAACAAAACTATATTGTTTTAGCATCCTTGCTTCATAATGCCAAATAATTTTAAATAATATTTTATATCACATTTAAAAAATCATATTATATTTCATTTTTTTTTAATAAGTATTCGTATATATTTACTTGAGAATGACATAAAGAGAAGAATAATAATACATCGTAAAGTACTAATATGTAGATTTATAAATTAGATGCATACATTTGAGACATGTGGCAAGAATGAATGAATCAACCAATCAGAATAGAATAATTTGCCACATGTCAAATGGGGCATGAATGAAGGAGGAGCCCAGAAATATTACTCCTTTATAGAATATATAGATGGCGTGTCTGTGTCATGTGTCCTCGTCTCGTATGTCAGTTTCAGTGTTAGTTTAACCTGGCATGTAGCAAATGTTTTGATACATGTCAATATATACTCTCTCAGATGTTTTATCAATGAGTAAGTATATAGTAACCTATAGGAAAGATCTGGTTTTTAGCTAAAAAAACCACCATCCAAAACCAGAAACCGATTTTTCCCCAAAATTAAAAAACTCGCTGCTATATAAACCCCCAAAGCCACGCCCAAAATCAGAAACGAATGAAAACACACACCAAAAGGTGAAACTGCATGAAAACACCAAAATTCTCTCAGATTGATTGTATCTCGCCAGATTTTGGTCGGAATTTCACCGGAATCTCGACATTCAAAGGTGTTTCCATCAGATCTCAGCCAATACAGCTTCAATGGACGTTAATCCGGTTTATTCAATGCGAATTTTCTGTTTTCTATCCGTATCTACTGTGTGTTTGTATCTGTTTTAAGGATTCAACTCTGATTTCATGATTCTCTATTGATTTGCATTACAATTTGGTGTTCAAACTTATAGATTCAATTGATGCAGTGCTCTAAACAACAAATCGGCCACGATGAAGAAGGATGATTGTCTGATCTACAGTTACTTGAAGAAATTCAATTAATTGATATGATTTTTTAGCTTGCATTCAGTTCTACTACTATGATATAGTTTTAAGGCATACTGGTGTGGTTTTAATTATTGATGTAGTGGTTTTAACACCTTGTGTTATGGTTCTAAGCATGCTAGCTTCCGTAGCATGTCACTGCTGTCTCATATTTTTTAGGAGCTATTGGTGTGGTTTTAAATCATGTTGTTGTGGTTTTAAGAAGACTTCTTAAAGTTCTAAGCATCATTGAGATTAATTTCAGCTTGAGTTGTGTTAGGAAACTTGTAATTTTGATGAGCAATTAACCATGCTAAATTAAGGAAAGTCCAGTAACTAGTACTCTTAAGGTCCATAGGAATTTAGAATTTTAAGGACATTGTAAAAGAGGAACGTTTGCTGAAGACTTAGATTAGGTGTTAGTTAAGAAGGTTTTTACCGCGTATGATGTATTTTATTTTCTGAAAAGAAAATAACTTATTGATGCTTTAGCTTATGATGTATCTTATTTTCTGAAAAGGAAATAACCTGTTGAAGCATTTGCTGACGATGTACTTTGTTTTTACAAACAAACTATTGAAGCATTTAGAAACCGCTCAGAATCTTGAAGATTATTGAAGATCTGAAGACTTGAAGAATTCGAAGATCTGAAGACTTGAAGATTGCTGAAAACTGGTATCTACAAAGGCACGTGTTGCTCAGAAAGTGGAAACTTCAGCAACAGCATTGCATAAGTGAAAATCTGAAAGACAGAGTAGGTTGTGTTTGCTGAAACTGAGACTGACCACTTGCTGATGGAACATATGTGACCTCTTGCTAAAGTACTTGAATTTGCGCTCCAATGTTACTGTTTGAATTCTATTCAAATATGCATTAAATGCAAAGCTCGCACGTGAAGGACATGAAGACTAGAAGACAAACAAGGACGCTGCTGAAAGTACAAAAGCAAGATAGTGACATCTTAAGGAACAAAAGCCTTGGAATTTAAAATTCAAGCGGCTCCTTATTTTCACTATAAATAGAGGTCATCCGGCGAAGAGTTGAAGTGTGTCAACAACGTGATCAAACTCTCACTTGTGCTTAAACTCACATACCTTCAAACTCTCTATACTGCCATTGATCCGTTCCAAGACTTAAAGCTTGAAAAAGCTACTTGTGAAGAAGTAGAACAAACTCGGCTAAGAAATTAGTTAAGTGTTCTTTCTTTCGAACAATAACAAGTCTTGAGACCATAAACAATCAAACTTGTTTACTGCAAAGTATTCAAAGTTGTGTTTCTTAGATTACTTGTTGTAACTGAATAAATTATAATTAAGTTATCTCACCCCAAACTCTCTAACTGAAAATACACCCTTTCAGGCGTGATATTCAGGGGGAACTTAATCGAGCATAGTTTTGCTGATTAAAAGTACCAAGTTTGGTGGAGAACAAGGTTACGTTCTCTAGATTAGGTTGGAGACAAAGCAAGTGTGCTTTGGTTTCTGTTGAATCGCTCTAGATAGGAGATTGTAAGGAACCTCAATCATATCTTAGTGGATTCAGTCCTAGAAAGGACAAAGTGGATTAGTTGAGAGATTACGCCACTCTCAGATACCACTATAAAAGTGTTTGTGTGATTTACTTACTGTACTTAGTTTTCAGCAAATCATATCTGTCTGTACACAGTCACTCACATCACTTGCTGAAACCTTTACTTACTGTAAAAGCACTTATTGTATCAAAGACTTCGGCTCTCTGATTTTAAGTATGAGCAAACCAAGCTACGGAAAAGTAACTTACGCTTGCTGAGAAAGTTAAGTACCAGCAAACTCATTACTGAAAAGTAATAAGCACTTGCTGAGAAAGTTTTAAACGACGAAAGTTTGAAAAGACTATTCACCCCCCCTCTAGTCTTTCCTTGTTGTTTAAAGGGACCAACAAGTGGTATCAGAGCGAGGTTCTTTAACCTTCAGCACTGAACCTAGATCCCCTTAGGTGCTTTCCGTAAATCACTCTCACTTGATCAGTTTGGTAGTGCTTTGCTGACAGGATGTCTTTAGGAGATGCTCCCTTGCTGAAGCTGGAAAATTATGAGAAATGGCGAAACATCATGATGCTACATCTTGAGGCCATTAGTGATGAGATGGTTACTGTCATTAGTGATGGACCTATCAAGATCACTAAGATTGAGAAAAGCTTTCCTCACAAAACCACGGATCCTACTGGTAAGCAAACTATCTTAGGAGACCCGGTTGACGCCGTCGTTCCAAAACCAAGAGAGGAATGGACTTCTGACGAAGCTAAGAGATTCCATATTGATGGCCAAGCAAGAAATATCATCATTCGATCAACTCCGGATACCATACAGTGCAAACTGTGGGGTGCTAAGACTGCAAAGGAAGCTTGGAAAATGGTTCAAGATCTTTGTGCTGGATCTGACAAAACCAAGGAAAACAAACTTGAAGTACTTAAATTAAACTTTCAAAACTTTAAGCAAGGTACAAACGAGTCACTGGAAGACTTGGATTTCAGATTCACAACTCTTGTTAGTGAAATGGCAGCCTTGGGTGTTGGAAACCTTTACTCAGATTCTGAGAAAGTGAAAACTATTATCAGAAGTCTGAATCAAGAATGGATCCACACTCAGAATTTCTATTATAATCAAGGAATGCCAGACGTTACACCAACAGAGTTGTTC
Organism: Plantago ovata; assembly: GCA_028274465.1. Taxonomy (NCBI): domain Eukaryota; kingdom Viridiplantae; phylum Streptophyta; class Magnoliopsida; order Lamiales; family Plantaginaceae; genus Plantago; species Plantago ovata. Next base: position 56,494,216 of record CM051455.1, on the reverse strand, counting down.
TCTCATCTTGCTACTGTCAACTATGAGACAAAGCAAAGAGAAAATGTATTTGCTGAAAAATCTCAAAACATTGCTCTTGCTGCAAAGCCGTCATCTTCTGTAAAGAAGAATGAAAAAGAACCTACTGATGAAAACTCTTTGGTTGTCAAAAACATGAAGAAATTCATCAGCAAGGAACTTGAAAGGCGAAAAGCAAAAGAGAAGCTGAAAAAGCATCTTGGTAACAACTACCATAAGTACAAGAATGAGACTAGCTCGTTGAACAAGCAAGCTCAGCAAGCTACTTCATCAGAAGAACCAGCAGTTGGAAATGATCTATGTTTTTACTGCAAAAAGCCTGGACACTTCAAAGCTAATTGCCCTTTGCTGAAAGGCAAATCTGCTGAAAAGAAGAAGAAGTTCAAAAGAGCTTTTATTGCTGAAGAAAAGAAGAAGCTTCAAGCAAAAATCGATGCATTGTGTATTGATACTAGCTCCGAAGACAGTGAGGATGAAAGTTCAGACACCGACGATGAAGAAGCCACTCTAGACGTGGAGATGGGCAAAGAAGTTTGTGGAATAGTTATGGAAGCTTATCCAGATGTGTCAAACTACGAATTCTGCCTCATGGACGGTCAGGTAAACAACCCTACCTCTGACTCAGACTCAGAAAGTGAAGACGAGATTGACCTTGACAAGATTCAAGGAGAAATCGAAAGATTTGAGAAAACTCTGAGCAGACAGCAAGAGAAACTACAATTTGCTGAAATTCTGACCAAGCAGACTACTGAAAAGTACGTCTTGCTGAAGGAAGAAACAGAAGAAAAGGATGCTGAAATAAGGCGTCTTAAGAAGTTGATTGCTGAAGCTACAGAGAAAAATTCTCAAATGGCATTAGAATTGGAAGAATATCAGTCCTCAATTCTAAAGTTACTTGCTGAAATCCAAGAGATGAAAAAGATGAAAATCAATTTCAAATCTTATGTGGACGCAAGTAATACGCTGACTGAACTAAACTCTTATTTCAGAGACCCATCTCAGAAAGAAGGTTTAGGCGCAATGTATGAAGGTGATGACGTAGAAATCTTGAGAAAAGATAAATCACCTATCTCCTTTGTACGTGCTACTGATAGTGGTCTACCAGAAATCTATCAGTTTGGTCAATCTAAGGTTGCTGAAACAAGCAACCAAGTACCTATGACCATAAAGCCCGATGTTGCTACTCAAAGTAACAAGACTTTAAAAGGAAAACAGGTTGCTGAGAAGCAAACTGGAAAGAAAAAGGATGTTGTGAAGCATCCCGCCAAACAAGTTGCTGAAAAGCAAGTTGTTAAGACTAAAGGCAAGATTACTAAAAGTAATCAGAAGTCCTTTGTTGACAAACCTGAATCAAGTAAGGTTGCTGACGCTAAAGCTCAGCATTCTCCGAAAAGTGGACTCGGTTTCAAAACCAAGCAAGTCAACTCTTTCATGAGTATAAGCAAAGTCAGCAAAGATACTTCAAAGAGATGAATAAAATCAAGCCTAAGAATTCTGAAAAGAATCTTAATGCTAGGGCTAGAAGGAACCTTGCTAAAAAAGAACTTACTGAAAAGTATGTTCAGCAAAAAGGTCAACCGAGCAAGACACCACATCAGAAAGTGGATTTGACCAGCACGAGTCAAAAGTCTTTCAGCTCAAAACCTCCTAGTTCCTCAGCAAGTAGAAAACAAGTCAAAGTTGAAAAACTTAAGACTTGGGTTTCCACTGGACGCATTCTTGAACATGTTAATGGACATCCATTATTGGATAATTAACTTGTTTGCTCTTGATTGTGCAGACTTCAGCCACGGAGACAAACGATGCAATCTGGCACTTTGATAGTGGTTGTGGAAAGCACATGACGGGCAACAAGAATAACCTTATAAACTATAGACGGTGGTCTAAAGGTCCAACAATAAGGTTTGCTGGTGGAGGCTCCGGTTCTACAAAAGGCTATGGTGATGTGAAGTTAGGATGCATAACCATTACTGGAGTTCTTTATGTCAAAAATCTTAAGTTTAACCTTTTCAGCATGAGTCAGTTTGCTGACAAAGGATACTTCATCAAAATTAAAAGTGATGAATGTAAACTTATAGATTTCGAGACTAAAAAGGTAATAATGATTGCAAGAAGATCAGGAGGCTTGTACACTGTTGATTGGTCTTCAGCAATTGTTGAAAAATGCCTTGTCTCAGATCATGATTGCCTTGCTGAAAAAGCATGGTTATGGCATAAACGAACAAGTCATCTAAACTTCAAGACGCTGAATAAGCTGTCTAAAAAGGCACTTGTAGTTGGATTACCTAGGGTTACTTTTAAGAAGAATGGTGTTTGCAATGCATGTCAGCAAGGAAAGCAAACCAAATCTTCTTTCAAGAACAAGGCAGTACCGTCAACTACAAAACCTTTACAACTCTTGCACATGGACTTGTTTGAATCTTCTTCAACAAGCTATGCTGGTAAGAAGTATGGTCTAGTCGTGGTAGATGACTATTCAAGATTCACTTGGGTAGTATTCATCAAGCACAAATCTGAAACCAAGACTGAAATACCTAACTTGCTGAATAAGCTTGAAGTCATGAAAAATGACAAGGTAAAAGTCATAAGGACAGACCATGGTACTGAGTTTTTAAACCAGTACATAACTGAATATTGTACCTCAAAAGGTATACAACATCAGTTATCCTCAGTAAGAACACCACAACAAAATGGTGTTGCTGAATGGAAGAATCGTACTCTGAAAGAAGCCACAAGAGCAATGCTTGCTGACACTGAAATAAGTGAGGCTTATTGGGTTGAAGCGATTAATACCGCCTATTATACTCAAAAAAATGTTTGATTACTAAGGAATACAACAAAACTCCTTATGAATTGTTTGTTGCAAGACCTCCTAACATCACTCATCTAAGAGTATTTGGTTGCAAGTGTTTCGTTCTTAACAATGGTAGAGAATACCTAAGAACATTTCAACCAAAGGCAGACGAAGCGATATTTCTAGACTACTCCTTGCATAGTAAAGCTTATAGAGTTTACAACAAAAAGGCACAAAAGATTGAAGAATCAGTGCATGTTGTATTCTACGAAAAGTCACAAGGTGTGCCTACTGAAGAAGAAATATCAGAATGTATGAAAAAGCTAATCATACATGAGCAAAGAACTGAATCTGATGCTAGGCAAATCAAGTCAATTGAACTAAATGATGATTCTGACAATGACTCTCCTCCCCCTAGTCATGACAAGATAAATATAGTTCATGACAAAGAATTTCCAGCAAAAGACGCGGTTGCTCCGGAAGTTGCTGAAATTACGCAATCTCCAGTGCCTGCTGATGAACTACCTCAATCGAGCAATGCTGAACAAGCAGTTGCTGATGAACAAATCTCAGCAGAGACACAAATTCCCAGTAGTACTGAACAAGTACATACTGAAGAGTCACATGCTGATGAGCAAACATATCCTGATCCAACAAGCAGAAAACCTGTTAATAAATGGATTAGAGATCATCCCTCTACGGATATGATTGGCGACATTAATAAACGCCAAGTGACTAGATCCAAAGCTACTCATGGACTTGGTGAAGAAGCAATTGTCGTAGAAGTAGAATCATTGTTCTCTTGCTTTGTGTCAGAAATTGAACCTAAAACCGTAGAAGAAGCTTTAAAGCATTCTGAATGGATAAAGGCAATGCAAGAATAATTGGATCAATTTGAAAGAAACAAAGTCTGGAAACTTGTGCCACTTGCTGAAGACAAGAAAGTTATTGGTACAAAGTGGGTGTTCAGAAACAAGCTGAGCGAGTCTGGTGAAGTAACAAGAAATAAAGCACGTTTAGTTGCTCAAGGTTACTGTCAGACTGAAGGATTGGACTATGATGAGTCTTATGCACCAGTCGCAAGATTGGATGCAATTAGGCTTTTCTTGGCCTTTGCTGCTCACAATGACTTCATTGTTTACCAAATGGATGTTTAAAGTGCATTCTTAAATGGTGAACTTGCTGAAGAAGTCTACCTAGAACAACCCCTGGCTTTGAACTTCCCTCAGAAATCAAGATGGTATACAAGCTTCAGAAAGTTGTATATGGTCTAAAGCAAGCACCAAGAGCATGATATGATACCTTGGCTAAGTTCTTGCTGGAAAATGGTTTCAAGAAAGGTGAAGTTGACAAAACCTTATTTACCATGAACCATGATGGTAAAATACTCTTAGTTCAAATTTATGTGGATGACATAATTTTTGGATCTAAGGACAAACAACTTTGTGATGATTTTGCCAAACTCATGACAAATAAGTTTGAAATGAGTATGATGGGAAAATTGAATTACTTCCTAGGATTGCAAGTCAAGCAACTCAAAGATGGAATATTCATAAATCAAGCAAAGTATGCAAAAGAAATGCTCATAAAGTTTAGGATCAAAGAGGATGAGAAACCTGAAAAGATCCCTATGAGTGTTGGTACCAAATTGGGCTATACTAAAGAGGACAAAAGTATTGAAGAACACAAGTATAGGAAGCTCATTGGCTCCTTGTTGTATCTAACAACAAGTAGACCTGACATTCAGTATGCTGTTTGTGTGTGTGCAAGATTCCAATCTGATCCAAGAGAATCACACTACAAAAAGGCAATCAAGATACTGAAATATGTTAAAGGTACAGTCAATGTTGGATTATGGTATCCTAAAGATTCTGGACTTGAATTGGTTGGTTATTCTGATGCTAATCATGGAGGATCAACTCTTGATAGAAAAAGTACCTCTGGAACTTGTCAGTTTTTGGGTACTAGATTAATATCATGGTTCAGCAAGAAGCAAACTTGTGTTGCCAATTCATCTACTGAATCTGAATACATTGCAGCTGGTTGTTGCACAGCTCAAATCCTATGGATTCAGCAACAATTAAGAGATTATGGTATTTCTGCAAAGAAAACACCAATCTTTTGTGATAATACAAGTGCTATTGGAATCACTCAAAATCCTAAGTTTCACTCTAGGACTAAGCACATTGATATTAGACATTATTTCATTAGAGATCATGTGGAAAAAGGTGATATTGAGGTTGTGAAAGTAGGCACTGATGATCAGCTTGCTGACATCTTTACCAAGCCCCTACCGGATAATAGGTTCGCAATGCTAAGGTATAACCTTGGATTGATTGAACTACCTCAATAAAGGATACACTTGGCAGAATGCTGAAACAGGTATTCAGCAAGCCAAAGTATTCCTGTTTAAAAGACTCAGTCACTGATTTCTTCTAAGAAATGATAGGTCACTACATGTTTGCTGAAACAGGCATTCAACAAGTAATTCCTTCAAAACAGGTATTTGTTAGGAAACTTGATCAATTGCTGAGACACGCACTCAGTAAGAGAAAGAGCTTAAGGATTGCTGGGACAGGCACTCAGACAATCAAAGATACTGAAACAGGTATTCAAGTATCAAAGGAATTTTCTGAGACGGGAACTGATGAATGTGTATTTTACACTTTCATTCGAGTCTTTTTCACCTATTCTAGCTATCCTCTATGTTAATTTAGCTATATTTTAGTACATTTTATTAGAATAGTGTCACGTTTCCCTTTAGATTTTATTTTACAGGTTTTGGTTGAAATTCGGAGATTTCCGGGCAATTATATTGAAGTCTACAAGGAATTGGTGTTCCAGAAGCCTATTTGGAGTATCTGAAGGTTTCCGGATAGGATTTGGAGTCTAGGGGCCGAATCTGGAGGTTAGAGGGCTACTAGAAGTCATAAACCGAGTCCGAAAAGGTGAAGAAATCCAAAACCGCGTCGAAAACGCAGAAATTCTGCGAAATAACTGTGGGGTGAACCGCCGCACTGAGGGGCGAACCGCCGCGGGCTTTTTCGGGGCCTATATATAGTGCTCAGTTTTCTCTCCGAAAATCATATCTTTCCAAGCCTACTTTCTCACCTCTCTCTATAGTTTTAGGTAGGAACTTCCCGGGGCCTCTCCTGGGAGTTCCGTAGCTTAGGGGATACTTTTTCATAGCAGATTGGAGCGCGTAGGATCGCAATAATCCGGAGATTGACAACCTTCGGTAACTTTGTATCTTACAGTTTTTATCTACTTATTTTATCTTCTTTCAATATGTTTTCTTCTATGATTTCTATTGATTGCATGCCTATTATGAGTAGCTAAACTTATCATTGGTGGTAGTATGTGAATTCTTAGCGAGGGAAGATAATCATGCTAATGGCTATATCGCGCATTATACTCCGTGTCATTGCTTTATTTCGTTGATCAGTTGTAACCAAAATTCTCGTATGTTGTATTGATCATTATGCACAATTGGACACTAGTCGACCATCAGACCAATTATATTCGTAGTGTTGAATAATTACGGAACACATTAGGACAGCAGTGATTGACTAGTCAGACCAGATTATCTTCGTAGTGCTTAATACTTCCAACAGGACACTAGATTGATTCAAAGATCTCTATGCAAGACCGAGGAATTTATGCATGATTATCGACCCATTATGCTAAGAAGGACCATACTATCACCAATCTCCATTATCTGCTTGAAACCCCCTTTTGCTTTCTATCTGCTGTTTTATATTCTTAATTAGATTTGATAAAGCTAGTATAGTCCTGAGAGAACGACACTCGAGTCATTCTACTACTACACTACGGTTTTCGTTGTAGTTGTGGATTGCCTTTGGCTAATAACAAAATTATTTGACTGAACCGGGACCTGACAAATCTCCGTTCATCAGGAACTCAGAAAAAGAGCAAAGCTCATCTCTTCGATTTTACCAAAGGATATCTCAAGTACAAAAGAATTTACTGATACGGGAAATCAGAAATATCTTTTAAACTTAAGAAAATATGAGATATCTAAGTAAGGGGGAACTTTCAGCAAGTATCTAGATTGATAATTCAAACTCGCTGAAAAGATTCTTGTCTATTTCAGCAAGCAATCTATTCCCTTAAAACTCGGTAAAATCAATTTGTGACGTTAATCGGGCACAGATAAACTCGTAATAATCATGACATGAAATTCAATCGTGGCCATTGATTAAAAGGAGTTACTAATCTAACGGTTAATAAAACAAAGAGAGAGAGAGTGCTCTGACGGTTTCAAGTAAGTGGGCCACTACACATTTAATGCAAATGCTCCACTAACTCCAGTGTTTCTCTGTTTTACCCTTGCTGAGAGCTCAAATCGATTGAGTATCTCACACACCAGAGACACTATATAAAGAAGGAGTTAGAGAAATGACAAAATTCTTTAACTCACATTTCCTTTCTCTGCAAATTTTAGCTTGAATCTACTGTACCTCCGGTCAAAAAGCAAACTATTTCTTTTCGTACACATTTCCTTGCTCTATAAAAGAAATGGCTCCCAAGAGACAGTCTTCTAAGTCCTCAAAGTCATCAAAGGTTGACAGTGCTGAAACACGCACTGCTCCGGTGACTACTCCGGCCACAAACACAACGAAAGTTGTGTTGAAAAACGACCGCAATATCCGAAAAACCTATGCCTCCGTCATATCTTGACACTGCAAAGTGTGAGATGTTGATACAATGGGGAGAATTTGCAAAAGAAAAGTACATTAGGTACTTTTATGAACAAGAACTCGATGATGAAAATGAAGAGGCGCTTGAGCTTATCAAGCAGCAAGGCCTCATGAACTTTATCTCTGCTCGCACTAAGCAAGTGAGCATGATTGATACAATGGAATTCTACAACAACGCAGAAATCCAGTCCCTTACTGATAGTAAAGGAGTCACTGAAAAAGTGATCTTTACTACAGTTCAGAACACGCAAATCGTCCTGAAATGGACTGATTTAGCGGAGATATTTCAGATTCCAACTACTGGAACTGAAGATGACGTCACTGCCACTGACGAAAAAATTGAAGCTTTCTACAGTGACATCAGAAATGAGAAAATGAAGAAAGGCGAGATTGCTCCCGTGACTTGGACAAAACACGTTAAGAGAAAGCATCTCTGCCATTCATTTGGTCTAGTAGCTCTGCTACTAATAAAAGTTCTTGACTCCCAAGTTGGAGGAATTGACCAAGTAGGCCTGAGAAGATGGCCATTGCTGATGCATATCCCTGAAAATAAAACGGAACTTAACTGGGCTAATTACATTTTCAACATGCTTGTTGATTGTGTTACTAAGTTTAAGGTAAAGGTAGAAGACAACAAGGTCTCACCTTCCTTTCCAGTTGTGTATGGAATCAAGATAACTACATCCTTGAACATTTCAGGATTCAGCTAAGAAACCCATTGTCAATCAAGAAATTTGTGTGCAATGTGGGAAGATCATTCTACAAGCAGAATGTACCTAAGACTGCTCGAAAGAAAACTAAGAAGACAACAACTGCAAATGTTGTCAGCACAAGCCAACAAGAAAGGTATGCAACAGCTGCAGATGTTACCACTCAGCAACTTAGAGATGAAACTGTTGTTGGTGGTGGTAACACAAAAGAAACTGCTGTAGAAAATCAACAAGGTACGTGTACAACAGCCGTTGCTGAAAATGCAACTATAGATGACTCTCGGAAACTAGAGAAATCTAACAAGAAAAAGAGGAAAGCTGATGATGACACTCAGACTGCAGCGTCATCAGCAAACCCCGTACCTAAGAGGAAACGGACCAGCAACAAAAGGAAGAAAACACTGGCCCGCAAGTCAGTCCCTGCTGTCCAAGACCTCTCAGACAATTCCCAGACAAATGCTGAAACGCATTTGCCAGTAGATGTTGCTGAGGTGATCACTGAAACCTATGTCAGCAATGTTGAAGTGTTTGCGGAAGCCTTCAACAATCAACTTAACGTTGATACCTCTACTGAGAATAGACCACAAGGCAGTGGAAATGAAATTCCTGCCCAAGTCCCAGATATCTACATTGTAGATAATTTAGATGATCCAACTTTGAAACCAGCAAGTGACATTGCTACTGATCTGCAAAGAGCGGCACTTGCTGATGCTGCTGAAAAGATGGTTGCTGAACAAGCAACTCATCAAGTTGCTGAAACCCCGCTTGCTGAAGGACCAGTTGCTGAGGCAGCAATGGTTCCGGTTCAACGAGTTGCTGAAACACAAGAAGCATTATTCAACGACGCATCTCATGATGCTGAGAATACTGACCCAAGTTCACCCAAGACATCAATCGAAAAAGTCCAGCTTGTACTGGAAGAAATAAGCAAACAAATGGAGTTGGAGATTGAAGAATCATCCAACAAATCTATTGATGCCTTCATGACAAGCAGTGAGCTCAAGGGTCAAGATGCTTCTGCTCAACTTGTCATTTCAGAGACAAGGGAGATTGCTGAAACCGCACAGCTTTCTCAAATAGAGCAAAACCAGAAGTCTGCTGAAGAAACAGTCCAAGAAGCTGAAGAAACTGTTAATGCTGAAAGGACTGAGCCACAACCTGTCCTTCTTCAGCAGGTAGTTAATTCAACCATCAGTAAAACTTCAATTTCTGAAACTTGTTCTTTTGCTAATATTATATTATCTCTACAGACTTCTCAAGATGCAAGTCAGATGGTTGCTGAAGCCTCTGCACGAGAACCAACACTCCCTGCTCAGCAGGTAGTTAATGATTTTGGTATTAAAACTAAGTTTGACAACTTAGTACTTGTGTCTAACTCTAATTTATTTCAGGATGAACAAATGGAGGATGCTACTCAAGCTCCTCATGGAATGGAAATTGTACTACATGAGCTTGCTGACTCTCAGCAGGTAAATCATGTTTCAGATATGAACTCTAAAACAATTCTCCAAACCAATCCTGATCTAAATAACGTTCTTTTTCAGGCTCAAAAGGAGACCACTGAAGTGGTACTCATCACTGAAGATCATCAAGTAAGTTCTGAGGAACTGTACTTGAACTTCAAAAGGACTACTTTGTCAAGAGTTGCTAAGTCCGTCAGCAACTGGCAAAGGTACAGGCGAATGGATTTCTCTGATCTTCACCTTCATCTTTCAAACGAGAAAAAGAGATCTTCTCTACTGAAGCTCGAAACATTTGTCCACTCCATCCTTCCTGAAGAAATGTCATATTCTCAGCAAATGAGCTCGAATCTGATTGCTCAAATCAGAGAGAATATGAAGGAAAAATTCAAGAGTGCCTCTCCAGCTGAACAAGCTGTGATGCTCAAAGGTTCATTTGTACCTGTGGTGGCTGATCCCCACAAAATCAATGAGGAAGAGGAAGTGACAAGTGTTGCTTTGTATAAGCATGTTGAGCTAGTCATTCTGACAGACGATGATGAAGAAGAAGAAGATGAGAACATTCCCACTGATCCCAGTGATGATGAAGGAAAAGATTCCAAGGACAAGAAAGACGATGATGATGACAATCAAGGTCCAAGTCCTGATGCTGGAGGATTGAAGTTGACAGTTGCTGAAAATGCTCAACCCGAAAATCAGCAAGCTGAACAACAACAACCTCAACAGGAATCTCAACCTCCCCCTGCTGCTGCTGAAAATCAAGCACCTGTGCAAGGTGCTGATACTGAAGAAGAATATGCCAGAAAAAGGGCTGCCTTGAAAAATGGCAAAAGTCCAATTTCTGATACCAAGGTTACTGAAGAAAACCTTGATGATGATGAAGAACAAGATGAAGATTACCAACGCGCTCTCCAGAACAGTCTCTTGATCCATGCAAGGCATACGCAGGATCTAGAAATTGGTCAATCTTCAGGAGTAAGATCAACGGAAGTCCCTCCCTTCCATTTACTACTGGCGAAACTCCAGTAATTGAGTCTCAAACTCAATTAAAACTAACTACTGGCGAAACTCCAGTCATTGAGTCTCAAACGTTGCCTTCAGCAACTACTCAATTAAAACTAACTACTGGTGAAACTCCAGTTGTTGAGTCTGAAGCGTTGCCATCAGCAACCACTCAACAAAAAGGAAGTGAAGCTACTGATAAAGGTTCAAACGTTGCTCAACTTGATGAATCTGAGGATGATGACTACTTGTCAGAAAATGAGGATGAACAATTCAAGCGAGACCCAAAAGTTGTTCAGATTCCTCCTCCTGATTACATCAATGATTTAGACGATGGTCTAAGAGCAGAATTGCTGACGCGTGATGATCAGTTTGCTTCCGAACTTAAGGTTCATTCCTTGACACCACACCTAGTGCCGTTCCCAAGAGTTGAGGAGTTTACTCCTAGAATTTTAGCACTAAAGGAAGTCCATAATGCCTGCAAAGCTGAAGATGAGGCATTGCTTGCTGAGAGCCCACTTGACTTTGGAAAGATATTGGCTACAGTGCTGAGATGCACTACTACTTTGACCATAGCTCAGAAAGACATCAGTCTTTATCACAAAATCTATGAAGAAGATGTAAGTCAAGCTCTAAAGCTAGCAAAGATCGCTCTCGTGAAGGCACAGACATTCATGGATGAGAAGGCCGCAACAGAGAAAAGACATGAAGAGAACATGATGAGTATTCAAAGAGAGTTGTCAAAAATGACTTCTGACCAACAACAAATCATCATGAAGTATAATAGTTTAAGCACTCTTGCTGAAAATTGCAATGAGTTTTATTCTCTGCACATCACTCCGATGTTGCAATCCATGTCTAAGGGGGAAAAGAAGAGTAGAAAAAGAAACCAAACCCCTCCTGCTGTTGATGAGTCACTGACCATAGAACCGCTTGCTGAAAAAGAGCAAAGTTCTAAAAGGCAAGCAGAATCTGAGTTGAATTCAGCAAGTACCAAAAAGAGAAAAACCGCTGCTGAAACTCAAGATTTTTGCCATACTGAAAGTCATCACAATCTGAATGAAGATGATGACAATCAAACAATAGCTCAAGCCATAAGAGCTAGACCCTTAACAGCCTTGACTCCGTCTGGCCACTCAAAGCATTTTTCGTCTGACTCTTCAGCAAGAGATCAAGACAATGCTAAAACAAGAAGAAGAAGGCAAAGACAGGAAGAAAAAAGGCTGGCCAGCATTGCTATTGGCTCCGGCATTGAATACACAAAGACCAGCTATGAAGAAACCACTCAGAATGTAATCAGAAACATTCATGGTTGCTGGATCTTAAAGCTGGAAGACTTGCTGGTGAATGAGTTCTTTCCTACAGCCATATTGAATCAAATGTTCAAATGGATTGAACTGAAGGTCCAAAGAAATCAAAGGGAAGAATCCCTCCCAAGAAATATTGCTGGAAAATGGTTGAATCTTGAGGTCCAAGTAAAAAGAATTGCCATTGGTAAGACATATAAATAAGAACCAAATCTGATCAAACCACCTGGCATCGCTTACTACTCTGACCCAGTAACAAAGAAAACAAAGAAGAGGCTTGGATTGATTCCTTATGAGTACTTCTATCTCACTGCTAAGGATCAAGAAGAAGATCTTCTCTGGCTAAGAAAGATTCATCCGAAAAGCATTTCAGATACACAGCTTCTCCATGCCAGCAATTGGGGCATGCATTTGTGGGTAACTCGCTACATGGAAATGAATGCTGAAAAGCATCATCACACTGCCTGCAAAAATGCAAGAATTATTCAACTACAAGTCCGTAGGCTTCTGGAAAACTACGAAAAGGACTGTGTTGAATTTACTGCACTTGCTGAGAAGAGTGTAAGAGAGATTTTGAGAAAATCCTCTGAAAGAGCTTAAGTCCCTGTAATAGTTTTTGTTAAAGTTTTTATTTGCTGATTCTGTTTAAGTTATCTCTGCTATTTCATGTAAACTTCTGAAAGATAACTATCAACAATGAAGCTTTTGATTCTTATTGGTTTTTGATTATGCAATTTACTTATGCTTACCGTTTAATTATTCAAGTATGCTTGCATTAATCAACTGATTTATTCAACATCAGAAACCTCTAAAAGGGTAACAATTAATTTAGCCATGGATTGCTAACATCAAAAAGGGGGAAATTTGTTAGGAAACTTGTAATTTTGATGAGCAATTAACCATGCTAAATTAAGGAAAGTCCAGTAACTAGTACTCTTAAGGTCCATAGGAATTTAGAATTTTAAGGACATTGTAAAAGAGGAACGTTTGCTGAAGACTTAGATTAGGTGTTAGTTAAGAAGGTTTTTACCGCGTATGATGTATTTTATTTTCTGAAAAGAAAATAACTTATTGATGCTTTAGCTTATGATGTATCTTATTTTCTGAAAAGGAAATAATCTATTGAAGCATTTGCTGACGATGTACTTTGTTTTTACAAACAAACTATTGAAGCATTTAGAAACCGCTCAGAATCTTGAAGATTATTGAAGATCTGAAGACTTGAAGAATTCGAAGATCTGAAGACTTGAAGATTGCTGAAAACTGGTATCTACAAAGGCACGTGTTGCTCAGAAAGTGGAAACTTCAGCAACAGCATTGCATAAGTGAAAATCTGAAAGACAGAGTAGGTTGTGCTTGCTGAAACTGAGACTGACCATTTGCTGATGGAACATATGTGACCTCTTGCTGAAAGTACTTGAATTTGCGCTCCAATGTTACTGTTTGAATTCTATTCAAATATGCATTAAATGCAAAGCTCGCACGCGAAGGACATGAAGACTAGAAGACAAACAAGGACGCTGCTGAAAGTACAAAAGCAAGATAGTGACATCTTAAGGAACAAAAGCCTTGGAATTTAAAATTCAAGCGGCTCCTTATTTTCACTATAAATAGAGGTCATCCGGCGAAGAGTTGAAGTGTGTCAACAACGTGATCAAACTCTCACTTGTGCTTAAACTCACATACCTTCAAACTCTCTATACTGCCATTGATCCGTTCCAAGACTTAAAGCTTGAAAAAGCTACTTGTGAAGAAGTAGAACAAACTCGGCTAAGAAATTAGCTAAGTGTTCTTTCTTTCAAACAAGAACAAGTCTTGACACCAAAAACAATCAAACTTGTTTACTGCAAAGTATTCAAAGTTGTGTTTCTTAGATTACTTGTTGTAACTGAATAAGTTATAATTAAGTTATCTCACCCCAAAACTCTCTAACTGAAAATACACCCTTTCAGGCGTGATATTCAGGGGGAACTTAATCGAGCATAGTTTTGCTGATTAAAAGTATCAAGTTTGGTGGAGAACAAGTTTACGTTCTCTAGATTAGGTTGGAGACAAAGCAAGTGTGCTTTGGTTTCTGTTGAATCGCTCTAGATAGGAGATTGTAAGGAACCTCAATCATATCTTAGTGGATTCAGTCCTAGAAAGGACAAAGTGGATTAGTTGAGAGATTACGCCACTCTCAGATACCACTATAAAAGTGTTTGTGTGATTTACTTACTGTACTTATTTTTCAGCAAATCGTATCTGTCTGTACACAGTCACTCACATCACTTGTTGAAACCTTTACTTACTGTAAAAGCACTTATTGTATCAAAGACTTCCGCTCTCTGATTTTAAGTATCAGCAAACCAAGCTACTGAAATGTAACTTACGCTTGCTGAGAAAGTTAAGTACCAGCAAACTCATTACTGAAAAGTAATAAGCACTTGCTGAGAAAGTTTTAAACGACGAAAGTTTGAAAAGACTATTCACCCCCCCCCCCCCAAGTCTTTTCTTGTTGTGTAAAGGGACCAACAAGTTGCATGTTGTAGATTTAAGAGACTTTGGTGTGGTTTTAATTATTATTGTTGTGGTTTTAAGGAATATATAATGCTACTATCTTGCGTTTGTTCATTCTAGGGTTTTGAACTGGCATGGTGTGCTTATAAGTAACTTTGTTGTGCTTTTAATAACTTATGATGTAGTTTTGAAATATTAATTTTAGCTTCAGTTTCATGTTGCGCTTTTAAGAGATTTTTGTGTGGTTTTAGTTACTGCTGTTGTAGTTTTAAGAATTCGTGTTTAGGAAGCATCCTTCAGATCATTTTTAGCTTCAATTGCATGAGCTTTTGGTGTGGTTTTAATTGTTGTGATTTAAAAAATATATAATGCTACTGTCCTAGGACAGTGCATTGTATGGTTTTGAAATGACGTGGTGTAGTTATAAGTAACTTTGTTGTGGTTTTAATAACCTATGTTGGGGTTTTAATAACCTATGTTGGGGTATTAGAATATGAATTATAGCTTCAATTGTATGTTGTACTTTTAATAACTGTGTTGTGGTTTTAAAAATGAGTTTTAAGGTTCTAAGCATCAATCTTTAGCTTCTGTTGCATGTTGATCTTTGTGTATGGTTTTAAGGGGACATAGTTTGGTTATAAGTGTCTTTGTTGTGCTTTTTTGAAACTATCCATGACATGATCTTTAGCTTCTGTTGCATGTTGTTATTTTAAGACATCTTGGTGTTGTTTTAAGGGAACCTAGTGTGGTTATAAGACCCTTTAGTGTGGTTTTAAATAATGTTGATGTGGTTTTAAGAAGTATATAGTGCTACTATGTTGGGGTTGTCCATTGTGTGGTTTTAAGAGGACATGGTTTGGTTTTAAGAACATATATGATGTGCTTATAATATCCTATGTTGTGGTTTTGAAATATAAAATTTAGCTTCTGTTGCATGCAGTAATTTTAAGACATCTTGTTGTTTTTTTAAGGGAACATAGTGTGGTTATAAGTGGCTTTCGTGTGGTTATAAATAATGTTGTTGTGGGTTTGTCCATTGTATGGTTTTAAGGGGGCATGGTGTAGTTTTAAGAACATTTGTTGTGGTTTCTAACAAAAGTTGTTATTCTTATAACACATGTGTTGATTATGTTGTTGGTGATGATACAGAGCATGATGGTGATAATGATGCTTCACTTTGTCTTTTTGTTTTTTTTTTAAGGATAATTGAAGATGGCGTCAATAGTGATCTGCAGCAAGTCAAAGTTGTACTCTCAATTCTCAATTGAGAGCCCGAAGAAATGCATTGAAACGCAGAGTATCGAAGGAACAAGTACCACCACTCAAACAACTGCAAAAAGTGAAGCATCAAAAAACCTCAACTTCTGTTGGATCCAGTCCGTGCAAATACAAGGAAATCAAAGGTGACGAACAAGTTTAATCTATGGAAGCCAATTTCAAAGACTCTGATTTAGTTTGCATCACACACACCACCTAAACGATTGTTGTAAATTTATTGTTGTGATAATACTTGTTTTAAAACCATCAAGTGATTCAAAATCATGAAATGAATGGAGCATTTAATTATAATCTAGTTCATTACATGCGCTAATTTATCAATTACTGTAGTTTTTGTGCTTATAGATAGTCGTGTTGTGGTTTTAAGCAGATTTGTTGGTGTTTTATGAAACCGCGTTGGGGTTATAACAAATGATTTAAAATTTTATTAGTTGTAGTTTTAACAGTTGTATTCCTAAAAAGTACTCCATTGACCGTTAAAATCACACCATGAAGACTTAAAACCACACCATGGAGACTTAGAACCACACCACTAACTCTTAAAAACCATATCATGAAAAATTATTGCACCCCAAAAAATTATAACCCTATGCTCTGGCGAAAACATTCTGGCTCACCGGCGGTAACTGGTAACCGGGATATCCATGGCAAGAGGGAAGGGCAACGACCCAGGGCGTCCACCGAAGAACAGGCGTCACTTGTGCTATCCCTAAGCGTAAGCGATGAGACTACTGTGACGAAGGAAAAAGCAGCCGAAATTGAAAAACGGCAAACAGATGATGACTGCGCACAGAATAGTGTGGAACCGTTCCCTAGAAATTCGACTGCAGAGAAGACACTGGCACCTATTGACAATACATCAGTGTGTGCCGAGCCAGAGGAAATTGGGAGAGAAACCCAGGCAGACAAGGTTAATGGCCAAAAGTCTTCATCGCAAGACTTAACAGTGCCTTATTTCCCGCCTGTTGTGATTGATGGAGTTAAGCATGCTGAAATCCAAAAAGAGGATGTTGATGCGGAGATACAGTATTGGGAGAATTCGCTTATCATGTACAACCTGGGTAATGATCTCACCATCAATGCGGTATGACTATTTATTGAACGTGTATGGAATTTTGTTTCTATGTCGGGTATTTATTATAATGATGATTGTTATTTTATACTTCGCTTTGCAACATCTAAAGAATGTGATGATGTGATGTTGAATGGACCTTACACCATATATAGCATGCTTATGATACTGCATAAGTGGAGGGTAGAGTTCAAATTTGATAAAGAGAGTGTGAAGTTTGTGTCTGTATGGGTGCGGTTTCCTCAGCTACCCCTTGGCACGTGGGGTATAAATAGCATTGGAAGGATTGCGAGCACACTGGGAAAACCAATGATGGTCGATACGTGCACGAAGGAGAAGCTTAGAGCATCTTATGCACGTGTGCTTATTGAAGTTGACATAACACGGGAGTTTCCAAAAACCACAAAGGTTCTTAATACAAAAAACAAGGTTTATGATCAACCTGTATATTATGAATGGCTTCCCAGGAAACAGACAAAGAATAGGCCGCAACCTGTGGCTAAATGGAGGCCTAAGCAGCCTTCTAAGCCAACTACTGAAGCGGGGCAGATACAGGAGGTGGCAGAACACACTGGTCATAGACTTGATCCTGGTGCGGGCGCACAGAATCAGCCGGTACAGGCTATTCCTTTTGTCTCTGGCACCAGAACGCAGCAAAGCAACGTTGTGGGTCAGGTGCAGGGGAAACCTACAGTGAGTAAGGGGGTGATTACTGGCCCTAAGGATCATACCCATGCCGCACAGTCTATGGGTATAACTGAGCCTGACGAGCTATGGCAAACTGTTAAGGCCAAGTCCAAAAAGCCCGAACGTGAGCCACCTGGTGGGGAGGGGGTATGTCACCCATTATGTTTGGCAGTGTGGGGAGAGCAGAAACTCGTGGTGCCCTTAAAGCAGGGGCGAAGAAACCTCGATCATGATGATATCATGGAATGTTAGGGGCATCACCGCTACAGCTAAGCATTTGGAGGTTGGCTCCTACCTCAAGAAGCATAGAATTTGTATAGCTGCGCTAGTTGAAACACGTGTTAAGCAATGTAATGCCCTGCGAGTGCGTAAGCGGTTTGGGAGATATTGGAAATTCCTTGATAACTATGATAAGCATCGGAATGGGAGAATATGGCTCTTGTGGGATGTGAATCGGGTTGACATTCAATTTCTCGAATCCTCCGATCAATTTATTCACTGTAAGGTTGACAATTTAAATGGTGAATTTTCGTTTTATTTTACTGCTATTTATGCACATAACCAGTTAATTGAGCGCAAACAATTGTAGCGAGACATTGAGCGTCTAGCTACTACTGTCCAAGGCCCTTGGATCCTTCTCAGGGACTATAATAATGTACTGAGCACACAAGATCGTATTGGTGGCCAGCCAGTCCATCAATGTGAAATTTCTGACCTGCAGGAGATGATGGATAACACGGGTTTAAACGAACTGGCCATGATGGGTAGTGACTACACTTGGTTGACTAAATATTCCCATGGTAATGTTCGGTCGAAGATTAATTGCGGTCTTGGGAATACGGAGTGGTTTCTTCAGTTTCCTTGGGTGAAGATATAGATAAAAGAGCCGGGAATATCTGACCATTCTCCACTTACTCTACATCTCTCTAGAAATCGAACTACATGACCAAAATAGCTTTTTCGGTTTTTGAATTGTTTGATAGAGAAACCTGAGTTTCTGGCGACGGTACGAAGCTACTGGACTTCGAATATCACTGGCAGGACAATGTTGGTGCTTTGGTCCAAATTGCAGAATTTACGGCCAAGCCTACGGCAATTAGGGAGGGAGTTCACAGCTATTGAGCAGCGTATTGAATGCGCACGGCAGGAGCTGTTAACTACGCAACATGAACTCCTTTCTGATGGGGGTAATGCTACCCTAATCCTGCAGGAGAAATTACAGGTTGCTCGGTTGCTTCAGTTCCGAACCAGTGAGGAACATATTCTCCAACAACGCGCAAAATCCACATGGTTGAAGCTTGGCGATGGCAATAATGCATACTTCCTATTGTCAAAGAAAAGCAACTGCAGATGGGCATTAGTAAGTTGGAGAATGATCTGGGACATACTCTAAACACCGATGATGCGATTGAAAATGAAGTGATCTGTTTCTACTCTCAGCTAGTAGGCACGGCGTCACTAGCACGGGTTAGTGTAGATGTGTGTGCCATGCGGAACGGCAAACATCTCAGTCCACAGCAGGGGAGGCTCCTTACTGCACAGGTGACGAAAGATGAAATCTGGAGAGCTTTACAGGATATCGATGACAATAAGGCTCCTGGAATTAATGGGTACAATGCCAAATTCTTTAAAGAAAGCTGGAATATTATTAAACAGGAGGTTGTTAATGCGGTTTAGGATTTCTTCACCAAGGAGAGAATGTATAAGGCGATCAATTGCACCCTGGTCACACTCATCCCTAAGACACAGGATGCAAGAACTATGTAAGCAATGCGACCCATATCCTGCTGCACTACGATATACAAAATTATATCGAAGATTCTCACTAAACGGCCTTGTCTTGTGATCAATACGGTGGTAGATGGGAGCCAATCGGCTTTCCTACCTGGCAAGGTGATTCAAGATAATATCTTAATAGCACAAGAACTAGTCAGAGGGTATACGAGAAGAGGCGTTTCGCCAAGATGTATGATACAAATGGACTTGCAGAAAGCCTATGATACAGTGGAATATGGAGCACTTGAGGAAATCTTAATTGAGCTAAACTTTCCACCACAGTTTATCCGGTGGGTGATGTTTTGTGTGCGCACAGTATCATACAGATATTCCATTAATGGCACTCCCACCAGGATACTAGAGGCAAAACGGGGGCTCCGACAGGGTGATCCCATATCACCTCTCTTGTTGTGCTTATCATGGAATATCTCCATCGAAAG
This sequence comes from Plantago ovata, assembly GCA_028274465.1. Taxonomy (NCBI): domain Eukaryota; kingdom Viridiplantae; phylum Streptophyta; class Magnoliopsida; order Lamiales; family Plantaginaceae; genus Plantago; species Plantago ovata. The sequence goes on along the minus strand of CM051455.1, from coordinate 56,474,452 downwards.
CTACAAAAACTGAAGATAGAGCCAAACTTCAATTACCACCCCAAGTGTGAAAGAATTGACTTGATAAATATCTGTTTTGCTGATGATTTGCTACTGTTCTGTAGAGGTGATACAGGCTTAGTCCAGCTACTAGTGCGAGAGTTCCATGAATTCTCGCGATCCACAGGTTTAAAGGCCAACAACTCAAAGTGCAAACTCTACTTTGGAGGCGTTGGGACTTTGGAGCGGGATGCAATTATTGAGATGACGGGTTTTGATATCGGTCAGTTACCTTTCAAATACCTTGGGGTGCCGGTTGAGTGGCGCAAACTCTTGTATACGAACTGGGCTAGGCCAAGAGCCAAATTCGTATTATGGCTTTGTTTACAGGGCCGGCTGTGCACCAAGGATAGATTATCCCGCTTTGGAATTCCCAATGATGGTCGCTGCTTGTTCTGCCAACGGGATGAGACAGTACCGCATTTTTTCTTTGAATGTGCGTTCACTTGCGCACAGTGGAAGAACATTTTACAGTGGGTACATATACCGTGTGGGCTGACAGGAAATACAAGTATGATGTAGTGGATTATAAACAACACGAAAGGAGAGAGTAAAAGGTCGAGAATAATTAAAATTGCAGCAGCATAAACGATATATGCGATCTGGATGCAACGTAATCAAATGATTTTCAAAACCAATGGAAACTTTGATCCCACCATGGTTGACAGGATAAAGGAGGCAATCCGAGAAAGATGCGCAATGTACAAACAATTACGGGAAGCTACCCGCAGCTTGCAATGAGTGGTGGTTGCGTGAACTGGGAAACAGGACAGTGTTCAAGCGGTGTTTTATGGTCTGCAAATTCTCTAATTTGTTTTCCTCACCATTACAGGTTATACGAATAGATAGGCACTGGTAGTCTGCTTCTGTTTAGTTGCTAGAATAGATGACTGAGTTATGTTTTTGCCTGGATCATGGGATCGGCGCTAAAGTGCTATACGTTCCAAAAAAAAAAAAAACATATCATGCTTCCTAAAAAACCACAACACCATATCTTAAGAAGTCAAGTTCCGACTATAAGTAGCCATGTTGTGGTTACAAGTACACAGTGTTGTGGTTATAAGTAGCCACTGTTGTGGTTGTAAATTCTCAAATCAAAACCATAATGTAAACACTTAAAACCATACCATAAGTCATTAAAACCAAGCCACTAACTCTTATAAATAATCTAGAATATGATCAAAGTATTTATAAGTTACAATTTGATACTACTTTGAAAGTGTGGTTATAAGTACTTTTGGTATGCTTTTAAGAATGTATGGGGTGGTTTGAAATAGTTAAGGTTTGATACTAAAAAATAGATAGATTTATACATAACAAAACAAATACCACACAAATTCTAACATCCATAAAAATAGAGTTCAAGAAAAACAAAGACATAAAATAAACATAAGGCAAAGAACACCCTAGTCTAAAACCAGTTGCTAGAGGTCCTTGTTTTAAGGTGTCTTAGGAGTCAGGATGCATATGCCACTTCTCAAACAACAGGGTGGTGCTTGTACGTGGAGAGCATGCACAAACTTAAACACATGAACCATGTAGTCCTCCAGGTCATGCTCATAGACCTGCAGATCCTTAAGTTCCTTGAGAAGAATCGTTGTCGGGCCAATCATCTTCGAATGCTGATTGCTAATAACCTTCGATCAGTTGGGCAGCAATCCTGATAGCATTATCCATTTCATCAAACAAAATAGACCTGAACAAACACCAAAATCCCTTTACAACCACAACAAAATCCTTTAGATGCACATCAAAATTACTTATAAGCATACAAGAGTCACTTAAGTACCAAAGACACATTTCAACTACAAAAAGTGAATTACAATAGCATTAAACCTATAAGCATACCATACCATAGGCACTTAAAACCACGCAAAATCCCTCAAAACCACACCAAAATCCAATATAAGAATATGAGAGACACTTAAAACCACAACAAAAATTGCTTAAATCCACACTAAAGTCGCTTACAATTAAACAAACCATAAACACTTGAGTACCAGAGGAACTTAAAACCACAATAAAATACCTTAAACCACACCAAAACCCCAAATAATCATAGCAAAGATACTTAAAACCACAACAAAAGTCCCTTAAACCCACACTAAAGTCACTTATAAACATACCACAAACACTTGAGTACCAGAGGAACTTTTTCAACTACAAAAGCTAAAGTATAAGAACATTAATCTATAAGCATACCGGAGATTCATTGAAACACACCAAAATCCCTTAAAACCTCACCAAAATTCCTTATAAGCATAAGAGAGACGCTTAAGTACCACATAAAATTTTACAACTACATAAAATCAAGTACAATAGCATTAAACCTATAAGCATACAAAAGACAAGTAAATCAACATCAAAATTCCTCATCAGTATACCAGACACTTAAAATCGTAACATATAATACTATCAAAACACAAACATATCATCTAATAGCATAAATAACTCCGCAAATCCTGAAAACCATGTCAAAATACAGATAGGAAAACAAAACATAGAAAAAAATGAGAAAAATAAATTTACTCGATGTAGTAGCCCTTTGTCGTTGATTAGTCCTGGTCGGAACATCACAGACACTAGACAAACCCTTCATCTTCGTCATGCTTCAAATCGAAAAGTTTGAATTGGATCTAAAAAACAAACTAAAACCCTAGATCTCAGAAACACTATCAGCATACTAAAATCGAAGACAACACAACCACACAGTAATATAAACGAAGAAAATTTGAGAGAAATCAAGTTGTTTCTTCGATCGATCGGACAAAGTGTATGATTGGAGAAGAAAACGGAAATCTGCAGAGGAAAAAAGATTTCACACAGTAAACACGCTGAAGTATGTGTTTTCTGTGTGTTCGCTTTTACTAATAGGTACACAGTGAATCATTTTTCTTTTTAAAAGCCCGACCGATTTAACAAGCAACGAGTTTTTTACAATAACAGACTTAAAACCACCGAGTTTTTCACGAAACCAGCCCTTTCTGTCATTTTAGGAAAGGTCGGCCTCCCCATAGACTTTAGCTTTATTTAGAAGATTATTTGCATTTTCTTCTTTTGAACAGTATTTTAGAAGAGTTATATAATATGTGTAGTGATCAATTTATTGGTGGGATCTACACTAAAGGTTTATATTTAGTTTATTGTGAAACCTTTAGTGTAACGAAGCGATAACTTTTAGCCGCTGCCCGGATAATCGGAGGCGGGCATGCCCGGATAATCGGAGGCGGGCAGGCTTCTGATTGGTTGATGCCTGTGACGTGTCCAAACCGATAATTATATCCCTCTTCTCCTTTCTTTGTCGTCTCGGCCGTATAATCGCCATTATCCCTTCGTTATCGGTGGACCCCGATCAACAACACCACCATGTGCCGGCACTGTTTCAGCCCTGCAATTCCAAATTTATCCTTGAACGATTACACAAATACTACGCACTTGCCTTTCTTCTACTCAGTTCGATCGATGTCGATTCCATCGGCAAAACCCCCCAAAACAAAACCCTCAGAAGCTCATTCCCCCATAGTTACTCTGTTAACCTTGATTACATCCTTTTCTCCTATCGATGTTCATGGTAGGGTTTCTACACGCTTGCTGTGAGTATTGCAATTGAGCACATCGGTTGTTGGAATTCGAAGGATATCACCATCTCAGGTTACTTTCTCCTTCCTTTTCCATGAATTAAGATTTTTAGTTGCGGGGTGAATCAATTTTGAGTATTTGCTAGCGTGTTGTGTGCATAAATCACTGTGTGGTAGTCACTGTTTGGTATTTAAAACATGTCTCATGTTACACTACATTTGCATAGTCAGAGGACGTGATTTTGAGGGAATTTATATACGTTTGTGCTGTGCTATATAGCAGTTTCTTATACACGTACTTTAAATGTTGAGATTTGCATTACAATGTATTTTGTAAGAAACACAAAAATAGTCAATAGCTGCGTTTGCCATACAACTGTTGAAGAGGCCTTTTAAAAATTAACCAAACTCTTGAAGAAGAACATTCCCTCCATTAATAGTACACTATCTATTTACTAGTTAATGCGGATAGTGAATGCATTTGGTAATTGTTGGTTTTTTTTTTTTTTTTTTTTTTTTGTCTTAATTATTTATTCTCTAATTTAGGTTCCCTGTGTTCTCTTTAAGTTTATCCGATGGAAGTATGAGATCACGTAATTTGTCAACCCCCTGTTAGTTATTTGCTTTCTGTCTGAGGAATATGGTTAAAACAAGCCTAGTCTTAGTTACTAATATGGAACATAGGCCCTCCAATCTGTCGAATATGAAAATTTGTGCCTTAAACCATGCTTCTGGAACAGTTTAGACAGGGCTACTCATGTTTGGATTATTAAATCATGGGGTGTTAGATGTCTTTATGTTATTTTGTCCATTTGGGTGAACTTAAAATCTAGTAACATTACTATCCACATGGTCAAACTTTGAGAAGACTCGCCGAGATGTTCTCTAACAGAGTATTGTGATACATCATAGGTCTTCACAAGTGATAATTTTATCTGGATGAGTGAATAAACTAGGTTTCATTTGGTTAAGTTTCCGTTGCCGAAGCAGAATCAGGTTGACTATTAGTAGTTAAAGAGCCATGACACCAAGTTCCATCCCAAAATTCAACCATGATGATTTTTTCACAGTTTTGACATTATTTTTTATAGTATCAATCTAATAAATATGTAATACCAAAATTGCACTTTTACCTCCAGTTGCATTTGCTTTGACTCTTAACTAATGAATTGGCTGTCTGAGATTAAGGATTGTGAAAGTTATACATTGTTGAAGCAGATCTAATACCTGGAAGTTTGGAACTTATAGTCTGGTGGGAAAATCATCATTTTAATAATTTCACATGGTATCATTGAATTACAAATACAGTGATTGGTGTATACTACATATGTTCCTTCACATGGTACTTGACTTATTCAAACAGTGTGCTTGGGTCTATTCAGCTACTGGGTTAGATGTTTAGTTTTAGAAACATGCAGCATATAGTTTGATCCTAAAAGGTGTTCACCGTTATCAGTGTTTCAGTTTTTAATTTTCATGGGTTGTCGTGAAGTTGTTGGATTCCGAGTACACGAGTGAACTTGTTCTCATGTAAAAACAAGCCCATTGATTGGAAGTACTTAGGTTCGTCGGTAAAGATGATCTTTCTTCTTTTAGGATGTAGGAGTCTAGGTGCATTTTGTATATTCTGATGATGAAATTCATTCTGATGATGCAATGTTTGCTATAATGGATCTAACACGTGCTCGCCAAGATCTCTTAGGTCCCAGTAGGGTAGATTTTTGAATAATGCTAAAGAAAATTTCAGGTCTAGAATTGCTATTTTGATCCATGACCATACAAGTAGTAGACAACTGTGATACCAGAATTGAGAGCCTTGACACTTTACGATGTTCAATAATGATTTTAAAGCTTACAGAAGATGCAACAATTTATTGTGGTTCCATTAATTTTTTGCAGATGCAGAGATTGTCTGGTGTCAGCAAGAGCCCATGAACATGGGTGGCTTCAGCTATATTGCACCTCGTCTCGGCACCGCAATGAAGTCCCTGGGTAGAGGTAATGTGGACAACATAAATTACATCGGCCGTGGTCCATCAGCTGCCACAGCAACTGGATTTTACACAGTTCAGGTGAAAGAACAAACTGAGCTTGTCCAGAAAGCCATTGGAACCTTATCTACTTAAACCTGTAGATGTCAGGAGAGATGCATCACAATTTTGGCCTCAATTCTTTTTTTTCTCAAAATAGCACATTTAACCATATTTCTTGCCAATTTTGCGAGAATAAATGTATTGCATTCGGCATTGTTTTACCAATTTGATGAAACAACTTCATGAGCACCATGTAGCTCGAAGACTATAACTAAATCTTTCAATAATCTATACCCGTATATCTTATCTTCTGTTTGCACATCTAATGGTGGTTTGCACATTTCTTTTCTTGTCTTCTGTATAGCTATCAAATGCAGGAAAAAAGAATGCCTCGTACTCGAATTTGGTGCAGTGTAATATAACACAAGACATACTGGTATACGGGACAGGTATACCATTCAAAGCATAATAAGGGAAACATGAAATTTCTCCCAAGTCCCAACTCGCTATACAAGGATTTGATCCAAGTCATCAAATTCATGTTTAAAGAACTAGAATCCACAATCACTCTAATCTAACTTTGTGGTATCAGACACATACAAGCACATGGACTAAAAACGTCAGAGTAAACGGCCTGCTGAAAACGCATATGGATGACAGTACAATGAGTACATGGCACTTCTTTATGAGGTATGAAAACTAACCAAGAATGGACAATGAAGCAATCACAATACAAAATTCATCATATAAAATTACATAGTGGTTGGACAAGAGCCAATTCTAACGCACAGATTGTGTAACATTTCATCTGGTCAATAACAGAATGTCTGAGATTGCTATCTGAATGGTGTAAATTGGTGAAAACACTGCTTCTACAATAACAGAGATTGATATCTGAACATGATGTGAAGCTGCACTCCAATCATTAAAGCACTCCCACGAATCGCTTAGGATTTCTGCAGTAAGTAATGCAACAGAACATGAGCTCAAAAGCCAACTATGAAGAAAAATATAATAGACATTATGTTCAAAAGCCAACCAAGTAAAAGAAGATTAAAGACTATCTATGTTTACCACTAAAAGCACATAAGTTGTACATGTAAAAGGTGTACATAACCTAAATGCGAACTTCAGGCGGCATATGAGTAGTTTATCAAATTTTAAGGGGAATAAGCAAAGGTCCCAAATTTCAGGGGCACCAGTTTACTAATGGCATGGTATTTGCATAGAAGATCATAACACTAGGTGCATGGGAAGATAGATTTTAAATTCTGGAGGGAGTTCCTCAATATAGGCGATCTGAGAAATATATCCTTCTCAACCGGCAATTTGCATGAAGCTGAACTCTGAGGGTCTCAACGTAGTTGGTTCCATATGCCCGTCGAGTCAGGTCAGTCAAGTTCAGCTGGATTTGATTCCATCCCTCATCCAATTTCAAGGGCATGGTGCAAATCATGAAAGGTTTAACTCTTGTGACAGCCTACAATACACACAGAACAACATTTAGAATTGCAAAGTCTTGACAATATTATGCAACACAATGCAGTTCCAGAAAGACAAACAGACATACAAATTAAAGCTAATATCAAGAGTTTCCTATATAGGTCAAATCTCAGAATTACTAAACAAATGTGATCCAGGTAAAAATAAATAAATAAATAGGGCTATAGATCAACAAGAAAAGATGTGATTAACTGGTCATAGATAGATAATCCAGTTTTATTTACAGACGGTAGGTGGCGCACAGGAACATTAACATTAACATAACATTACCCATATCTTTAAGATATTAATACCATATATCCTTCAATACTTAACAGAATATCATGGGCTCAATGTTCAACATCAAACATAACGAAAGCAATAAGGACGCAGTCAGAAGACAGTAAACATAAAGAGCATCAGTGCTATCAATTATTCGTTCTTTAATTGTTTGTCCTGTGCATATAAAGTTTTATTCGATATTCTCATTTACTGTTTTTATATTTTGAATTGCAGTCTGGGATGACTGCACATAAAGAAATCGACTACAATACTATCAGATAAACAGAACGTAATTATTCTGAATGTAGAGAAAATTGAACAACGAATTAACCTACAAAGATATGGTAGGCCATGCAGATTGTAGACTGCTTATTGCAAATTGATACACAAAACTAGACTGCATAAATGTTACTATAGTTCTCGTATTGGACCAAAAATACTATTACATGATTACACACTTATGCCAAAAGTACGTTTTACAAAAGGGCCAATGTAATTGGGAGTGAAAACACAGTATGTGGCACACTGTAATAATACAATTCCCAATTCATCTGAACAGTATCAATCGGCGCATCAAAATACTCTAGAATGGGAAGAACAGTAAAGTGGGAACAAAAGATTGAGCTGCTATTGGAGCTCCAATTGCTACAGATTTATGGGAACGGTAAGAAGGGTCATATCAAACACAAATCTGGCATCCTTAAAAGCAGATAAATTGCTACGATCCAGAAAATCATATAGAAGTAAATGGCAAAACCTAACCCACATACGGAATACGGAGTAATTAGCGTTTCTGGCTGTGAATGCATGATGATTTAAGAAGTTTATGAGACAGCAATGCAGTTAATTACACAGACAAAAGATGTATCGCCGGAAAATAAAGTTGAAGGAGGCAGTGGAGTCGAAATTATTTTCTGTGGCCAAATGAGGTGGGAGTCAGCTATTGATGGAATTTAAAATATTAAAATGAGGACAATAATGGTAATTCGCATACACTGTTGGGGGTATTTTAGGAAGTTTCTCTATTATTTTTATTGGATAATCATTAGAAATGGAGTGGACCAAATGACCGATTGTTGTTCATCTGATTTATGAGCTCCAATTATCTTGCCTCTGTAATGGACCAAACTGGAAAATTGCACTAGATAAATACTGTTGAGATCTGGACAGATAAATGAAGATAATTACTATTCACGATAATTGGCATACTGTATTTATCTTCGTTATCTTGCAAAGCAAACAGAACCGTAGAGTCTAGAGTGTAGCGCCGCCTCTAAGGAGACTTTACAATTTTTAGTTCGTGCACTAGGAAGTCTAGGATTCAGTAATTTATTCTTTGTACTAGTAGAATGAACTAAAAATGTGGATTTTTACAAAAATGTGGATTTTTCTCAAAATGTGGACTTTACAAAAATGTGGATTTTCTCAACTAATGGTAAGTTCACTTTTTTTTTTTTCTTTGCTTTTGCTTTTCTCACAGTTTTTTAGTTAACTAGTTTGACCGGTCAGGGCAAACCACTTGCATTATGGTTTTATGAGGTTATGTTATGGTTCGATATGAATGTGATGAGTACTGACTCGGTAGTGTTAAGGATTAATGTTGTAGTTCTAAGGGTTTGTGTTATTGTTAAAGGCCTCATGTTATCGTTTTAGTTGTTATTTTCTTTAAGTTATACATTAATTGTTTATGTTATAGTTCTAATGACCCTTGTTATGGTTCTAAGATATGGTCTTATGGTTCTAGAATTTACAGTTTTTGACATATATCTTTTGTTAATGTTTTAAGAAATGATGTGATAATTTGAAGGAGTTGAGTTATAGTTTGAAATGTTGGTAGAGTTGTGCCCGTCAAGCAATAGTTCGCCTTGATGCGTTATAATAAAACTGTTTCACATTAAATTTTGTAGTGTTGCAAGTACTTAAACAATTATTTGTAAATCCGGACGACATACATCTTAGTAACCATAAGTCTAGTATACATGAGAGACTGTACAGTGATGAACGAGATTGTCAGACTCAATTAATCAAATAAATTTGTTTTTAGCCAAAGGCAATTCACAACTACAACGAAAACCAAGGCACGTAGTGTAGAAGTAAAATAACCTCGAGTGTCGATCTCTAAGGACTATAACTAGCTTTATCTAATTTAACTTAAACTATAAATCAGGAATCAAGTAAAGCACAGATTTTTCTTATCAATATGATGGAAGTCAGTGATAGTATGGTCATTCAAAGCAACGGGTAATAATCTTGCATGAAGTACTTGAAGTTTGTATAGAAATCTATGATCGTGAATTGTCCTGTGTGTTCCTTTCAATTCAACACTAAGAAGATAGATGGCTTAGATAGATCAAAGAAATAAAACAATAAATCAAGTCTTAAACGCGCGAAGCCACTCATGCATAATTAAGTACCCTAGCTAAGAAATCACATACTATCACCAACGATAGATTTAGCTACTCATAGATAAATTGCAATCAACAAGAATCAAAGCAAGATTGAATGAAAACATGTTGAATGAAATAAATAAAAGCAGAAAAATCGTGAGATACAAGTTACCAACGAAGGTTGTCAATCTCCCATGAATTGCTAACTCACAAGCAAGAATCGAGAATCAAAGATGTCCAATCTCTATGCTTAAGCTTCCAAATCAATAAGAAAAAGAGTCTTCTATGCTAATAATCCCCAGAACAGGCTCTGGAGAATTTGTCTCTCAAAATAAAGTGAAAAGGTATGAAAAACGAACTAAATTGACGAAACTATATATAATTGTCGAAACCTCCCGGGCGAACCGCCTGGCACGGGGCGAACCGCCCGGGACCTGCAGTGTCTTGGCCAGCGAGATTTTGGTTTTGGTTTCCTTTTTGGATTCGATTTTGCCTTCTAGTGACCTTTAAGCCTTGAAACTCGTCCCCTAGGCCTCAAAACTCGTCTGGAACTTCTAGATACACCACGGATGACCTCGAAGCATCAAAACTTCATTCTCTTCACCATATTTGCCCACCAAAAGTACGTTTTTCACCTAAAACCTGAAATATGCAAAGAAAAGGGAAACGTGACACTATTCTAATAAAATGCAACTAAAATATAAGCTAAATTAACCTAGAGGATAGCTAAATTGGTGAAAAGGACTCGAATGAAAGTGTAAAATACACGTTCATCATATAGTAGGATTATATTTACATTGCAGATGTTTGTAGAATAGGTCATCAGTAGGATTATACTTTATATTGCAGATGTTTGTAGAATAGGTCATCAACGATCATGTCTTTTGGATTGGGACATGAGGATTTAAAGTTGATTTGTTGGGATCATATACCTTGGTGATGGTATCATCTATGGTGGGTTTGGCTTATCTAGGCTGACTAATCGAGCGAGACCATATAGGAACCACTTCATATGATTTGGGGATTCATATGGAACCTGGACACGACGATAAACGAATAACTAACTACAATTGTCGTTAAGTTTTGGTTAGTCGAATTTGTTCAAGTAAGTGTTGGTCCCTTTAAACAACAAGAAAAGACTAGGGGGGGGGGTAATAGTCTTTTCAAACTTTCGTCGTTTAAAACTTTCTCAGCAAGTACTTATTACTTTTCAGTAATGAGTTTGCTGATACTTAACTTTCTCAGCAAGCGCAAGATACTTTTCAGTAACTAGGTTTGCTGATACTTAAAATCAGAGAGCGGAAGTCTTTGATACAATAAGTGCTTGTCAGTAAGTGAAAGTTTCAGCAAGTGAAGTGAGTGACTGTGTACAGATAGATATGCTTTGCTGAAAACTAAGTACAGTAAGTAAATCACACAAGCACTTTTATAGTGGTATCTGAGAGTGGCGTAATCTCTCAACTAATCCACTTTGTCCTTTCTAGGACTGAATCCACTAAGATAAGATGAGGTTCCTTACAACACCTATCTAGAGCGATCCAAACAGAAACCAAAGCACACTTGCTTCGTTTCCAACCTAACTAGAGAACGTAACCTTGTTCTCCACCAAATTGGTACTTTTAATCAGCAACACTATGCTCGATTAAGTTCCCCCTGAATATCACGCCTGAAAGGGTGTATTTTCAGTTAGAGAGGTTTGGGATGAGATAACTTAATTATAACTTATTCAGTTACAACAAGTAATCTAAGAAACAAAACTTTGAATACTTTGCAGTAACAAGTTTGATGTTTCTGGTGTCAAGACTTGTTCTTGTTCGAAAGAAAGAAAGAACACTTAACTAATTTCTTAGCCGTGTAAGTTCTACTTCTTCACAAGTAGCTTTTTCAAGCTTTAAGTCTTGGAACGGATCAATGGCAGTAAAGAGTGTTTGAAGGGTATGTGAGTTTAAGCACAAGTGAGAGTATGATCACGTTGTTGACACACTTCAACTCTTTGCCGGATGACCTCTATTTATAGTGAAAATAAGGAGCCGTTTGAATTTCAAATTCTAAGGCTTTTGTTCCTTAAAATGTCACTATCTTGCTTTTGTACTTTCAGCAGCGTCCTTGTTTGTCTTCTAGTCTTCATGTCCTTCGCGTGCATGCTTTGCATTTAATCTCATTTGAATAAAATTCAAACAGTAACATTGGAGCGCAAATACAAGTACTTTCAGCAAGAGGTCACAAATGTTCCATCAGCAAGTGGTCAGTCTCAGCAAGCACAACCTACTCTGTCGTTTAGATTTTCACTTATGCAATGCTGTTGCTGAAGTTTCCACTTTCTGAGCAACATGTGCCTTTGTAGATACCAGTCTTCAGAAATCTTCTAGTCTTCAGTCTTCGAAATCTTCAAGTTTCTGAGCGGTTCTAAATGCTTCAATAGTTTGTTTGTGTAAACAAAGTACATCATCAGCAAATGCTTCAATAGGTTGTTTTTCTTTTCAGAAAACAAGATACATCATAAGCGGTAAAACCAACCTATCTAGCACCTACTCTAAGTCTTCAGCAAACGTTCCTCTTTTACAATGTCCTTAAAATTCTAAATTCCTATGGACCTTAAGAGTACTAGTTACTGGACTTTCCTTAATTTAGCATGGTTAATTGCTCATCAAAATTACAAGTTTCCTAACAAATTTCCCCCTTTTTGATGTTAGCAATCCATGGCTAAATTAATTGTTACCCTTTTAGAGGTTTCTGATGTTGAATAAATCAGTTGATTAATGCAAGCATACTTGAATAATTAAACAGTAAGCATAAGTAAATTGCATAATCAAAAACCAATAAGAGTCAAAAGCTTCATTGCTGATAGTTATCTTTCAGTAAGTTTACATAATGATCATAGATAACTACACACAAATCAGCAAATAAAACTTTAACAAAACTATTACAGAGAGTTAAGCTCTTTCAGAGGATTTTCTCAAAATCTCTCTTACACTCTTCTCAGCAAGTGCAGTGAATTCAATACAGTCCTTTGCGTAGTTCTCAAGTAGCCTACGGACTTGTAGTTGAAGAATTCTTGCATTTTTGCAGGCAGTATGATGATGCTTTTCAGCATTCATTTCCATGTAATGAGTTACCCACAAATGCATGCCCCAATTGCTGGCATGGAGAAGTTGTGTATCTGAAATGCTTTAGGATGAATCTTCCTTAGCCAGAGAAGATCTTCTTCTTGATCCTTAGCAGTGAGATAGAAATACTCATAAGGAATCATCCAAGTCTCTTCTTTGTTTTCTTGGTCACGGGGTCAGAGTAATAAGCAATGCCAACTGGTTTATCAATTCAGGTTCTTGTCTTAGACTTACCAATTGCAGTTCTTCTTACTGAGACTTCGATTCAACATCTCCCAACAAATTTCTTTGTTGGGACTTCAGCCCTTTCTTTCTTTTACCTTGAGTTCAATCCAAGTGAACATTTGGTTCAATATGGCTATTGGAAAGAACTCATTCACCAGCAAATCTTCCAGCTTTAAGATCCAGCAACCATGAACGTTTGATCACGTTCTGAGTGGTTTCATCATTGCTGGTCTTTGTATATTCAATGCCGGAGCCAATAGAAATGTGGCCAGCCTCTTTTCTTCCTGTCTTTGCCTTCTTCTTCTTGACTTTGCATTGTCTTGATCTCATGCTGAAGATCTTGAGTCAGAAGAGAAATGCTTTGAATGGCCAGACGGAGTTAAGGCTGTTATTGGTCTAGCTCTTATGGCTTGAGCTATTGTCTGATTGTCATCATCATCATCTTCATCAGAGCTTGATGACTTTCAGTGTGACAAAATCTTGAGTTTCAGCAGCAGTTTTTCTCTTTTTTGGGACTTGCTGAATTTAACTCAGATTATGCTTGTCTTTTAGAACTTTGCTCTTTTCATACAAGAGGTTTCTATTTCATCAGTGGCGCTTCAACAGTAGGAGGGGTTTTCTTTCCTTGTAGTTCTTCTTTTGTTTATCTTCCCCTTAGACCTGGATTGCAAATCGAGTAAGTAATGTGCAAAGAGAAAAGACTCATTGAATTTTCAGCAAGAGTACTTGGGTTGTTGTATTGCATATTGATTTGCTTGTGGATCAGAAGTCAGCTTTGACATTCATTTTTAATACTCGCCATCTTCTCCTCATGACTGCGTCCTGTTTGTCACCCCGTTTCTTCCATGAAGTCTTGAGCTTGACGAAATGCAGACTTTCTAGCGAGGGCTTGACTTACATCTGCTTCATAGTCTTGTGATAAAGACTGATGTCTTTTGAGCTATTTGTTTGTAAGAGTAGTAGTGCGTCTCAGCACTGTAGCCAATATCTTTCCTATATCAAGCGGGGGGCTTCAGCAAGCAGTGCCTTCATCTTCTGTCTTTGAGGTATTCCTGGGACTTTCCTTCAGTGCCAAAATTCTGGAGGTAGTAAACTCCCTCACACGTGGGAACGGCACTAGATTAGGGGTCAAGGA
>CM051455.1:56408871-56460084 GCA_028274465.1 Plantago ovata | reverse complement strand
ATGCAACTAAGATATAAGCTAAGTTAACCTAGAGGATAGCTAAATTGTGAAAGGACTCGAATTGAAAGTGTAAAATACACGTTCATCATATAGTAGGAATATATTTCATTGCAGATGTTTGTAGAATAGGTTCAGCAGTAGGATTATACTTTATATTGCAGATGTTTGTAGAATAGGTCATCAGTAGGATTATACTTTATATTGCAGATGTTTGTAGAATAGGTCATCAACGATCATGTCTTTGGATTGGACATGAGGATTTAAAGTTGATTTGTTGGGATCATATACCTTGGTGATGGTATCATCTATGGTGGTTTGGCTTATCTAGGCTGACTAATCGAGCGAGACCATATAGGAAACACTTCATATGATTGGGGATTCATATGAACCTGGACACGACGATAACGAAAACTAACTACATTGTCGTTAAGTTTTGGTTAGTCGAATTTGTTCAAGTAAGTGTTGGTCCCTTTAAACAACAAGAAAAGACTAGAGGGGGGGGGTGAATAGTCTTTTCAAACTTTCGTCGTTTAAAACTTTCTCAGCAAGTACTTATTACTTTTCAGTAATGAGTTTGCTGATACTTAACTTTCTCAGCAAGCGCAAGTTACTTTCAGTAACTAGGTTTGCTGATACTTAAAATCAGAGAGCGGAAGTCTTTGATACAATAAGTGCTTTGTCAGTAAGTGAAAGTTTCAGCAAGTGAAGTGAGTGACTGTGTACAGATAGATATGCTTTGCTGAAAACTAAGTACAGTAAGTAAATCACACAAACACTTTTATAGTGGTATCTGAGAGTGGCGTAATCTCTCAACTAATCCACTTTGTCCTTTCTAGGACTGAATCCACTAAGATAAGATTGAGGTTCCTTACAACACCTATCTAGAGCGATCCAAACAGAAACCAAAGCACACTTGCTTCGTTTCCAACCTAACTAGAGAACGTAACCTTGTTCTCCACCAAACTTGGTACTTTTAATCAGCAACACTATGCTCGATTAAGTTCCCCCTGAATATCACGCCTGAAGGGTGTATTTTCAGTTAGAGAGGTTTGGGATGAGATAACTTAATTATAACTTATTCAGTTACAACAAGTAATCTAAGAAACCAAACTTTGAATACTTTGCAGTAAACAAGTTTGATTGTTTCTGGTGTCAAGACTTGTTCTTGTTCGAAAGAAAGAAAGAACACTTAACTAATTTCTTAGCCGTGTAAGTTCTACTTCTTCACAAGTAGCTTTTTCAAGCTTTAAGTCTTGGAACGGATCAATGGCAGTAAAGAGTGTTTGAAGGTATGTGAGTTTTAAGCACAAGTGAGAGTATGATCACGTTGTTGACACACTTCAACTCTTTGCCGGATGACCTCTATTTATAGTGAAATAAGGAGCCGTTTGAATTTCAAATTCTAAGGCTTTTGTTCCTTAAAATGTCACTATCTTGCTTTTGTACTTTCAGCAGCGTCCTTGTTTGTCTTCTAGTCTTCATGTCCTTCGCGTGCATGCTTTGCATTTAATGCTCATTTGAATAAAATTCAAACAGTAACATTGGAGCGCAAATACAAGTACTTTCAGCAAGAGGTCACAAATGTTCCATCAGCAAGTGGTCAGTCTCAGTTCAGCAAGCACAACCTACTCTGTCGTTTAGATTTCACTTATGCAATGCTGTTGCTGAAGTTTCCACTTTTTGAGCAACATGTGCCTTTGTAGATACCAGTCTTCAGAAATCTTCTAGTCTCCAGTCTTCGAAATCTTCAAGTTTCTGAGCGGTTCTAAATGCTTCAATAGTTTGTTTGTGTAAACAAAGTACATCATCAGCAAATGCTTCAATAGGTTGTTTTTTTTCAGAAAACAAGATACATCATAAGCGGTAAAACCAACCTATCTAGCACCTACTCTAAGTCTTAGCAAACGTTCCTCTTTTACAATGTCCTTAAAATTCTAAATTCCTATGGACCTTAAGAGTACTAGTTACTGGACTTTCCTTAATTTAGCATGGTTAATTGCTCATCAAAATTACAAGTTTCCTAACAAATTTCCCCCTTTTTGATGTTAGCAATCCATGGCTAAATTAATTGTTACCCTTTTAGAGGTTTCTGATGTTGAATAAATCAGTTGATTAATGCAAGCATACTTGAATAATTAAACAGTAAGCATAAGTAAGATTGCATAATCA
Source organism: Plantago ovata (assembly GCA_028274465.1). Classification (NCBI taxonomy): domain Eukaryota; kingdom Viridiplantae; phylum Streptophyta; class Magnoliopsida; order Lamiales; family Plantaginaceae; genus Plantago; species Plantago ovata. Next base: position 56,457,915 of record CM051455.1, on the reverse strand, counting down.
AAAACCAATAAGAGTCAAAAGCTTCATTGCTGATAGTTATCTTTCAGTAAGTTTACAGGAATGATCATAGATAACTACACAAAATCAGCAAATAAAACTTGAACAGAACTATTACAGAGAGTTAAGCTCTTTCAGAAGATTTTCTCAAAATCTCTCTTACACTCTTCTCAGCAAGTGCAGTGAATTCAATACAGTCCTTTGCGTAATTCTCAAGTAGCCTACGGACTTGTAGTTGAAGAATTCTTGCATTTTTGCAGGCAGTATGATGATGCTTTTCAGCATTCATTTCCATGTAATGAGTTACCCACAAATGCATGCCCAATTGCTGGCATGGAGAAGCTGTGTATCTGAAATGCTTTTAGGATGAATCTTCCTTAGCCAGAGAAGATCTTCTTCTTGATCCTTAGCAGTGAGATAGAAATACTCATAAGGAATCAATCCAAGTCTCTTCTTTGTTTTCTTGGTCACGAGTCAGAGTAATAAGCAATGCCAACTGGTTTTATCAATTCAGGTTCTTGTCTTATAGACTTACCAATTGCAGTTCTTCTTACTGAGACTTCTAGATTCAACCATCTCCCAACAATATTTCTTGGTGGGACTCAGCCCTTTCTTTCCCTTTTACCTTGAGATCAATCCAAGTGAACATTTGGTTCAATATGGCTATTGGAAAGAACTCATTCACCAGCAAATCTTCCAGCTTTAAGATCCAGCAACCATGAACGTTTCTGATCACGTTCTGAGTGGTTTCATCATTGCTGGTCTTTGTATATTCAATGCCGGAGCCAATAGCAATGCTGGCCAGCCTCTTTTCTTCCTGTCTTTGCCTTCTTCTTCTTGACTTTGCATTGTCTTGATCTCTTGCTGAAGATCTTGAGTCAGAAGAGAAATGCTTTGAATGGCCAGACGGAGTTAAGGCTGTTATTGGTCTAGCTCTTATGGCTTGAGCTATTGTCTGATTGTCATCATCATCATCATCTTCATTCAGAGCTTGATGACTTTCAGTGTGACAAAATCCTTGAGTTTCAGCAGCAGTTTTTCTCTTTTTGGGACTTGCTGAATTTAACTCAAATTCTTCTTGTCTTTTAGAACTTTGCTCTCTTTCAGCAAGAGGTTCTATTATCATCAGTGGCGCTTCAACAGTAGGAGGGGTTTTCTTTCTTGTAGTTCTCTTTTGTTTATCTTCCCCTTAGACATGGATTGCAACATCGGAGTAACGTGCAAAGAGAAGAACTCATTGCAATTTTCAGCAAGAGTACTTAGGCTGTTGTATTTCATGATGATTGCTTGCTGATCAGAAGTCAGCTTTGACAATTCATTTTTAATACTCGCCATATTCTCCTCATGTCTGCGCTCTGTTGCAACCTTTTCTTCCATGAAAGTCTGAGCCTTGACTAATGCAGACTTTGCTAGCCGGGGTGCTTGACTTACATCTTCTTCATAGCTCTTGTGATAAAGACTGATGTCTTTCTGAGCTATTGTAAGAGTAGTTGTGCGTCGCAGCACTGTAGCCAATATCTTTCCGATATCAAGCGGGCTCTCAGCAAGCAGTGCATCATCTTCTGCTTTGCAGGCATCATGGACTTTCTTTAGTGCCAAAATTCTTGGAGTAAACTCCTCTACACGTGGGAACGGCACTAGATTAGGGGTCAAGGAATGAACTTTAATTTCTGAAGCAAATTGATCATCTTGTTATAGCAATTCTCCTCTTAAGTCATCTCCTTCATCATTTATATAGTCAGGAGGAGGAATTTCAACCACTTTGGGTTCTTTCTTGGAATTTTCATCCTCATTTGCTGATAGATCATCTTCATCCTCAGATTCATCAAGGCCAGAAACCTGGAACCTAAGTCAGTGATGAACGCGCGGATGTCGTGCTCCGAGCGAATCAAATAAATTTGTTATTTAGCCAAAGGCAATCCACAACTACAACGAAAACCGTAGTGTAGCAGTAGAATGACTCGAGTGTCGTTCTCTCAGGACTATAACTAGCTTTATCAAATCTAATTTAGAATATATAAACAGCAGACAGATAGCAGAGGGGTTTCTAGCAGATAATGGAGATTGGTGATAGTATGATCCTTCAAAGCATAACGGATCGATAATCATGCATAAATTCCTCGGTCTTGCATGGAGATCTTTGATCAATCTAGTGTCCTGTTGCAATTATTAAGCACTACGAAGATAATGGATCTGACAAGTCAATCACTATTGTCCTATTGTGTTCCGTAATTATTCAACACTACGAAGATAAACTCGCGTACAGGTCGACGAGAGTCCAATTGTGCATAATAATTAATACCACATACGAGAATTTAGGCTGTGCCTGATCAACGAAATAAAGCAATAACACGGAGTATAATGCGCGATATAGCCATTAGCATGATTATCTTCCCTTCGCTAAGAATTCACATACTACCACCAACGATAAGTTTAGATACTCATAATAGGCATGCAATCAACAGAAATCATAGAAAAAAACATGTTGAAAGAATATAAAAATAAGTAGAATAAACTATAAGATACAAAGTTACCGAAGGTTGTCAATCTCCGGAGAATTGCGATCCTACAAGCTCCAATCTGCTATGAAAAAGTGTCCCCTAAGCTACGAACCCCCAGAACAGGCTCTGGGAAGTCCCTACCTAAAACTACAGAGAGAGGTGAGAAAGTAGGTCTGGAAAAGTGTGATTTTCGGAGAAAACTGAGCAACTATATATAGGCCTCGAAATATTGTGGGGCGGTTCGCCCACATCTGGGGCGGTTCGCCCCAGAGAATTTCTCGCGGAATTCCGCGTTTCCGACGCGTTTTTGGACTTCTTCCCCTTTTCGGACTCAGTTTCTGACTTCTAGTGGCCTTCTAACCTCCAGATTCGACCCCTAGACTCCAAATCCTATCCGGAAACCTTCAGATACTCCAAATAGGCTTCTGGAACACCAATTCCTTGTCAACTTCAATATAATTGCCCGGAAATCCTCGATTTTCAACCAAAACCTGTAAAATAAAATCTAAAGGGAAACGTGACACTATTCTAATAAAATGTACTAAAATATAGCTAAATTAACATAGAGGATTGCTAAAATAGGTGAAAAAGACTCAAATGAAAGTGTAAAATACACATTCATCAAACTCCCCAAACCGAACCTTTGCTTGTCCTCAAGCAACTAAGCTAGACTCTAATACAAAAAACATGCAAGACACAAAATGGAGTCTCATGCCAAATAAAATGAACTAATCTACTGAATCTATCAAATAACATATGAACAAAAACCATATAATCAAAGCATGAATATAGGTTGAAGAATACCTCGATTGACTTATACACATCCACATAAGCACTTATGTCAAGACAAGATAGTCTCTCGTAACATTCTCTACCTGGACCTAGTCAGTGACGACGTAATGAAGCATGCTAAGATACGAATGGTTGCCCCGTGCCTATGAAACTGAGGACTTACTGCTGTTCCACCATGTTAAGACTTTTTCTCAAAAGAGGTCGAACCAGTACTGGCTCTCATCAAACGAAGGAGGGTTCCCTATAAAAGATAACACTCCCCTATTCTACCCATCTCTCAAGTAAAGTCTTAAGCTATTCACCACTTCCTGAATGGCAGGACGAGGGTGGTCTAGAATAGATGACACTCATGACAAAAAGATAAAAAAATAGAAAATTACAACACGATTACGAACATTACAAGAAATGGAAAAGACACAACACTTTGCTAAACTGCTATTTGGCTTTCTTTTTTGGACCCTTCTTTGCTTTTTTGGGGTCTTTTCTCTTTTTTTTTTATTTTTTCTTTCCAGATTCTTTTTCTTTTCTTTTTCTCTTTTTTTTTTTTTTGGAATTTTTTTCTTCTTTCTTTTTTTCGATTTTTTTAGCCAGCAGTAGCATATCAAAAAGAGAAACAAAATGACTCACACGACTTCCCCAAACCTATTCGAAAGAATAGGTTGGAGTACAAAATTCACGGAAAAGGAAAAATAAACTCATGATACGAAAATGAAAAATAGAAACAAGTCTAATGATGGTGTAACCCCCTCCCCAAACCTATTCGGAAGAATAGGTTATAAACAAAGGATCACACAACCTCACACTACCTCCTTCCTAGGCATTTAGCAATCTCAAAGCATGGTGAAGACTTGTTGCCTCTTAGGTTCATAATTACTCGGGAAAACAACCATAAGACCCTAACATGCATCATCCTATTATAAAGGCCTTCGTGAACCGCAGTAGAGAAAACACCACTAAGTGATGTCGAGACTACCATGCTTAACTAAGTGCAATACATAAATGTGACAAGCCAAGCGAGAAAAACCTCAAACAAATTCAAAGAGATGAAGCATACGATTAATGGCATAGTCAGTTGATCTACCCAATAAAAAAGTTCGAAAAATTCGGCAATAAACTCCATATAAAACATGCAAGACTATCCTAGGAAAGCAGTAAACGTGCAAATGCAAAAAATTCACGAGTTATCATAAGCAAGATAAGTATAGAGATAACCAGCAATAACCTCCTCCCCAAACCCGAACGTCGTCGCTCGTCCCGAACGTCGAAAGTGGATCCAAGGTGAGAGTTAATGCTTGTATATGTGACCTATAATACTTACTCAAACTCGTGAGAAAACAAAATATCAAAACGCACTAACCTTCGGTGGAGGCGGTAAGGGTAAGCTCAAGGTGATCAACCTCCCTTTGATCACTAGATATCTCGAAGTACGGCTTCACTCGCTGGCCATTCACTTTGAAGGTATTGCCCGTCTTTGGATCAAAAAGTTTTACAGCTCCATGAGGAGCAACTTCGATAATTTCGTACGGTCCATCCCAACGAGTACGGAGCTTTCCAGGAAATAGTCGAAGTCGAGAATTAAATACCAAAGCTTTTTGTCCAGGAATCAATTCCTTACGTACTATACCATGATCATGATACTTCTTAGTACGTTCCTTGTAGATCTTGGCATTTTCATAAGCACCTAGTCGTAATTCATCAAGCTCGTCTAGTTGCAGCAATCGTTGCTCGCCAGCTTTTCCCATATCAAGATTGAGTGCTTTTATGGCCCAATATGCCTTGTGTTCTAGTTCCACGGGAAGATGACATGCTTTCCCATACACAAGTCTGTACGGAGTGGTCCCGATTACCGTCTTGTAGCTAGTCATGTATGCCCAAAGTGCATCATTTAATTTTCCTGCCCAATCCTTCCTACTAGGCTTCACTACTCGCTCCAGGATCTTCTTGATTTGACGGTTGCTGACTTCGACTTGTCCCGACGTCTGTGGGTGATAAGGTGTAGCGATACTATGGTGGACACTGTATCTCTTAAGAAGGGAGGCAAACGTTCTATTGACGAAGTGTGACCCTCCATCGCTGATGATTGTCCTAGGGCACCCAAATCTCGAGAATATTACTTCCTTCAAGAACTTCATAACCACTGCGCCGTCATTTGTTTTTGTAGGAATTGCCTCCACCCATTTAGTCACATAGTCCACTGCAACAAGAATTTATTCATAGCCCCCACTGTTTGGGAATGGTCCCATAAAATCAATGCCCCATACATCGAAAGGTTCTACCACTAGATTTCCTTGAAGGGGCATTTCATCTTTCTTGCCGATACCACCACTTCGTTGACATGGGTCACAATTCTTCACAAAACTTCGAGCATCTTTGTATATTGTTGGCCAGAAAAATCGTGCTTGCAGTACCTTGCGTGGTGTTTTCAATCCACTGTAGTGCCCTCCACAATTAAGCTCATGGCAATGGCTCAGTACACTTTGTTGCTCTTCTTGCGGCACGCATCTTCTTAGAATCCCATCAGCTCCTTCCTTGAATAGATGCGGATCGTCCCATATGTAAGTCCTGCATTGCTTGGCAAGAGCTCTCTTGTCCGAGGCTGAAAAGTTAGTGGGGAAAATATTCATAGCCAAATAGTTTACAATATCTGCATACCATGGCTCTTCATTAGCCTTCATTAAGTGCTCATCGGGGAGGTCTTCATTGATGGGTATTGGATCAACAGGTATATTAGGTATCCTAGATAAATGATCTGCTATTAGATTCTCCCTACCGGCTCTATCCACTATGGTCAAATCAAAGTCTTGCAGCAAAAGGACCCAACGGATTAATCTAGGCTTAGAATCTTGCTTAGCTATCAAATGTCTCAATGCAGCATGATCAGTATGGACATTCACAGGATGGCCAATTAAATAAGACCTAAACTTTTGTAAAGCAAAGACAACAGCCAAAAATTCCTTTTCAGTAGTTGTATAATTAACCTGCGCAGAGTCTAGGGTCTTACTAACATAATAAATCACACGATACTGCTTGTCAACTTTTTGGCATAAAATAGCACCCATAGCAAAATTCGAAGCATCACACATAATTTCGAAAGGAAGATTCCAGTCAGGAGGCACAACAATGGGAGCAGAAACAAGCTTTTCCTTAAGGGTATTAAAAGCAACTAAGCATTCATTAGAGAAATGGAAAACCACATCTTTAGCAAGCAAGCTACTTAGAGGTTTAGCAATTTTAGAAAAATCCTTAATAAACCTCCTATGAAAACCTACATGGCCAAGAAAAGATTGCAATTCTTTCACACAAGTAGGTGGGGGAAGTTTTTCAATGATTTCGATTTTAGCCTTGTCTACCTCAATACCTCTTTCAAAAACTACATGTCCTAGAACAATGCCTTCTCTAACCATATAATGACTCTTCTCCCAGCTTAAGGTCAAGTTACATTCAATGCACCTTTCTAAAACTAGATCTAATCTTTGCAAGCATTCATCAAATGAATCACCAAAAAGGGAAAAATCATCCATGAAAATTTCAACAAATTTAGTTACCATGTCAGAGAAAACAGAAAGCATGCACCTTTGAAAAGTGGCGGGAGCATTGCATAGTCCAAATGGCATCCTCCTATAGGCAAATGTTCCGAATGGGCAAGTGAATGTCGTCTTCTCCTGATCCTCCGGTGCAATCGGAATTTGGTAGAAACCTGATAAACCATCAAGAAAACAATAAAACTTCCGCCCCGCAAGGCGATTTAGCATGTCATCTATAAATGGTAAAGGGAAGTGGTCTTTTTTAGTGGCGGCATTTAATCTTCTATAGTCAATGCACATCCGCCATCCAGTGGTCTTCCTAACCGGTACTAATTCTCCCTTCTCATTTTCTTCCACCGTGACTCCTGATTTCTTAGGAACTACATGTACCGGGCTCACCCATCGACTATCAGGAATGGGGTAAATCATATCAGCATCTAGCAACTTTATCACTTCCTTTTTTACCACCTCTTGCATGGCTGGATTTATTCTTCGCTTAGGTTGCCTAACGGGTTTGGCATCTTGTTCTAGAGTGATGTTGTGCACGCATCTTGTAGGGCTAATTCCTTTGATATCGCTGATCCCCCATCCCATAGCTGCGGAATTTCCTTCAATACTTCGATCAGCTTACCTTCTTCATTGTCGGAGAGATGTGAGGAGACAATCACAGGCTTTTTCTGATTTTCTCCTAAGTACACATACTTGAGGTGCCCAGGAAGCGGTTTCAATTCTAAGCTAGGTTCTTCAGGAAACCCACTTTTTTCTTCTTCTTCATCTAAAGGTTCAAGTACCTCTTCTCCTGCGGAAATTTCTGGGGTGCTATCCATTATTTCAACTAGTTCCCTTGCTTCTTCGGTCATGTAGCACGTCTCAGCTTGCATTGTTAGTGCCTCCTCAAGCGGTTCACGATTACCATGGCAATGATGAAATTCGGGAATTACGGATTCGTAGCAATCAACAAATTTTAACTCTTCCGCAACTTCCTTATCTCTGATGCTACATCCTACCAACTCAAGCTTCTCGCCCATTACCTCCATGGTTATTTTCTTGCCCTTAAGTTCAAGGCATGTGTTGGTAGTTGCCATGAATGGTCTCCCAAGTAGTACTACGTGCTCACGGATATGGCTCCTTCCCTCGTCCGCGGACTTCATTACTACAAAATCAGCTGGGATTATCATTGCTAAACACGGTGCTTCGAAGGTTAGCTTCTTTTGGAATCCAGACACATGAAGCATTGTTGCATAACATCTTTGTTAGGTTTCAAGACTTGTGAACTTACACGTACAAAATGTTTCTTCTGCAGGTTTGGCTAGTTGGAGACGTGCTGAGTGAAGAGGAACAACAAAAGGCATCAAATTAACATTTCTGAGTAAGCAAAAAAAATGGCGGTTTGCAGCATATCTTCTTATTCATCTTCTCACCCTCTATCTCTCTCACTCTCCTCGGAGCTTTTCTCTACCAGAAGAGATGGACGACATGCCTCCCTCTCTTGGTCCTCTTCTTTTCCTAAATTGGACCTCGCTGCCACTAATTTGACTTCAAAGCCTCGTAATCAGGTATATTCTTCTTATATTTCTTATTTCTGGCATAAATTTCTCATTTCTCATTCCTCTTTACTTTATTAATCATGTTATGGAATGTATTTTTGGATTCTGTACCCAAACTGTGTTTTTCTAGTTTATGCATTTGTGACGAATATTATAACATTTCATGTTCATGAAGAGTTGTTTAGGTACATTTCTCCTCTAAAGTATGAAAATAGGTTATTAATTATTAAAATGGGCAAATTATGCAATTAGTTTTAGTTTTCTGATAAGAGCTACTAGTATCTGATTTTATTAATTGCAAGAATTTTGAATTTGTTTTAAATTACTAGTTTGTTTGATGTTTGTACGTAAATGCAGAGCTTTGTTGTACAAGCTGCTTGGACGCGAAGATCTCGTCAAGAGGCGGAACAGAGGCCCAGCAGAAAATCATGGAAGCAGAAGACGGATATGTACATGAGACCGTTTTTACTGAATGTTTTCTTTTCAAAGCGGTTTGTGCATGCGAAAGTGATGCACCGGGGTACCAGTAAAGTGATATCAGATGCTACAACGAATGCCAAGGATATTCGTAATACATTGCCATCCCTCACTGATGACAATGCGTGCAGAGTAATAGGAAGGTTGATTGTTGAGAGGTCAAAGGAGGCAGATGTGTATGCAATTTCATATGATCTTAAGCGAAATGAACGTGTTGAGGGAAAACTCGCGATTATTCTTGATACCATCCAGGAGAATGGTATCCTGTTTGTCGACTGAATTATGTATGGACCATTTGTAACTTAGGCATTAGTCATTACCCATTTGCAATTTGGCTTTTCTACCCCTCATATTTTGAAATTGGAAAAAAGAAAAAGAATTTCTATTAGAATTTAGAAACATAAAAGACATACATTTTGGATGGCTTTACAATTTTTGGGTGGGCGGCCATTTTTGGGTAGGCAAAAAGATGCCCTAAAAATCAAAGGTAAAAACAAACTCTCAATATTTCCATAACTTCAGAGTTCGTATGTACTAATTTTTTATAATTCCGGGGTTTAATTGATAAGTGGACATTTAGTACTGGCATGTAATTAATTAATAGTAAAACTAAAACCTAGTATCTATTGTACTAATGTGAATATTTGATGTTACATAATGTACTCATAGATTTGATGTTACATAATTTACTCATATATTTGATGTTACATATAATGTACTACGTATGTCCCAAAATCTTTTAAGGAAGAATTATCTTTGAATAAAAATCTTTCAAGGATGGTTCAACAGTCAAAGCAAAGCACCGCATCATAAATGACCAAATGTGAACAGTGAAAACGGGCCTGAAACAAATTATTATCTACTTTTTGGACCCCACTCATGTGATGAATTATTTGTGGGGCGGATGGTGTATTAGAAAAAGATAGTGTAAAATCGAACTGGAAGTCTGGAACTATGTTAGTGAAAAACAGTTGTCTTAGCAATTTAACTATTTGACTGTTATGAAATAAAATGAACCCTTATGCTTAACATGAAAGTAGCTACTAGGTTTTATACATGCCAAAATTCAAATGATGAAATTTTACATGGTTGCAGCTGTGATTCATCCGTTCGTCGAGCATATATCATACTCGTTGATCTTCGCGGTGCCGATGCTTACGACTGTATACATGGGACTGCTTCCTTAGCTTCAGTTACAGGTTATATGATTTACATTGATCTCATGAATAACATGGGTCACTGCAACTTTGAGCACGTTCCTAAGTGGTTGTTCGACATTTTTCCGCCCCTCAAGTACATCATGTACACCCCTTCGTACGTATCTTAACCTAACTCAACCCGAACTCAACGATATACACATAGCAATTTTTGTTAACGGTCTGACATTGACAGAACCTTAAAATGATCTTCCATTGATCATTTCATATTGCTTGTAGTTAAAGAACTTCAAATGTGGTATTACAGGTACCACTCTCTGCATCACACACAATTCCGAACCAACTACTCGCTATTCGATCATGCCATTTTACGACTACATATACGGTACAATGGACAATTCTTCAGACACTTTGTATGAAAGTGCGCTTGTAAGAAAGGAGGACGAGCCACATGTTGTGCATTTGACTCATCTCACGACTCCAGAATCCATATACCATCTTCGTGTAGGATTCGCGCACTTTGCTGCCCAGCCTCACAAGTCCAAGTGGTACTTGTGGCTAATGTAGCCTATCACCCTATGGTCCATGATGATCACTTGGATTTACGGGAAAACGTTCATTGTTGAGAGGAATCTGTTTAAGAACCTGAAATTGCAGACTTGGGCTCTTCCCAAGTATAGTGTTCAAGTAAGGCGATTACTCGAATCCATAAATCATTTTCTGTGTTGTGTTGAAATAAACTATGCTGACAGTTTGATGTGTACGTATTTGCAGTACTTCATGCAATGGCAGAGAGAATCAATCAACAACATGATTGAGGAGGCTATACTAGATGCTAATGAGAAGGGGGCTAAAGTTTTGAGCCTTGGCTTGTTGAATCAGGCAAGTTTTTCTCCTAAATTAATGTCGATCTTTCTGCAGACTAGCGAATACGGAATACTTACAGTTTTCATGTGTGATTCAGGAAGAGGGAGTTAATAGATACGGTGAGATATTCATAAAAAGGCACCCTGAGCTAAAAGTCAAGATTGTAGACGGGACTAGTTTGGCGGTTGCTGTCGTGTTGAAGAGCATTCCAAAGGGAACAACTCAAGTAGTCCTGCAAGGCAATCTGTCTAAGGCTGCTTACTCCATTGTCCTAGCCTTATGCCAGAGTGGAATCCAGGTAAATTCAGGATTTGTAATGAAGGTGTAGAATTTCTTTGCTCAATCGTGCACTTTTGACGTATACTTTAAATTGTAGGTGTTTATGACACGTGAGGATGAGTACAAGAAAGTGAAAGGAAAGCTGAGCAGAGAAGCTGGAAACAATGTTATCCTTGCTAAACACGGTGCTTCGAAGGTTAGCTTCTTTTGGAATCCAGACACATGAAGCATTGTTGCATAACGTCGTTGTGAGGTTTTAAGACTTGTGAACTTACACGTACAAAATGTTTCTTCTGCAGGTTTGGCTAGTTGGAGACGTGCTGAGTGAAGAGGAACAGCAAAAGGCATCAAAAGGAACAGTTTTCATTCCGATCTCACAGTTTCCTCCTAAGAAAATGCGCAAAGATTGTGTGTACTACAACACACCCTCTATGTTGGTTCCTAAGCATCTTGAAAATGTTGATTCTTGCGAGGTTAGCCATGAAATCTTTCCTTCTTAACTTGGTGTCTTGAATAACTGTCTAGTTTTTAGCAGCAGATTCTTACAAAACTGTGTTACTCTCTATTTGTGACAGAATTGGTTGCCAAGAAGAGTGATGAGTGCATGGCGCATAGCAGGAATCATACACGCTATGGAAGGATGGAACGTGAACGAGTGTGGCAACATGGTGTTCCACACTGAGAAGATATGGCAAGCTTGTCTTGATCATGGATTTCGTCCGTTGACTATGTCTGCGGATTCAAAGATGAACTAGGCCTGCACTTTGTTAAGAGATATATTCAGGTTTTCCTAGAAGTAGCTAGCTAGTAGCAAGATCATGATTTTGTATGAATGTAATATTGGAATAATCAAGTTGATTAAAATCTCTGACTTTTTTGAGTGATTTCTTCTGCTTGTGGTTTGCTTATCATCAAACTTTAACTCGAACAAAGATACATGCTTTTTAGTCATGTTATCTACTCTGGACAAGAACACAGTTCCTTGGAAAAAAAGAAAAAAAAACTTCAATTAGTGTATTTTTAAGTCTATATATGCAAAAATAAATAATGTTCAATTACTAATCAGGGCTAGTGCTTCGCTTACCTTGTAAGTGGGAGCTCCACCTGTGGGTTTTGTTTGCTTAAATATAGATGGTTCAGTGCTTGTTCTGGGGTTGCAGGGGCTGGTTGTATTTTTAGAAATCATGAAGGTGCCTTTGTTAATTATGCAGTTTTTCTTTTAGTCAAAGTAGATCATAAGAGTGCTGAACTCTTTGCTCTAGTAAAGGGATTAAACTATACTAATCAAGACAGATTCTAAGTTTGTGTTATCTTCAATGCACATGTCAATAATATGATGGAATAGAAGCTAGCTCATCTCAGGGAGGAAATCTTCCGGATGATGGAACATTTTGAAAATTTTGAAGTGCATTTTGTGTATAGGGAGGTGAATAGTGCAACTGATCTTTTCGCCAAGGAAGCAATTAGCCTAAGCTTTGGAATTCAAAGTTAAATCGCCATCCCAGTACTTTAAAGGTCTGCTAATCAGTGCTTTATGTTTATTTGAGATATTTGTCCCTTATGGCTTAGTTTTGTGATTAAGGATGATGTTTGCAAGACTTGCCAAAGGTGTGTGAAAAGACACTTGCTTTAATATATTTTTCATTTCCTAGTTAAAAAGAGAAAAAAAACAAAAAAAACAACTCCAATGAATAAGTTAGGGACACACCATACACGTGGTGCAGTGGAACGGGGATGAAGAGAAAAATTTGAGGTGCAGGTTCAATTTTTACCGTTTGAAAAAAAAAATAACAGACACATGTACGCACATTTGGAATTGGGAGAAATAAACCTAAATCATAGAACGATCTCAAACACCTCATCGCGCTTGGGGGCGCTCTAAATCGGGAGAAACACAATCTCAATTGGGAGAATTAATTAAACTATCCGGTTTTCAAAAGCCCATGGATAAGTTGAAGAAGCCCGATAACAATTCGAATATGGATAAGCCCAATCCAGTTTGTCCCCGAAAGATCAGTTCCGTAGTAACTCTGCTGCTATCAAGTATCAACAACCAAATTAACATTTCTGAGTAAGCAAAAAAAATGGCGGTTTGCAGTATATCTTCTTATTCATCTTCTCACCCTCTATCTCTCTCTCCTCGGAGCTTTTCTCTAGCAGAAGAGATGGACGACATGCCTCCCTCTCTTGGTCCTCTTCTTTACCTAAATTCGACCTCGCTGCCACTAATTTGACTTCAAAGCCTCGTAATCAGGTATATTCTTCTTATCTTTCTTATTTCTGGCATAAATTTCTCATTATCTCATTCCTCTTTACTTTATTAATCATGTTATGGAATGTATTTTTGGATTCTGTACCCAAACTGTGTTTTTCTAGTTTATGCATTTCATGTTCATTAAGAGTTGTTTAGGTACATTTCTCCTCTAAAGTATGAAAATAGTTTATTAATTATTAAAATGGGCAAATTATGCAATTAGTTTTAGTTTTCTGATAAGAGCTACTAGTATCTGATTTTATTAATTGCAAGAATTTTGAATTTGTTTTAAATTACTAGTTTGTTTGATGTTTGTACGTAAATGCAGAGCTTTGTTGTACAAGCTGCTTGGACGCGAAGATCTCGTCAAGAGGCGGAACAGAGGCCCAGCAGAAAATCATGGAAGCAGAAGACGGATATGTTCATGAGACCGTTTTTACTGAATGTTTTCTTTTCAAAGCGGTTTGTGCATGCGAAAGTGATGCACCGGGGTACCAGTAAAGTGATATCAGTTGCTACAACGAATGCCAAGGATATTCGTAATACATTGCCATCCCTCACTGATGACAATGCGTGCAGAGTAATAGGAAGGTTGATTGCTGAGAGGTCAAAGGAGGCAGATGTGTATGCAATTTCATATGAGCTTAAGCGGAATGAACGTGTTGAGGGAAAACTCGCGATTATTCTTGATACCATCCAGGAGAATGGTATCCTGTTTGTCGACTGAATTATGTATGGACCATTTGTAACTTAGGCATTAGTCATTACCCATTTGCAATTTGGCTTTTCTACCCCTCATATTTTGAAATTGGAAAAAAGAAAAAGAATTTCTATTAGAATTTAGAAACATAAGACATACATTTTGGATGGCTTTACAATTTTTGGGTGGGCGACCATTTTTGGGTAGGCAAAAAGATGCCCTAAAAATCAAAGGTAAAAACAAACTCTCAATATTTCCATAACTTCTGAGTTCGTATGTACTAATTGTTTATAATTTCGGGGTTTAATTGATAAGTGGACATTTAGTACTGGCATGTAATTAATTAATAGTAAAACTAAAACCTAGTATCTATTGTACTAATGTGAATATTTGATGTTACATAATGTACTCATAGATTTGATGTTACATAATTTACTCATATATTTGATGTTACATATAATGTACTACGTATGTCCCAAAATCTTTTAAGGAAGAATTATCTTTGAATAAAAATCTTTCAAGGATGGTTCAACAGTCAAAGCAAAGCACCGCATCATAAATGACCAAATGTGAACAGTGAAAACGGGCCTGAAACAAATTATTATCTACTTTTGGACCCCACTCATGTGATGAATTATTTGCGGGGCGGATGGTGTATTAGAAAAAGATAGTGTAAAATCGAACTGGAAGTCTGGAACTATGTTAGTGAAAAACAGTTGTCTTAGCAATTTAACTATTTGACTGTTATAAAATAAAATGGACCCTTATGCTTAACATGAAAGTAGCTACTAGGTTTTATACATGCCAAAATTCAAATAATGAAATTTTACATGGTTGCAGTTGTGATTCATCCGTTCGCCGAGCATATATCATACTCGTTGATCTTCGCGCGGTGCCGATGCTTACGACTGTATACATGGGGACTGCTTCCTTAGCTTCAGTTACTGGTTATATGATTTACATTGATCTCATGAACAACATGGGTCACTGCAACTTTGAGCACGTTCCTAAGTGGTTGTTCGACATTTTTCCACCCCTCAAGTACATCATGTACACCCCTTCGTACATATCTTAACCTAACTCAACCCGAACTGAACGATATACACATAGCAGTTTTTGTTAACGGTCTGACATTGACAGAACCTTAAAATGATCTTCCATTGATCATTTCATATTGCTTGTAGTTAAAGAACTTCAAATGTGGTATTACAGGTACCACTCTCTGCATCACACACAATTCCGAACCAACTACTCGCTATTCGATCATGCCATTTTACGACTACATATACGGTACAATGGACAATTCTTCAGACACTTTGTATGAAAGTGCGCTTGTAAGAAAGGAGGACGAGCCAGATGTTGTGCATTTGACTCATCTCACGACTCCAGAATCCATATACCATCTTCGTGTAGGATTCGCGCACTTTGCTGCCCAGCCTCACAAGTCCAAGTGGTACTTGTGGCTAATGTGTCCTATCACCCTATGGTCCATGATGATCACTTGGATTTACGGGAAAACGTTCATTGTTGAGAGGAATCTGTTTAAGAACCTGAAATTGCAGACTTGGGCTATTCCCAAGTATAGTGTTCAAGTAAGGCGATTACTCGAATCCATAAATCATTTTCTGTGTTGTGTTGAAATAAACTATGCTGACAGTTTGATGTGTACGTATTTGCCGTACTTCATGCAATGGCAGAGAGAATCAATCAACAGCATGATTGAGGAGGCTATACTAGATGCTAATGAGAAGGGGGCTAAAGTTTTGAGCCTTGGCTTGTTGAATCAGGCAAGTTTTTCTCCTAAATTAATGTCGATCTTTCTGCAGACTAGCGAATACGGAATACTTACAGTTTTCATGTGTGATTCAGGAAGAGGGAGTTAATAGATACGGTGAGATATTCATAAAAAGGCACCCTGAGCTAAAAGTCAAGATTGTAGACGGGACTAGTTTGGCGGTTGCTGTCGTGTTGAAGAGCATTCCAAAGGGAACAACTCAAGTAGTCCTGCAAGGCAATCTGTCTAAGGCTGCTTACTCCATTGTCCTAGCCTTATGCCAGAGTGGAATCCAGGTAAATTCAGGATTTGTAATGAAGGTGTAGAATTTCTTTGCTCAATCGTGCACTTTTGACGTATACTTTAAATTGTAGGTGTTTATGACACGTGAGGATGAGTACAAGAAAGTGAAAGGAAAGCTGAGCAGAGAAGCTGGAAACAATGTTATCCTTGCTAAACACGGTGCTTCGAAGGTTAGCTTCTTTTGGAATCCAGACACATGAAGCATTGTTGCATAACGTCGTTGTGAGGTTTCAAGACTTGTGAACTTACACGTACAAAATGTTTCTTCTGCAGGTTTGGCTAGTTGGAGACGTGCTGAGTGAAGAGGAACAGCAAAAGGCATCAAAAGGAACAGTTTTCATTCCGATCTCACAGTTTCCTCCTAAGAAAACGCGCAAAGATTGTGTGTACTACAACACACCCTCTATGTTGGTTCCTAAGCATCTTGAAAATGTTGATTCTTGCGAGGTTAGCCATGAAAACTTTCCTTCTTAACTTGGTGTCTTGAATAACTGTCTAGTTTTTAGCAGCAGATTCTTACAAAACTGTGTTACTCTCTATTTGTGACAGAATTGGTTGCCAAGAAGAGTGATGAGTGCATGGCGCATAGCAGGAATCATACACGCTATGGAAGGATGGAACGTGAACGAGTGTGGCAACATGGTGTTCCACACTGAGAAGATATGGCAAGCTTGTCTTGATCATGGATTTCGTCCGTTGACTATGTCTGCGGATTCAAAGATGAACTAGGCCTGCACTTTGTTAAGAGATATATTCAGGTTTTCCTGGAAGTAGCTAGCTAGTAGCAAGATCATGATTTTGTATGAATGTAATATTGGAATAATCAAGTTGATTAAAATCTCTGACTTTTTTGAGTGATTTCTTCTGCTTGTGGTTTGCTTATCATCAAACTTTAACTCGAACAAAGATACATGCTTTTTAGTCATGTTATCTACTCTGGACAAGAACACAGTTCCTTGGAAAAAAAAGAAAAAAACTTCAATTAGTGTATTTTTAAGTCTATATATGCAAAAATAAATAATGTTCAATTACTAATCAGGGCTAGTGCTTCGCTTACCTTGTAAGTGGGAGCTCCACCTGTGGGTTTTGTTTGCTTAAATATAGATGGTTCAGTGCTTGTTCTGGGGTTGCAGGGGCTGGTTGTATTTTTAGAAATCATGAAGGTGCCTTTGTTAATTATGCAGTTTTTCTTTTAGTCAAAGTAGATCATAAGAGTGCTGAACTCTTTGCTCTAGTAAAGGGATCAAACTATACTAATCAAGACAGATTCTAAGTTTGTGTTATCTTCAATCCACATGTCAATAATATGATGGAATAGAAGCTAGATCATCTCAGGGAGGAAATCTTCCGGATGATGGAACATTTTGAAAATTTTGAAGTGCATTTTGTGTATTCCATCCAGAGATTGGAATTGAAAAACTTGGAGAATTTGGAGAATCTGGAGGCTGCTGTTTTGCAATTCAAACCAAAAAAATCAAAGAACAGAATTGTTATATGCCTGCAAACACTCCTGTCTTTGTCTTTATAGTTTGCTTAATACAATTTACTTCTTCTCTTTGAGAGCAGGAATTCTATTGTGATTTGCAATGATCTCATAGATTGCAGGACCATGGAATATCAACTAAATTAGGAGGTATGTTATCAATAACCGAATCCAGTTCAGTATTATTAAGATGAAGTTGTTGAACCCAAGTGGGATTCTGCTGGTTATCGATATCATTAAGTGTTTCTTCTGATACAAAAATGAATGTGTAATTTTTGGAGTTTGGAATTATGCTGCATTCTGTTAATTGGATTACCAATGGGAGTGTCTGATAATACTCGTACAATTAGGATTGGAAGATTCATCCATAATGTTTCTATTAGGCTTTGTACTATGTATTGATCAGGTTTCTCAAGCTGTTTGTATTAGGGTCCATAGGTAGAGTATACAATGAGAATGAAGGGTTTTTTATACAAACAACCTCGGGTAATTGACAAATTACAAATAAACCCGATCCATTAACTTTGTACAATGAGACCCCTGTCGTTAGTTACAAAATTTTCAAAACACACCCACTGTTGTTAAGTGGAGTAATTGATTTTCTTAGAAAAACAATGTATGGGGGTCTAAAAGTAATAGTTTCAGATTGTGAACAAATTTGCCTTGAATTTTCAATAGTTTCAAGTATTGTGATTAGTGGTCGAGCCAGGAATTGGAGCCGGGGAGGCGAAATTACGTATACATGATTATTTCGATTTTTTTTGGGTGGGGGGTTTGAAAATTTAAAAAATCATAAATATTACCTTTAAATGTTTTTTCCGAGCCATCCCCCACCCCTGATTGTGAAGATGCTATGCCCTGTTCTGATGCAATACAAACAAACTGATGTTAATTGAGAGTGCTATGTTCAGAAGGTAAAGGAGGAAAAAGTATCTTAACGGATAAAAGTTGAGCTTCTGCCTTTATTATCCGCTTTTTTGTCTTTCCGGAAATTTGCATACACCGTGACAATTTCAAATCCAACTGCTTGAGATTTTCTGTTTTTTCTCCTTGGTTGCTTGAGTATCATGGTTCTTTACTAAATAAGCAGCTTGCATAAAATTCTGATTTGGATGCAATTGCATATTAAAAGAACTTTGGTAGATAGGCATCAGTAAGTTGACTTTGTTGCCAGAAACTAATGGAAGTGTAATCATGAAAAACAACGTTGCAGTGAGTTACAAACCTTTCTGTTCTATTTCTGTAAGGTCAAAAAAGGATTTTACTTTACATGGACATTCTTTTGGTAATTTAGATTACAGCAGTTGTAAAACCAATTGGAAGAAAGTCAGATGCAGTCAAAGCAATTTTCACCATTTCAAATGACAAAGTAAACAGTTTTGTTTTAGACCAAAGTGTGCACTTGTTGGTTTTGTTTTTGTATACTTCTTTCCTGCTGTTCTGTGTAATTAAATTCCAACTTATGGAGAAGGCATATTCTCAGTTAATCACATTTGTATACTAAGTATCAAAAAAATTTCTGTCATTCCTGAGATCTATCTAAGTCAATAAAAAAATAAAAATCCATATTTAAGAAACAATATGAAGTCAAGGTAAACAAGATGTAGGCCTCACCTAAGTCTTGCAAAGAAATAAAAATGGGATTTATTTTTTTTAAATGTTGGGTTTTGCTTGATGCAAGTTTTCTGGTTGTGCTTATGTGATCTGGTTAAGTTTTTCAGTAAGAGTTTGGATATCAGCTGCAACAGGCCTCACCTCACTTCGAACATTGGATATCAGCTCGTGTGAAAAATTGAGAGAGCTACCACCTGATCTAAACGCCCTTCAATCTCTCAAGATATTGTTGACAATTGCCCAGGAGTGAAATCAATTCCATATGTACTGGAGGAGACTCACGGCCTCACCTCACTACAGAATATATTGTTGTTGCATACTTATGGAATGATTGAAATTTTGCCCGAAGGGACGGGGAGTTGTTTATTCTTCAGAAGTGTTGGCCTAAGGCATTATGGATTCGTAAATGTTCATTGCTGGCGGAGAGGTGCAGAAAACAACAAAGCGCAACTAAAGCAATCACTGCTGCTGTTGCGGTCGATGCTTCTTCTGACTTCTGAGTGGCCCAAGATTTCCCATATCAATGATGTTTATATATATTGTAAGTCTCTTTATTACTCATTTGATTTCATTTAATATATTGTATTCACCATTCTCACCATTAACTATATTCAAAGGCACCTATAGTGAATTCTTTTGATATAACTGCTTTTTTTGTTTATTTACATATTTTCAATAAATAAATGTTAGTAAGAGGCCTCTGTTCTGCATCCATACCAGAAATCAAAAGAACAAATTTTTTTATATTATTGCAAGCATGCCTGTTTCTGTCTTTATATTTCGTTTCATGTTCTGGCTTGCGTTTTCATTTACACAATACACTTCTATTGACAGGAGTACTTGTGCGATGTTCTGATAGATTGTGGAACCATGGAGCAACTGTATTAGGTATGTTGTCTATAACTGAGTTCAATTCAGTTTGTATAAGATGGTTTGATGAATTGATGGGGGTTTCCGCTTGGTTTCATCTTTAATTTCCTTGTTTCAGTTCTGCGTTCGGACATATTATGAATGAGGTTGGAAGACATTTGTAGGCTCAAGTTTCTTTTTACTCTTTACAAAAAAAATTGAAAACCAGTAACTTGTGTCATATGTTTCACTTGTTGATTATCTTGCTCTTTAATTTCTGCATAATATTACTTGCATATTTAAAGAACTTGTTTTTCTGACAGAATGCTATCTATAACATGCATGGCTTTGTTGCAGGAACTCAAAAAAGTGTGATTATTATGGACAACAAGGCAAATCATAATTTTTGTTGCGGGTGAGTGCCTTGGTTATTAAATCAACATCATAGTTACAGCGTACGCACTTTGCCTGACCGTTGGTCTTTTCCAAATTAAACATTTTGTGTTCTCAATCATGGCTCTCGTTGTTCAATCAAATTTGTCTAACTGATACTGTCCTCATACTTGTCAAAGTTGAACAGGTGGTTGAGGAATTGTTAAGGGCACTCTTTGTAAATATCGTCAATATTTTGGTTATACCATCTTAGTGCTGGTGATCTTCCTGATTAGATCAGAGACTACTAATCTGTTCAGAAAATGGGATAAACCTCTTTCAAAGCACCAATGAGAACTACCTGCTCATGCTACCCTTCAGAAAGAGAGATCCAGTTCACTAGTTGCAACACAAAGTGAAGAATTCAAAACCGAATTGAATGACATGAATGTGCTGGATGGACTACACTCTACAGTACAACCAATCCTGATATAGGTAGGGGTGCGAAGAAACTTCCCTATAGTACAAGGTTACATGCATGTATGGATATTGTTTCACTCTCTCTTCAATGATGTTATCGATATCTATTTCTTATATCCGTAAATGTTTTTTGCAGATTGAATTCTAATAGCTAGTAATTAAGAGTAAGCAGTCATGGGAACTGTTGTTGGTTCTGCAAACAAGGTACACCTTTGGATATTGTTTCACTCTTATTCTTTCAAATTCAACCAGTCTCTGATCTAATCCTCGAGTCATACATACTGCAATTGAATATGTCAAAGTGATTTGTTTCTTATTGTTTCATACTACCAAACTTGAACAGGTTGCCCAGGCAGAGTAACATTTCTGGTTATACTCATCTTTGCGCTGAGTGGTGCTTTCAGAGCAGAGGTTAAACATTCTTAATTAGAGTAGGTTCGACATCTTTCAAGAATGTAATATGTGTATTGCCAACCAGCATTGAATTATCTTTAGGAAATGAAACTGTTTCAGTTGTGATCTCTCAGGTGTTCAATTCATTGTGATTGATGCATTGTAACATTTGATTCTTAGACGTTAAAATTGTTATGAAGATATACAAATTCATAGGTAATTAGTATATAGTACTTCCAGTTTGCACATTCGAATTGGTGATTCATGTAACTACAGGTATTCGTTATCAGGCAGACGCCTGCAGGGAGTTCTAGAGGGTAGAGCATGTAAAGAATTTCCACCATGCCCTGTCAACATCGACCGGTATGATCACTCCACCAAAAGAATACAAATAGTTTCTCCAATTTTAATAACAACAATGATGAAAAGTGTTAATAATTGTTAACACTTATAAATAGTTTCTCCAATTTGAAAGTTTGACAAATAATAAGTTTTGATCTAGAGTTTGTCAGCTTGTTCCTGTTTCTTTTCTTCCTTTAGCCACATTGGCTTTTAGGGATTTCCATTTGATTGTACTTGAAGGTCTTCTCGAATTTGAGACTTGTAAATTGGAGTATGTCCCTCTTACTTGTTGTACAAACTTTTGGACTTAAATGAAGTTTAACATTTCAAAAAAAAAAAAAGTGTTAATAATTGTATAGTTGCTGGCAATTTGACTTCCTCTGTTTCAATATTTTTAAGATCAAATGAATACAATACATAACTCTAATTCCAAATCAATGGATCAAGCTCTTGTAGGTGCAACTATTCAAGTTGTCCTGCAGAATCTGGTTTCCATACTAATCGAACAGATTAAACTTGTGTTTGACTTTAAGAAAAAAAAAGAAAAGATTTGTATAATGTTTATCAGTTATCAGGGAGAGAAGATATTGACGCAGTCAAATCAGTTTTGACAGCGCAAGGGGTTGCTGATTTACATCTGAAGGTGGCCTGCCATTTGACTGTTTTATTATTCTTGTTCATTAATCAACTAATCAAGTGTTTTGATCATTGTGTAAATTCTTGTTGGTAATTTACATAAGTACATTTGTGTTGATTATTGAATAAGGGATCAATTTAATAGACTGATACAACAAATCTAAAATCATTTCCTAGACTCTTATGTTTGAGGACAGCACACTTAGAAGTTCCAAGTATCTACAAGCTTGGCTCCATAATCCAGTGGTTATATGCCTCATGCTATACCAGTACTATATCCAGGAATGATGGTCTCAGACTCTCAGAGTCGCAGGTAACTACGTACAGATTTTCGTTATTGAGCAGATGTGAGGGCATGTGATAGAACTCTGGATTGGAAGAACTTTTCACCAAACACAGCGAAATAATCTGTAGATTTCGCCATTTGAATTGTGTTATCTGTTGAATACCACAATGTTGTTTTGCATAATCAGTCAACATCGCTATGGTTTTTACGTTGATTAGGCAAAATAACTTTCTTATAATATTACGAAAACGAACAAGGAAAAAAAAAAAAAAGGACAAGGGCAAGGGGAGATGGTGGCAAAAGGGGAGGAAGAGGAGGGATATTCATCCGATGTGAAACCTCCCTTGAAAGTTCCACCATCATATAATGTCAAACTGATCAGGACAAAAGTGATCCAGAAGAAAGTGAAAGAATAGAATTGGAAGTTTTGAATATAAGACTTAATTTGGCATGACAATGATGTCAACTCTGGAATGATTGGCAAGTGCAATAGCAATTTCCTCCACCAAGTATTTGCTCCCACATATACACATACAAAATATCTTCTATTTTCTTCCCATACACATCTTCTATTCCTATATTTCTCATAAACCTGAGATTGATTGGAAAAACCATAATCTCATTTGCAAAACAATGGATCAAGCTTTGATTGGAGCTGGTGTAGGTGCCACTATTCAAGTTGCACTGCAGAATGTCCTTCAGGGACCCATTGACCAGATCATCCAGGTTTGTGAGTGTCGATGAAGATATGGAAAACCTAAAGAACTCACTGCTGATGATTCAAGATTTCGTGTCTGATGCTGAGATGAAGCAACTCAACAGCAGGGCTGTCACCTGGAGAACCTGGAAGACGTGGCTTTTGATGTTGATGCTGTGTTGGATGAGTTCAACTACGAACTCCTTCGCCAAAAGGTTGAGGACCAAAACCGAGCTCAGAATGAGGTAACTGCTTTTCTCATGTCTAGTCCTAGTACCTTGCTTTTCCGCAACCAAATGGCTAATAAAATCAAGAATCTTAACAAGAGGTTGAAAGCAATTAACAAGAATGCCAGAAACTATGGCCTTCAAATGGCAGTTATTGGCTCAAGTCAAACCAGTTCTGTTGGGTCACCTCTAGAACTGCGAACCAACTCATTTTATGTCGAGCCAAACATCATAGGAAGAGAAAATGATGTTTCAGAAATTGTTAACATGTTAGTTACGGCCTCATCAGAGGAAACATTTTCTGTTATCCCTTTTGTTGGCATGGCCGGGATAGGCAAAACCACACTTGCCCGTAGGGTATTTCATCATGAAAGTATAGGAGCTCATTTTGCTGCAAAAATTTGGGTCTGTGTTTCATTTCATTTTGATGCCATGGCTTTATACAAAATGATTCTTGAAAAACTGATCGGGGAAAGTGCTCAAGCAATTTCAAGTGAAGAAGTTGTGCTGGAGAAGATTCAGGAGAATTTGGAAGGTAAAAAGTACTTGCTAGTTCTTGATGATGTGTGGAATGAGGACTTCAATTTGTGGGATGCTTTTATGAGTTCCTTATCAGGAACCTGCTCTGTGAAGGGAAACTGCATCATTGTTACCACAAGAAGTGAAAATGTTGCTTCAAATGTGGGTACGCTAACCACCCATCCATTATGCAAGTTATCGGAAGATGAGTGCTGGTCCATAATCAAAGCAAAAGCCTCATTAAGAGTGGAGTTTCATACAGAGTTTGAAAGGATGGAAAGTGCATTGCACAGAGGTGCGGTGGTTTGCCGCTAGCTGCCAAGTTAATAGGGGGATTGTTGCGTGGCAAGACAAAAGATGAGTGGATTATGATCCTAGAGAATCAACTCTCAAATTTTGGGCAAAATGATGACACTATCATGAAAATACTTATGCTAAGTTATGATCGCTTGCCGTCATCCTCACACAAAAAGTGCTTTGCATATTGTTCAATTTTCCCACAAGATTTCACAATCAAAAGGGTACTTCTAATTGACCTTTGGATGGCTGAAGGATTTCTTCAAGCTGATGGAAAAATGGATATGGAGGCGGTGGGGGATGAAATTTTTAACCATCTCCTACAACATTCTTTACTCCAAGATGCTTGGACAGATCTATATGGAAAAGTTACAAACTGTAAGATGCATGACCTTGTGCATGATCTAGCTTGTTCAGTTTCAGGATCTAGAACTATCAATATGAAGAATGACAGGGTCAACGGTGTGCATCTACCTCGATATCTTGCCATGAACTCAGTAAAGGGGGAATCCTATGCCATACTGAATGAGCAAGCAAAGTATCTACGAACGATATTCTTCGAAGGGAAAAGCATGAGCATGATTGCAGGATTTACAAGATTGCATGCTTTGAAGCTGATGGATGAGAGTATCATGGAGCTACCTGAAGTGATTGGAGAGCTAATACATCTACGGCTTCTTGACATCTCAGGAACAAAAATCACATATTTACCTGATTCAATTGGTAGACTCTACAATTTGCAGACCCTCTGCATTTCTTCATACCGGACTGTGACTTTGAAGAATCTTCCAAACACAATAGTTGACTTGATCAGCTTAAGACATCTCCAAATTTATGGTGCAGAACTACCTCCTTGGATGGGCAGATTAACTTTTCTGCAAACACTTCCATACTACAACGTGGGTCATGAGCAGGGCTGCAAAATCGAACAGCTAGGAAACTTGAAAAATCTCAAAGGATTACTACTGATTCAAAATCTTGAAAGGGTGAAGAACAAAGAAGAGGCCAAGTGTGCAGACTTGTTAAGAAAGCCAAACATTTCTGGGTTAATTTTCGAGTGGAATCAATCAAGAGAAGGTGAAATAAATGACCAGAATGTATTGGATGGCCTCCAACCTCACCCAAGCTTGAAGTCTTTAAAGATTAGAGGCTATAACGATAAGAACTTCCCTCCATGGATAATTAATGAAGATGATGGCACACAATGACATCAAAGGGCACGGGCAAATATTTTGTAATTTGATCAAAATGCAACTCGAGAATTGCAGCCAATGTGAAGTTCCGATGTTTGGCCACCTACCACACCTCAAGTTTTTGGAGTTGAATGATCTGCCCAATGTGCAGTCCCTAGGCCTTCCATTCTACGGATTTGACAATTATGGCACATTAACCATGATTGGAAATGTAAATCTCCAAGAACCCAATATCACATTTCCATCGCTTGAAGAGCTAAAGTTGTGGAAAATGCCCGAGTTAACTGAGTGGGCAGATGTGGGCGGAGAAATAACGGTGTTTCCATGCCTTAAATTCTTGGAAATTAAGCGATGCCCCAAGTTGAAAAGTCTTCCGAGTCGCTTCCCATGCCTTGAGCGCTTGAGAATTGAAGGGTGCCCCACGTTGAAGAGTGTTCCAGGTCATTTTCCACGCCTTAAAAAACTGGAAGTGCATGAGGTGGATTCTGATTTTTCATTGGCAGATGTCTGTAGCAACACGAGCTATCTCCAGTCTATCAGTATCAAATCTTTACCGGGATTGATATATCTTCCAAAGAAGCTTTTTGCAAAGAATCAAAGTCTCGCAGGTTTAAGGATAGAACATTGCCAGAAGTTAGTGAATCTCGTTTCGACATCACTAGGTGGTGGAGCATCTCTTAGAAACTTGGATATAAGAGACTGTAAAGGTCTGAAAGAACTAGAACTAGGCAGTCTTCACTCCCTCGAAGAGTTATATGTGCATGGTTGTGCAGTTCAGTCAATTCCAGCTGTCAAAGGCCTCACCTCCCTTCGGAAATGGAATATCAGCTCGTGTGAAATTTTGAGAGAACTACCACCCGATCTAAACACCCTTCTCTCTCTTGAGCTAGTATACATATCCAGGTACTCAATTCAGTCAATTCCATCCGTAAAAGGCCTCAGCTCACTCCGATTACTGAAAATTTCATCGTGTGAAAACTTACAAGAGCTGCCACCTGATCTAAACACCCTCCACTCTCTTGATACACTAGATATTTTTAGTTGCCCAGAACTGGAGACAATTCCGTCAGTCAAAGGCCTCACCTCACTTCGAAAACTGATGATTTGGATGTGTGAAAAACTGAGAGAGCCACCAGTTGATTTAAACACCCTTCACTCTCTCAAGAAGTTCTATATATCTTGTTGCCCAGAAATTGAGTCCATCCCATCAGTAAATGGCCTCACTTCACTTCGGAAATTGAAAATCAGGTGTGAAAACTTGAAGGAGCTGCCATTCGGTCTAAACACACTTAACTCCCTTGAGGTGTTAAAATATCTAATTGCCAAGAGGTGAAGTCAATTCCACAAGGTCTCACGTCTCTCACCTCGCTCCAACAAATACGCATTGAGGATTGCCCAGCACTGACAGATTTGCCAAGTTCATTATTACAGTCATGCTCTTCTTCACTCAAACATTTGAGCTTGCGTAAATTGGAAAAGTTGAAGAATCTGGACGAGGCAATCCCTTGTCTGTCAAGGATGTCTGGTCTCCAGACACTGACTCTTCGGCATATTCCAAACTTGACAGTTTTCCCAACTCAGATTTGCTGCCTTAGGAGCCTGCAGAGTTTGAATATTGGTGGATTCTCAGACTCAATAAATTCAGTCTCCTACAAGAATCATCTCAATCACCTCTTCCATGAACTCCGATCTCTTGAAAGATTGTCCTTAACTGGCAAAGAGGATTGGAACAATCTGCCAGATCAGATTCAACAGCTCACCGCCCTAACAGATGTCCGGTTATATGATTTGGAATTGAGGCTTTGCCGGAATGGATTGGGAAACTGTCTTCTTTAGTGAGGTTAGACATTACCAACTGCAAAAGGCTAAGGCATCTGCCCTCTAAGCAAGCAATGCTACACCTCACCAAATTGGATGAGATATATATTGCGGGATGTCCACTGATGCCACTAAGTGATGATTGCATGTGGTCCAACATTTCCCATATCAGATCAGTCATGATAGATAGCCGGAGACTGCTCCCCAACTGTGAGTATTATTATTTGATTTCTTTTATCCTTATTTGTGCAATATCAGTTTTCAACATCTTTGCATCCTCACGTTCTAGTTTATACTTTATATACAAATGGCATAGAATATATATGGCGTGTGCTAATAAATTTAAGCATGTGGTTTCTACCAACTAGTATATATCTACATGTTCTATGTATCTACTTAGCAATCTACCAAATTCATCACTAAGCTATGAGTTCTCACGCAATTATTAAGAATTTTCGCTTAGTTGTATTTAAATTGATTGATGTTGTTTCATTTACATATTGTTATTCATATATTCCTTTTCTTTGAGCCAAGTAATATTCTGATGAATTGAGGATTCAGTGTTTCGACTTCTTTATGAGCCCTTGTGGTTACCAAGCTTCTTAGACTTTCAACCATATGATAATTTGATATTTAATTACATGGGATTATCTGCTTATTTCACATACCAAATGCATTTGTTAGTTTGCTCCCCGATTTCCATACAATGTTCATTTTGAGGCATTTGCAAATGTAAATTCAACTGACAGAAATACAAGAAGATTAGTAATATTTTTTTATAGGTAGAAAGGCATAGAACTTAGCTATTCTGTTTACATGTGTCATTCCGCCCTACTTGTGTTTTATATTCAATTCTTAAATGTGAGTAACTAAAAGAGCTATAAAAACAAATCATAGTAATAATTAGGGAGATATGTGTAATATGCAAGCATTTATTGTACGAATGATGAAATGAACTCATATTTTGGGATGAAGGGAGTATTGTCTAATCATTTTTCATAAATTATGCAGCACAGTGATATAGCTACGGGAGTTATAAGGGTGGCCGAGTGGTAAGGGTGCTGGAGTAGCAAGGACAGGTTGGGGGTTCGAATCTTGGAGGCATAAGGGTGGTTTAGGATATTTGGAGTTATAAGGCGGTTAAGGAGTAGTGTAGGATAGAGTGGTCATTTCCAAAAAAAAAAAGTGATCTAGCTACAACATGATAATTTGTAAGCCCTTGTTTAATCTCGAGTTTTGACTGTTTTACAACTATACGGTGCTGGAGAAGTATATAACAGGTAAACACAAATCAAGCACATTCACTGCAATGTTGTTTACATCAATTAATGCTAGTTTTCTTATGGAACTACTTCTTTGTTTCTTTAACTTCTAGTTTTCACATTGCATGTACTTGTAATTTCAGTTTTCTAGAACTATATGGCTTTAACTTGTTGGATGATAATTCAGGGATGATAGGACAATTGTACTTTCAGAGAAATATTTGCAAGTTATCTGAATCTAGAGATTCACAAGACATGGATGATATTGCCTGTTTGGAAGAAGTACGCGGCATTTGAGCTCTTTGTAAGTATTCCTGTTCCTACTGTAAGAGAATTTAATACTACTGCTTAACTAAATCCGACAAACTTTACAACTTGAGGAAATCAAGTCAAGTGCAAAATGTTATGTATTTTTACTGTAATAGTCTAATAGGAAACAATCTTGTTCTACCAACTACAGTCCCTTTTTCTGCTAAAATGATTAGACAAAATAATAATAATACTATGCTAAGATACTATGGCATCTTTCTGCTTCTGCAGATGGCAGTGTGAGTGAATTCAGAATTGAACAAGTTGATGTGCAGTTACAATTTTTATCTGCACATGATGGGATCTATTCTCTTGTTTTGATTGTGAACCAGAGGAATCCACATAACATCTGGCATTCTGGCTGGATTGCAAGATGTCGCAGGGCATTCTTATTACATGCTCCCATTATACTTTTTTTAGATTACATGTTTTATATGCTTCTTGTAAACAGAAAACATGTAAATTCTTTCATTTTTCTTTTCAGCAGTAATAAATCTTCCTTCTTACACGATTTTATGAGTGTCCCTGCACTCTGACATTGTTATATTCGACTATTATGGAGGTCAAGACCCTTCTGTCTAATTGTCAGAAGTAACAAATCCTCTTTCATTACATGATTTATCTTTCTTCCTTGACCAGTCGAAATTGTTGCATTTCAATGATAAGAATCATCCAGATGTGACATTTTTTATTTTGTTAATGATGTGACGAAGACTACCTACAGTTAGTTTCATTTCTTAAAATTGGGGGAAAAAAAAAAAAGAAGGATGTTAGTTCTCTCGAGCTGATTTATTATGACAATCTAGTGGTCTCACATGTATCCTATGCTTTCGTACTTAATACTTCTGCTGCGTCTTGGTTTATAGTGCAATGCAGCATTTTTCAAATGGTAGAAGATGCTATAGCTATCTTAAATGCATCATGCAAATGAAGATGGTCTTAACAAGACAAGTAGAGAGCACAAGCAACAGCTACCAAACATAATTGAAGCAGTAATTAACCATTGCAGAAACACAAAAGATAAAACTTTCCAAACAAAATTATATAGATATAGATTTGAGTGCAATAGAGGACAACTAGTAACTACAGATTTCTTACCAGGTCCATACATAATTCAGTCGACAAACAGGATACCATTCTCCTGGATGGTATCAAGAATAATCGCAAGTTTTCCCTCAACACGTTCATTCCGCTTAAGCTCATATGAAATTGCATACACATCTGCCTCCTTTGACCTCTCAGCAATCAACCTTCCTATTACTCTGCACGCATTGTCATCAGTGAGGGATGGCAATGTATTACGAAGATCCTTGGCATTCGTTGTAGCAACTGATATCACTTTACTGGTGCCCCGATGCATCACTTTCGCATGCACAAACCGCTTTGAAAAGAACACATTCAGTAAAAACGGTCTCATGTACATATCCGTCTTCTGCTTCCATGATTTTCTGCTGGGCCTATTTTCCGCCTCTTGACGAGATCTTCGCGTCCAAGCAGCTTGTACAACAAAGCTCTGCATTTACGTACAAACATCAAACAAACTAGTAATTTAAAACAAATTCAAAATTCTTGCAATTAATAAAATCAGATACTAGTAGCTCTTATCAGAAAACTAATTGCATAATTCTCCCATTTTAATCATCAATAATCTATTTTCATACTTAAGAGGAGAAATGTATCTAAACAACTCTTCATGAACATGAAATGTTTCTCAACATATAATATTCGTCACAAATGCATAAACTAGAAAAACACAGTTTGGGTACAGAATCCAAAAATACATTCCATAACATGATTAATAAAGTAAAGAGGAATAAGATAATGAGAAATTTATGCCAGAAATAAGAAAGATAAGAAGAATATACCTGATTACGAGGCTTTGAAGTCAAATTAGTGGCAGCGAGGTCCAATTTAGGAAAAGAAGAGGACCAAGAGAGGGAGGCATGTCGTCCATCTCTTCTGCTAGAGAAAAGCTCCGAGGAGAGTGAGAGAGATAGAGGGTGAGAAGATGAATAAGAAGATATGCTGCAAACCGCCATTTTTTTTGCTTACTCAGAAATGTTAATTTGGTTGTTGATACTTGATAGCAGCAGAGTTACTACGGAACTGATCTTTCGGGGACGAACTGGATTGGGCTTATCCATATTCGAATTGTTATCGGGCTTCTTCAACTTATCCATGGGCTTTTGAAAACCGGATAGTTTAATTAATTCTCCCAATTGAGATTGTGTTTCTCCCGATTTAGAGCGCCCCCAAGCGCGATGAGGTGTTTGAGATCGTTCTATGATTTAGGTTTATTTCTCCCAATTCCAAATGTGCGTACATGTGTGTGTTATTTTGTTTTTTCAAACGGTAAAAATTGAACCTGCACCTCTAATTTTTCTCTTCATCCCCGTTCCACTACACCACGTGTGTGGTGTTTCCCTAACTTATTCATTGGAGTTGTTTTTTTTGTTTTTTTTCTCTTTTTAACTAGGAAATGGAAAATATATTAAAGCAAGTGTCTTTTCACACACCTTGGCAAGTGTTGCAAACATCATCCTTAATCACAAAATTAAGCCATAAGGGACAAATATCTCAAATAAACATAAAGCACTGATTAGCAGACCTTTAAAGTACTGGGATGGCGATTTAACTTTGAATTCCAAAGCTTAGGCTAATTGCTTCCTTGGCGAAAAGATCAGTTGCACTATTCACCTCCCTATACACAAAATGCACTTCAAAATTTTCAAAATGTTCCATCATCCGGAAGATTTCCTCCCTGAGATGAGCTAGCTTCTATTCCATCATATTATTGACATGTGCATTGAAGATAACACAAACTTAGAATCTGTCTTGATTAGTATAGTTTAATCCCTTTACTAGAGCAAAGAGTTCAGCACTCTTATGATCTACTTTGACTAAAAGAAAAACTGCATAATTAACAAAGGCACCTTCATGATTTCTAAAAATACAACCAGCCCCTGCAACCCCAGAACAAGCACTGAATCATCTATATTTAAGCAAACAAAACCCACAGGTGGAGCTCCCACTTACAAGGTAAGCGAAGCACTAGCCCTGATTAGTAATCGAACATTATTTATTTTTGCATATATAGACTTAAAAATACACTAATTGAAGTTTTTTTTCTTTTTTTTCCAAGGAACTGTGTTCTTGTCCAGAGTAGATAACATGACTAAAAAGCCTGTATCTTTGTTCGAGTTAAAGTTTGATGATAAGCAAACCACAAGCAGAAGAAATCACTCAAAAAAGTCAGAGATTTTAATCAACTTGATTATTCCAATATTACATTCATACAAAATCATGATCTTGCTACTAGCTAGCTACTTCCAGGAAAACCTGAATATATCTCTTAACAAAGTGCAGGCCTAGTTCATCTTTGAATCCGCAGACATAGTCAACGGACGAAATCCATGATCAAGACAAGCTTGCCAGATCTTCTTAGTGTCGAACACCATGTTGCCACACTCGTTCACGTTCCATCCTTCTATAGCGTGTATGATTCCTGCTATGCGCCATGCACTCATCACTCTTCTTGGCAACCAATTCTGTCATAAATAGAGAGTAACACAGTTTTGTAAGAATCTGCTGCTAAAAACTAGACAGTTATTCAAGACACCAAGTTAAGAAGGAAAGTTTTCATGGCTAACCTCGCAAGAATCAACATTTTCATAGTTTTGACACCCCTTAAGTGATTTTCTTAGTCAAATAAATAGATAAAACAACATTTTTAGGTATTTAAATTTTATATATCCAACACATAAAAATTTTTATTCATATATTCCATTGCTACGAAGTTATATTTTACATGACATACAAAAAATTAAAAAATATATTTCCTCCGTAATTACTTTATAATTGACCTTTTCGACTTATTTTTGTCACAAATTACTTTAAATTACATTAAAAAATATATAAATAATATTATATTTATCATCGAAGTAAGTATAGTTTCACAATATTTTTATATATATTTGTATACGGTATAAATTAAAAATAATTTGTTGTCAAAATGTTTTCAAAACATTTAATAAAAAAATTAATAAAAGTAATGTAGGATGAACTAATTATAAATTATTTCAAACTATAAAATAAAATTTGAACGACACTTAAATATCATAATAATCGACAAAAGTAAATTTTGTATCACAACATCTAATAAATTAACATATTTGGTTGATTTGTTAAGAGTTTATTATTCAATTTATATTTGGGGTTCATTGTCTCAAAAGTATAATAGTTGAGGAGGTTAATCACCAAACTTATTAGTTTGGGGGCACAGTCTCAAAAGGGTAATAGTTTGGGGGGTTCGATCCATTTTTTCCTTTTTCCATTAACATTATGATTATTTTATTAGCCTTATCATACTTCTTTTATTCCTCGGTGGTGTTTATGCATTTTTTCTTTTAATCATTCTTCATAATTTTATATTTTCTTATTTACACAATATTTTAAAATAGCATACCTAGTAAATAAAGTCAATATCCACTATAATATATTGCAATATTATCTCATATCTTTAATATTTGTGAAAAAACAAATGTATCAACTAATATGTGATGGAGAGAGTATGTAGGCGTGGATACGACGTCTAATCAGAGGCTAACTCCCGCCCTCCCTCTAAAACCCAAAGCTGGAGTACAAAGGGAAAGCCAGGTGGAACGTCATGGCACCCCCTATATATCAATCTTATAGCGGTACACCGGCTCACAATGCGGCTCAACGGGTCCGATCCCGGTCTGACCTTTTTTAGGGGGTGTCCGACTTAACCTCCGGCTCCATTTTTTAAAACATAATTTCTTTTATTTATGTTGTGAATCTACGGAATCCAATTTCATGTCCAATTCGGAGTTGTTCTACTGTTGAAGGTTATTCTTGGTAATGGATGGGATCGTGTGTGTGACATAATTTGTTTAGGTTAATATGAAATTATCAACTGATTTGACTCTTAAAAAATATCATGAATTTGAACTTTTGAGAAGTAAAGCGCCTTTGATGCTTGGTATTCTCGACGTTGACTTGGAAATTTGAATTTTGGACTTTGAGAAGTAAAGCGACTTTGATATCTTGGTCTTCTCGACGTTGACTTGGAAGTTTGGCCGGATTGGTTGAGTCAAGGGCTTTCGCAATTTACTCTTAAATCTTCATTTGAAGTTAGCAGCGATTACTTGTTAACTTCTTATTGACTTGACAGACTATGTGAGGGATGTCGTTGACTTCGTCTTGAGTTTGTTGATTTGCGTGTCTCTATCTTCCGTAAATGCTTTTGTGCTTGATCTTGATTATGATGGAGAACTTGACTTGAGTGCGCCATTTCGAGGGCCTTCGTTGCATCTTGATTCCGAACTTCACATGGTTTTATTTGACGTGAATGGCGTCAATCAATACAAGGGCTTGCGCTTGATTTTGGATTGAACGTCGGGTTTTAAATTGAATTTTTCAACAACCACTCCTTCAAGAGTCGTAGGGACTTGATCTTGAATCTGGCAAGGTTGTAGCTTTGATCTTCGAGCGAGTACCTCCACAAGTTTCGCGATGGAGTTCGATCTTCTACAATTGCTGCTTCGAGGGTGTTGAGACTTGTTCTTGAATCTTCAAGTGGTATTGTCTTGTCTTTCTTGAAGAACTGCTAGAGTTATTGATATAAAGGATTTGGAGTGTGCCTTTGATCATCTTGGCTTGGTGTAGGCTTCTTCCCTTCTAATTGAGCTCTAAAATTCCAACTTCTTAATTATGAGTTATGAATTTTGGTGTAGAATGAGCTCCTTATATAGGTGATGAGGAAAAAAAAACGAACCAAATCTAATTGGTCGATACAGATTTGACTCATGGGTATTTTTACTTGCAATTTATTAATAACTGCATCAAATTAGGAGTTATAAGGTGGTGCATCGGTAATAAGTTGGGATAGTGAAGGAGAGATGGCGGGTTCAATCATCAGCGGTAGGAGTAGTTGTAATATTTGTCGTTTCAAAAAAATAATAATAACTGCATCAAATTTGTGATATGGTCGAATTGTGTCGTCTTTTTTTTTATGATAAATAAATTCGGTCCTTAGACCATATCATAGTTTGAAAACGCCATGAGAGGGGTCGGTGGTAATTCAGAAGAATACCATTACCCAAAAGTCGAGTCTCTAGTCTAGTCATTTTATCGGCACAAATATTAATCCAATTGATACAGTAGAAGCGCATCGACCTCTATCTGAATTCTCGGATATCACGTTTCCCAGTCAAATGACATACCCATAAGCAGGCCCTTGACTTTTGCTTGTAGCACAGACGGAGATTTGTCGTCTTTTCCACGTTCTTTTTCAAATGAAATAATCAAAACTATTTCAAGCAGCTAACTCCCAAGTAGCTAATCAGAACAATCGGATAGCCACCCGCATGTAACATTCTTTCAAGTAAAATTTCTATCTTTCAGAATATTACACGAACGGTCGGGCAATATCGAAACAATAAAAACAGGAAAGGAACAAGAAATAAATTCAAACTATAATTTATTTCCATAAACTTGTATAAACAAAGTAATACAATTCAAACTTCAATTACAAAACATATCATCGTGGATACTTCATATGGGAACTTTTGACCAGTGGTTATACGTACTCGTAAATTTTCCATAGTAAAAGAAAACGTTCTCCAGACAACTCGCTACAAACGATCCATCATGTCTTACTTGATCACTGCGGAAAGGAAAGGATTTGGAGGGTAAGTCTTTAAGGACTTAGTGAGGGTAAAACAATAACAACAGAATCAGTTGAACTGATGGAAAGTGTGATGAAGCCTGAAACATAGCATGATAAAAGCATGAGAACAATTCAAGTAAGAGTGGAGACAAGTATTATTCAAGAAGATAGGAGTAGAGCATGGAAACACGGGATATATAGATACCAACCGACTCCTTTGCACGTTCACAACCTTATTCACCCAAGCGAGGAGCTACCTCGAACAAGCAACATGCCTAGGTACATGTTGATAGGAACTAGTGCAGCCATCCTGACTACATCATAATCCCTACTAGTAAGATCTGGACGAAATAACCTTAAACCTACAGTCCTTTCTGCCCGTTAGTTATACGTCACAGTCTTAGGGCCCACGGTCAACATACAGGCACAGGTACAATTGGGAAACACGAATTCCCATTAATCAAGTGAGTTTCTGAATATCGAGACAACGAAGCACATGTTACAAGAGACAATATATACTGAAATATGACAATCCTAGGAATTACAAGTGAGAAGCCAGATACTCGGCAACTGTAAGATGACGAGTGGAAGTTTACAAGCTTGTACTCGGGTAATAAGAACCGAAATCCAAGATAAGGAATGCTCAAGGGAAAATAAGAGAGCAAGTAAGATGGATTGATAGTTAAGATGCTACTGGAAAGCAAGAAATAGAGATTTAGTTCTGCAGAGTTTACGAGACAATAGATGAGAGAAGGTAATGAAAGCTTGTATCGAACAAGAGAATCGATACATATATGAGACTAAAGAAACAGAGAAGAAGATAGAAAAGGAACCATCACTCTTTCCTGTCAATTGCGCACGTATAAGTCCACATGCTAGCTGTTTCTTTGGCACCTAACTGTGATAAACATAATTAACGATATAGTTTCAAGCGTTTATTAGCCAGCTTACCTAAAGGAACTATAGACAATCAAGTTGGATAATTGATAACAAAGTTCACATACAATCAGAAACTTCATCATCAACACTCGTAGAAAATACTATAAAACTAATTGTTAACATTAAACCTACACGTAGCCTATACTTGACTCTTTCCATAGTCTCATTAAGCAAATTCCAAATATAATTAATTCTTTAGAAGACCAGTAACATGGAGCTACTGAAATTGATTTTAACTCCACTTATTACTAAATTAGTATAATGATTAAAGGATCATGTATGAAGAGTAGTAACTAATCCAATAGTAGCAATATATATCCTTTTCCTACTCTGGTTCTAATCTTTTTAAGCAAATTTACGAAACAAGATACACAAATCAACCTATTGAAGTTCTTTATACATGAAAATACTTGATATCAATTTATTTGACCCATTCATCCAAACAAAAACAGGATATAGCTTTTTTTTAATAATCGAACCATTACAATTTAACAAGTAGCATTACAAAGCTAGTAATAAATTATAAATAATCTCGCACTTGACGAGAATTGAACTTATGAAAAACAGGATATAGCTCATGCAAGTAGTTTTTAAACAAAACTTAAGTTTAAATTAATTCCTTTTAGCAGCATAAATCACATGACAACCTGACCTATCCTAAGCTTTCAATTTCAGAAGTACCGTAAATAATCGGGTACAAAGCTTAATGTTGAGTTTAATGAAATACATAATGAAGAGAGGCTTTATATAGAGGTTATGCGTGAGAGTCAAGGGGATTACATGGTGAATCGTTTGAAATGGAAGAAGATAAGTGAAGGAGAAATAAGGCTTGACAGCACCTGCTTCAGTTGCTCTAATCCATTTATCACCCTTATTAATTTAGTTCTAAAAGAATGGAGATTTGAGGGCCAAGGATATGGAGTATGGTGAAAGGAAGGAAAAATGGTGTTGAATGTAGTAGCAGCGTGAATTTTTGGGATTTCATTGGGTTAACTGCAAGTGTTTGTATGGAAATTTTAAGACCCAGTCCAAAAAGAATGATTTTCTTACAACATTGCCCCAAAGTAATTTCGTCTAACAAAATGGTGCCTCAAGTTCTAAATATGTTTACTAAGGTCCAGGTTTGAGAATTTAAAAAGAGTAACCCAGGATTTCTTTATCTTACTCTCCCAATTTGATGTTGAGTCACTAACTATATGACCGTAAATTATTCGTACAAATTATAAATAAAGTGATTTAATAAAAATTTTATTCTATAAACCGGGGTGCACTATTTTTTAAATATAATTAATTTATTTAAATTTCACGTATGATTTCCATTTTTTTTAGATTAATTTGGGCTTATATACAGTAGTAACTCGTGTTTATTACTCCCTATGTTCCAAACTAAACTTTCTAAGGTTGATTTTATTTCAAACTTTGACCGCAATTTACTTCTATATTACATATAGGAGTAATTTGCAGTCAAAACTAAAAAAAAAAAAAAAAAATCACCTTAAGAAGCTTAATTGGAACATAGAGAGTATAGTAGTAAAATTAATCAAGTTACCTTACCCCACCATCACCAAAGTTGGCCACTTATCCCATCCTTGGTACTAGGAACTATGAAACACAAAACAAAAGGGAGAATTACAGGCCGGAGGTTCCAAAATTACACCGACAAAACCAAAAAAAAAGGTACAAAGTCCTCAGGCCCAAACTAGTAGTAGGGCCCAGAAGTAGGAAATGCCCCAGGCCGAAAATACTTGAGAAAGGAAACAAAGGGGCCACATGCCCGATTCCCTCCTCTAGTCCGCCCCCTCATTCCCAAGTTAAAATAAAGACGTGGTTCCAAAAATCACGAATCCACTAAGTTTTAGTACTTCATTGTCTCCTTCCCTTTCAATCAAAATCAACTAGTAAGTTTAATTTTATCTATTTGTCAAGGAGTCAACTTTTATCTAGTAGGTTAATAGGTTAAGACATTCCTTGCTAAATAAATGTTCCAACCCTCCCATGGCAAACAACTTACCATTCCTCTGAGTGTTCGTAGCAAAAGCTTCTACGCTTTCGGTCAAATTAGATTCTAGCGCATAGTCCACTCTTAACCAATCGCAAACCAACTTCCACACCTTTCTTGAATACTCACGGTTTCAAAAAAATGCCAAGAAGTTAGAAGTCTCTATCTCCTAAAATAAGCGCTAAGAACTGTTCTTTTCGCTTGAACAAAAAAGAACTGAATTGAACAAAATTGAACTGAATTGAATAAAGTTGGACTTAATTTATTTGTAGTATAAAATACAACTAAGCAAATCTAAACAAAACTGAACATAATTGAACTGAACTGAATGAATCTTAACAAAATTGAACTGAACTTAACACAAGTGAACTGAAAATAATAAGTTTTCAGACGAAGAGAACAAAACCTAACATAATAATAATGATAATGATAATAATAATAATAATAATAATAATAATAATAATAATAATAATAATAATAATAATAATAATAATAATAATAATAATAATAATAATGTCGTTTTCCCTCTTTCGTTCTGGTGATTCCAATCGCGTTGGACGTCGCCTTTGACATGGCCTCAAGTAGCAGCTCAACCACTCAATCACAGGTAAGGTCGGTAAGGGTTCTCTTCTCTTCTTCCCCTGTGTCTCTGGTCTGCCTCGGCCTGATAGTGTATATGTCCTAGAGACAGTCCTTACTAAGGGCATGGTACCCTTATAGAGGACATATATGTACTATTACACAGGTCAACGTAATATAATATATGTTTGTTGCATTTTACTATTGAGTATCGCTTTCATATTTATATTACACCAGGCTGCAGCATGTCATATCTTTATTACTGTCTGTATTGATATTAAACATGTCCCCTCGGATAGATGACCGATCACACAATTAGTGGGAGCTATGTGAGTTATCATCTATCCCAAACTCTCCCTAGTCGTGGTTCATCTCGGATGTGGGGGTCTGAATGAACCTGACAAGACTAGTATGCGTGGAGGTTATACTTGTTGGAGCAAGTGTGAGCCGATCCCACGGCCACAGAACTAATTGTTGGACAATCGAGAAACGTTCCCATAACTGCGCATAGTTGTTCGAAGAAGCTTTATCGAACAATGGAAGTACCCACCGGACACTCCCGTCGATGTATACTCTACACCGACGTGTCTATGGGAACCGGTGAGTTGTCGAAGTGATGCCATTCGTCCTTTGTACTTACAGGACTTTATCATCACATTTGTTGCCCCATATCCTTGGTGGACCCGTCGATGTCAGCTCTGAATAAGCAGCTGACCTAAGACACGATCCATGATTATGGCTAAATACAGATGGGGGTGATAAGTGATTCTGTGAAGGATTCATCTCTCAAGTGTAGCACAGGAGAGCACTGCTCATAGTCTGCATAGTTGTGTTGGTAAAGTCACTGGCCAGTGCAAATTATATATTATGATGGTCATAAGTATATCTTAACCAAGAAACTCCCTGAGACGCCCGTGGATGTATTATTGGGATAGACACTTCATCGATCCTAGAAACATTCGAGCAAGTCAGATGAAGGGACGTTACCATCGCCGCGTTGAGCGCAACAGGCTTCGCAACGAAAGGGTTAGCTTTGAGAAACCTCTCAAACGTCCTCACGTATTAATATTGCAAATGGAACCGTCTAGGAATTCCATGTTGCCTGTTCTAGGACTTGCTTAATACGGTGAGGCCCTATGAGTCACACTATGTGGTGATTCAGTCTATCAGAATATCCTTGAAGATGGAATCGCAATTAATTTGGAATTAATTGTGATTGATGGATTATAATTGATTTGGAATTAATTATAATATTTGGTGGCTCAATTAATGATTTGGAATTATTAATTGAATTGGCTAATTAATTGTATTTTATGTAAATACAATTAAAGATTATATTTTGGAAATATAATGGAGGTTTGATTGGAAAGGATATGTTAATTTAGAATTAACATATGCACTTGGACAAAATCTACTTGGAGTTTGAATTGCCTTAGAACTATAAGTGGGTCCCAAAATTGGGACCCACCTACTGTCCCTAGGAGACGCGCGCGCGCGCGTGATGGATAAGGGGAAGGAGTTCGACTCCTTCCTCTATTAGAAGTCCAAATGATAAGTTAGATTTTCCTGATTGAGTTTTGATTTGATTGGGAATGAATCTAGACTTGATATTGGTTTCCTTGTGCGATAAGAATTAGATTCTTATTCCTTTACGAAGTCTAATTGTTTATGCTTTAGGCTTCTATTGACTACCATATATAGTAGACTATTAGAGAGTTTTTGACATAGACTTACACAGTCATTCTACCCAGTTTTCTTAGAGAAAATAAAAACTCTCCCCTCCTCTTTAGCCACCCGCACGCACGCCACCACCGGAGGAATTGCCGTCCCGTCTTCTTGGTCACATAAAGAATATCCTAGCATTCTTCCGATAGGCTGTTCATCCGTGGATACCAAGGTTGAGGTTCTAGGAGCTGGAAACTAACTCTTATTGTCTTGCAGATATAAGGAGCATTGTAGATATCTTCGACTTCGACGAAGGAGAAGATACACCGGAATATTACGAAGACTTGGAAGCTGCTTTGGAATTAAGGTTAGTCTTCTAATTGACGTGTTTATATATATACGACATATGCATAATCAATTAACCTGTATGTTAAGAATTTTTTTGAAATTCCGCTGCGTACCCTAGGGGTAACTCTGACCGTATTTTCTTACACGGCCTTGGTTGCGTACTGCCAGGATTGCGTCGATCAAGCCATTTCTATCAGCAATTTGCGCGGCTGGTTGTTGAATCAAATCTGGTTCGTTCTTGGCTGGGATCGCGTCGATCAAGACGTTTCTGTGGCTTCGACTTTTGCGGTCTGTTTAGGCGCCTTTCTTTTGGCAGTTGCAGAGGTCCCCTTTGTTTTTGGTTCACTTTTCCTTGTATTCTTGTGGACTTGTTTCTTGTTGGTTTTCTTGTTCGGTTTTTGCGGCCTT
Source organism: Plantago ovata (assembly GCA_028274465.1). Taxonomy (NCBI): domain Eukaryota; kingdom Viridiplantae; phylum Streptophyta; class Magnoliopsida; order Lamiales; family Plantaginaceae; genus Plantago; species Plantago ovata. Next base: position 56,416,337 of record CM051455.1, on the reverse strand, counting down.
CTTCTTCGTCTTTGGGTGCTGCTCCGTTTTCTGTTTCTTGGTGTCTCAGGCTTGGGATTTGTTGCAGTTTAGTTCAGGGTGGTTGGCGTGTGTTGGCTATGTTTTTTCTCCTTTTCTAGTGGAGTTTTGCCACTGCTTTGTTATTTCTTGGTGCTCGTTCTGCTTTGTTGGCTTCTGGTTTGCAGTGGTCTACTGCAGGGGGCTTTCGTTGGCTTGGTTTTGTCGTGGCTTTGGTCACGTGGTTGAGTATTTGTTATAATTCTTTCACGTGGTGTGCATGGCAAGTGGTGGTGCGGATTTTGTTCCTTGTCTGTTGCATGGTTTCGATGGTTGCAGTGGTGGTCGAGATGCTAGGGGGCTTCGTAAGAGTTATTTTATTACTCATTTCAGAACTCAACATTTTAAGACGGAGGCATTAAAGGCATCTCACAAAGCTCGTATTGCTAGTGACTTCTCTTTGTTCTCTGCTTTAGACCTTGCTCTCCATCAGGCGGGCATTTGGTTGTGTGGTGAATGTCTTTCTACCCATACATTCTCAAAGAGTTGTAGGTATGTTGATGGCACTGTGGTTCCTGCGCCTATTTTGGAGGATGTCGCTATACTTGGTATCCCTACACCTCCGAGTTCTGGAGCCAGTTCTGTTGTGGGGCATGTAGCGCATGTTTTAGGTTCTTCTGGGTCATCTCAGGAGCTGAACGGTGGGGTGGGCTATCTTTGCTTTGATGTTGAGCTCCTTGACCATTTTTTCTCGAATCACTTGCGTACGGTCAAGTGTATCCCTCCTAAGTTGAGGCTAGGTTTTGCCAGAATCTTTCTCAGTGCACTTGACAAGGTCCTTGCTTGCCCGGGTGATTTATCTGCGTGGGTGGAGATTCTTATCTTGACGTGTTGCACTCTGGCCGCTGATGAACGCGCTGGTGTCGTGTTCCAACGCGAACGGATCAAATAAATTTGTTATTAAGCCAAAGGCAATCCACAACTACAACGAAAACCATAGTGTAGCAGTAGAATGACTCGAGTGTCGTTCTCTCAGGACTATAACTAGCTTTATCAAATCTAATTTAGAATATAAAAACAGCAGACGTAATAGCAAAGGGTTTTTCTAACAGATAATGGAGATTGGTGATAGTATGATCCTTCAAAGCATAACGGGTCGATAATCATGCGTAAATTCCTCGGTCTTGCATGGAGATCTTTGATCAATCTAATGTCCTGTTGCAATTATTAAGCACTACGAAGATAAAGGTACTGACAAGTCAATCACTATTGTCCTATTGTGTTCCGTAATTATTCAACACTACGAAGATAAACTTGCGTATAGGTCGACGAGGGTCCAATTGTGCATAATAATTAATACAACATACGAGAATTTAGGCTGAGCCTGATCAACGAAATAAAACAATAACACGGAGTATAATGCGCGATATAGCCATTAGCATGATTATCTTCCCTTCGCTAAGAATTCACATACTACCACCAACGATAAGTTTAGCTACTCATAATAGGCATGCAATCAACAGAAATCATAGAAGAAAACATGTTGAAAGAATATAAAAATAAGTAGAATAAACTGTAAGATACAAAGTTACCGAAGGTTGTCAATCTCCGGAGAATTGCGATCCTACAAGCTCCAATATGCTATGAAAAAGTGTCCCCTAAGCTACGAACCCCCAGAAAAGGCTCTGGGAAGTCCCTACCTAAAACTACAGAGAAAGGTGAGAAAGTAGGTCTGGAAAGGTATGAATTTCGGAGAAAATCTGAGCAACTATATATAGGCCTCGAATAAGTGTGGGGCGGTTCGCCCCACACACCGGGCGGTTCGCCCCACGTCTGGGGCGGTTCGCCCCGGAGACGTTTTCACGGAATTCCGCGTTTTCGACGCGTTTTGGATTTCTTCCCCTTTTCGGACTCGGTTTCTGACTTCTAGTGGCCTTCTAACCTCCAGATTCGACCCCTAGACTCCAAATCCTATTCGGAAACCTTCAGATACTCCAAATAGGCTTCTGGAACACCAATTCCTTGTCAACTTCAATATAATTGCCCGAAAATCCTCGATTTTCAACCAAAACCTGTAAAATAAAATCTAAAGGGAAACGTGACACTATTCTAATAAAATGCACTAAAATATAGCTAAATTAACATAGAGGATAGCTAAAATAGGTGAAAAAGACTCAAATGAAAGTGTAAAATACACATTCATCAAACTCCCCAAATCGAACCTTTGCTTGTCCTCAAGCAACTAAGCTAGACTCTAATGCAAAAATCAATGCAAGACACAAAATGGAGTCTCATGCCAAATAAAATGAACTAATTTACTGAATCTATCAAAAAACATATGAACAAAAACCATATAAATCAAAGCATGAATATAGGTTGAAGAATACCTCGATTGACTTGTATACATCCACATAAGCACTTATGTCAAGACAAGATAGTCTCTCGTAACATTCTCTACCTGGACCTAGTCAGTGACGACGTAATGAAGCATGCTAAGATACGAATGGTTGTCCCGTGCCTATGAAACTGAGGACTTATTGTTGTTCCACCATGTTAAGACTTTCCCTCAAAGAGGTCGAACCAGTACTGGCTCTCATCAAACGAAGGAGGGTTCCCTATAAAAGATAACACTCCCCTATTCTACCCATCTCTTAAGTAAAGTCTTAAGCTATTCACCACTTCCTGAACGACAGGACGAGGGTGGTCTAGAACAGATGACACTCAAGAAAAAAAAAGATAAAAAATAGAAAATTACAACACGATTACGAACATTACAAGAATTGGAAATGAGACAAAACACTTTGCTAAACTGCTATTTGGCTTTCTTTTTTTTGGACCCTTCTTTTGCTTTTTTTGGGCCTTTTCTTTCTTTCTTTTTTTTTTCGAGATCCTTTTTTCTTTTTCTTTTTTTTCTTCTGGAATTTTTCCTTTTTTTTTTTCGATTTTTTTCCTAGCGAGCAGTAGCATAACAAAAGAGAAATAAAATGACTCACACGACTTCCCCAAACCTATTCAAAAGAATAGGTTGGAGTACAAAATTTATGGAAAATGAAAAATAAACTCACGATACGGAAATGAAAAATGAAAAACAAGTCTATGATGGTGCAACCCCCTCCCCAAACCTATTCGGAAGAATAGGTTATAAACAAAGGATCACACAACCTCACGCTACCTCCTTCCTAGGCATTTAGCAATCTCAAAGCATGGTGAAGACTTGTTGCCTCTTAGGTACATAATTACTCGGGAAAACAACCATAAGACCCTAACATGCATCATCCTATTATAAAGGCCTTCGTGAACCGCAGTAGAGAAAACACCACTAAGTGATGTCGAGACTACCAAGCTTAACTAAGTGCAATACATAAATGTGACAAGCCAAGCGAGAAAAACCTCAAACAAATTCATAGAGATGAAGCATACGATTAATGGCATAGTTGGTTGATCTATCCAATAAAAAAGTTCAAAAAATTCGGCAATAAACTCTATAAAACATGCAAGACTATCCTAGGAAAGCAGTAAACGTGCAAATGCAAAAAATTTCACGAGTTATCATAAGCAAGATAAGTATAGAGATAACCAGCGATAACCTCCTCCCCAAACCTTTACGTCGTCGCTCGTCCCGAACGTCGAAAGTGGATCCAAGGTGAGAGCTAATGCTTGTATAAGTGACCTATAATACTTAATCAAACTCGTGAGAAAAACAACCCTACCCCCGCCACCATTGGAGGAGCACCAAACGACGTCGGGGCATCATCGCCAAAACCCCAAAAAAGTACACACGACGTCGGGGCGTCTTACGACACCGTTGGTGGTGGTCTTAACCACCTTATAAAGCCAAATATTCTAAACCACCTTATGTCTCCGTAGGGTTTCAAACCCCACACCCCTATGTGCTACTTCAACACCCTTACGACATCTAACATATCTTACTCATCTCCTTGTCCATTCACAACACCACTTTATAACTTCTATAGTGTAAACTGTGTATTGGACTGACATAATCCAACACTTTTCAAAGTGGTTCGATACCACCACCTCCAATTTGCACGCATATCTCTATTACCACTCGATCACCTTATAACTCCTTAGTTTGACACTAATTATTAAGTTATGAACTAAACTCAATTTAAACTCTATACATTATTTTCTCAAACAAGAGAACATATCCTTCCATGTTGGACTAATATTGTTTTTCAATTAAATCAAAGATATCGTAAATTAAGTTTATTTTGATTTAGATTTTTCCAAAAAACATACAAATAACACACATATGATATTATGATATTATTGGAATTATTCACGCAAATAGTTTTGGTTGGAATCGGATTTTCCAATTTTTGTCAAACTTATTGCATTTTCTCGCACTTTCCAACATGTCTAAAGTCTAAACTAAATCACTTCCCCCTATAAATCACCAACCGTTCCCATCTCCAAAAACCTCTTCCCCTTCCCTTTTACTCACCACCACACATTCATTCCCAATTTACCTCTTCCCTTCCCTGTTAATTTACCCTCTTTTCATCTCCAATTCTTAATCATGCACATTATTAGAAATCTCGATTGATGCTTCTAGGGAATAAAAAATGTCTCATGTACTCAGTAAAGTTCTTCGGTCGGGTTTTATGATAAATTCCTCCCTCTGCCGTAGAACCTACCTCTACTCCGTCGGGTCATTTTTTATTAAAAGCTTAAAATTAAATTTAATTAGGTATAATTTAAAAGTAAATTTATGCTCAAAATAGATATTAATAAGACAAATGAATCTTTAAATAATGTGACAACTATTAATATAATTTCTTCATGCTTTCAAACTAAAGTGAACATTATAAGGCACTATGTTTTTTTTTGTATTATTATTTTATTTTATTTTTGAAACGACAAATTTAACATATCTTACTACTACTCGTACACTAATCTTTTATCATCTTATAATTCCAAATACACCAATAACACCTTATGCCTCCGTTGGGGTTCGAACCCCAATCTCTACTGTGCTATACTCCAACACCCCTACATCTCAAGGAACTAAATGTTAAACTCACACCTGAATGATTATTTATAAGACCATCTTATGTTATTTTTCACTTTGTAATTATGCATATCTAATTTTATTTACCATAACATATGAAATACAACGCCAAGTAAATATGTTTGTACTCAACAATTTTTGCATCGTCATTATTTGCATGAAACTTAGTTAATATTTATCTTTCGAGCAAAAAAAATAAACTCACAAATCAAATTGGACATGCCATTTAAAAGAATATTAATTCTTCTTTTGTAATCTTTGAATTTTTATTTAAATTATTTTGACATTACGTATAGCTAATCTCATTCTTACCTCATATTTAAAAATATCAATATTAATTAATAAAATCAAATTTTCTTATTTATTTATGTATTTTGAAATAGGGGTGAAAACAAATAATAAATAAATATATAAAGAATATGTTGGTTAGTTGCAAATAGTGTGAAGAAGTATTTAATTTTGTAACCACTACTCCATATTAATGTTTGTCATACATTAAATATGGATCACTAAATATATTAAATATGATATTTTATTAAAAGAAAAAATAATTCAAAATGTAATAAATATTTTAATATGTATTTTTTATCAAAATACCACGTAGTGTGACTCCAAGTGTGTTATTTTCTTTTGGAACGAAAGAACTTGTCTTATATATCCAAAACCATATACTACATTTTAAGGCTGACTACGTCCAAGCCTAAGTCCTTGCTCATTACCAAGATAACTAATCAAAACTCATCTAAACACACATCTCGTTATGCCGGAAATATAAGAGATGTAACATAATTCATAAGTGTCGGGTATTTGGAGCTCTGATATGCTATCTTGTGTTGAATATCCTTCACAATTGTCGATGTATCAATCATTTTTTGCTGGAAAATCCACATATTTCTCGCTTGCCAAATATGATACACGGTTTCGGCAAGGATAATATTAAACACTTTAGCCCTTTTACTTTCCCCTTTGGACAACATGAGTATCCAGTGACCCTCTCCGCGCCAATCCCCCTGATCGAATTGCGCCTGTTACTTTTAAAAGATCAAAGATTTTTTTGTAGTACTTGACATGCAGCCGCACATTCAAAGAAGATGTGGTCATTGCTTTCTTGTTGGCTGCAAAAACTACATTATCCATCCGTATAAATTCCAAAAGCCGCAAGCCGGTCTTTCTTTCCCATTCTCCACTTTAAATCCTCTTGTTAGTGTTGAAATATATCCAGTCCGCATGTACGAACTGGAGCGGTCTAAGAGCGCGACAAAGCATCATAGGCCGTCCCTCAAAAGGGCACGACCACACCCAAGTATGTCACTAAGGTGTGGATCGACCAACGTAAGGTCCGACCATCACTGGGAGGACAACCCTCAAAATAAGCTCCTCACAAGGACAAAGCTGCCAGTGAGCTCGAGGAGCATCTCTCGGGCTCGAGGAGACCTTACGTCAAGGTAACGCTCCTTGACAGAAACTAAGCAGGACACTACTCGCATCACCCACGCACAAGGAAGGCACGAGGACCCCTGAGCGACCAGCCATGGTTGCTCCCTTGGGCCAAGGCCCACGGACCTCCTTAATGGGCCTGGGCCGAGGAAGGCCTCAATCCTAGCCGTACACGTGGCGTGATCCTACGCGATCGGAAGTTGAAAGGCCACAAGTATATAAAGGCCTCATTTACTCCTCAACAGTAAGCATTAATGACACCACACGAGCACCACTTTCACTACTCATACTAGGGAAGCCTCACAACTCCCTACTCGTAAAGTCGTCTCTCCGGTCTGATACCTTACAGACCGGGCAAGAGTCACTAATCCCCCCCTCTAGTCTATTTCAGGTACGAGGAAGCTACAAGAAGGCTCACTTCCTATCTTGGAGGAACACTACAAGAAGAACAACTTGAATGACTTAGATTAGCGACTTATTGCGACCTTAGAAAGAAACACGAATTACCCTTCAACTTTGGCGCCGTCTGTGGGAATCGACACGAAAGGTCATTCCTTGCCCTACTGGTCGAGCCACTTTCCTCCTCGTGACACTTCACGAATATGCCTCCCAGAAGAAGCAACCGTCTTGCTAATGCCCACCCAGGAAACCCTCCTCGACCTAGAGGCCGTCCCTCTAGTAATGGTCGCGGAGGAGGAACGGATGGTGTTCCGAGGAGCCGAAAACAACAATGTTGCAAGGAATCGGGATTACACGGAGGGGGCATTAACTAAGTCACTCACTCCAAAATGAAAGATCGGGAGAAAATAATCCACAAGGAGTTCCGGTAGGAAATGCTACGGAGCTTAAGAGTCCCGAACAACGCAGAGTCTAGGGGGCAGTCATCCGGTAGCAATTAACCACCCTCCCGTGCAGTGAACCCTCCTCAACCGGACCGCATTGACCTTCACCCATATCCTGATGGACGTGTCGTCCGAGCCATCAGATTTCGGGATGGGCGAAG
>CM051455.1:56049824-56408771 GCA_028274465.1 Plantago ovata | reverse complement strand
ATGGGAAAACCATTTTGAGTTGAGATTCTTAGATCAAGGACACATAAGGAGACAAGAACATGATGCATTAAACAAGCATAAGGATAACACTGATGCAAAATGAAAAACATGTCTCTCAGGTTACATTTATAAGTAACGTAATTCTGCCCAACACTTTACCAGGCAGATCCACAGTTCTGCAAATAATTGTTATACAAAATAAGTCTAATCACCACAGTGCTTTATCTTGGATGTTTAGCCCCCAGCTGAAATGATACACGTTCTGGCGTCCCTTGGGTTAAATTCCTGTGTTTCCTGGGAAGGATTGGGGCTGGGATCGGCTGTTTCTTCATCCTCTTCTGTTTCTTCAGCTTGTTGAATATTTGCTTTCTGGGAATAGCAAGCTGATAATTTGGGGATATCAAGGTATCCTTCTCTGGTGGTAGAGGGATCCCTGCCCCTGCAATTGATTTCGGTAGTGGAGCCTGTTTCTGCTTTTAGCTAGCTCCAACAGCACCTGGGAAGGGCATTATTTTATGAGTATGTCAGTGGTAAAATAATGAGATATAAAGAATTTTCCACGAGAAAAATTAAAAGATAGGAAATTTTTATCTTACATGTAAACGTTTTCTCCATTTTGAAGTTACACAACACAAACCTCATTTTAATAGTATCATTCACACGCAAATCTTGACAAATTTTTTCAAGTTACACAAAAAGTTAACTTAGTTAACTATTCCATTAATAGATAGTATTATATTCTGAATTTAATGAATTTAAACCTTTTTCTTATTTTACAAGTTATGCATAAACCCCATTTAACGGCGAATTACACCTAAACTGTTGGAAAAAGTTATTCAAATTGCAGACTAAATCACTAAAATGTTCTCATCATTTGTTGCTAGTGATAGAACAGTAGGATGTTTCTTTTTTCAATTTAGTATATGAATGACGATGTATCTATACATCTTCACTGTCCTCAAAGCTGCTATAACTAAAAGGTGAATACTAGAGAATGAAGCTTATTGTGGGGTGCTTGTTGACATGTTATAACTCCTAACGTCAGGTGCTATTACATAAACATACATGAATTTGGCAAACAAAGTACTATAGCTTCTCACGTTCAACTAACTTCAAAAATTTGTTAAAAGTTTTTGTGTAACTTGACATTAAAATAGGTTTGTGTTCAACTTCAACAATGGAAAAAAGTTTACATGCAAAATAAAATTTCCCCTAAAAGATACGCAATCAATATAGCATAAATATTTCAATTCCACCAAGAAAGAGGGGTCTAGGCCTAAAGGCCAACACATATGGGATCAGGGGTAAAGGCCAATATTCAAATACTCAGATACCCAACCTATAAGGGCATAAGGCCAATATTGAATGGTATGGTGTAAATGTCCCGTTCTTAATCATTAATCACGACCACATGCACATTTAATTGGCATCTAATTCAAAGTTACCAAATGAAACTGATGTTGACAAATCTTCAATTCTACAAATCACAACCTAATCTCACTTATTAAATTCCTCTTCCCAACTACAGATTCTCCATGCACCACAATTAACTACTTGTGCAGATAGAACTGGACACTAGCAAATAACAATGAACCAAAGCAACATCACGTACGCACATACGTCTACGAAGAATTTCAATGCAAGAAATAACATACAAAAGAATTTAATATTAGAAAGAAAACAAAATCACTAACACAATATATTACCTCACGGGGTGGAGGCTGTGAGAAACTAAAATTGACTTTAGACTGGATAGCCAGCTTAACATCCTCAGAATCGATTGTAGACTTCCCAGCATGCTCCGAGTAGACTTGTGAATCAGTAAGCACATCTACAACATAGCGGTACCAAAATTCCAGCAATTGGTGCACCACTCGAGGTTCGTACTCATCAACATTCATAGAGTTAAGAAACTTCTTGACAATCTTCGCATCCCTTGGCATATCATCTTCTCCTCTCTCCGTCATTCTACAACAGGCTTTTGTCGATCCAGCAATTCACAAGTGTGCAAGAACAACCAAGGTAAGCTGAAAAATAAATAAGAACAAGGTGAAATTGGAATCTTAATTTCTTAACTGTAGATTAAAATTCTGGAGACTATTTTTTTTACCAAATCCCCCAGAAATGGAAACAGGGTTGAAAAACTTACTATCAGACATCAATCTTCAATCACATAATTAATGAGCAACGGAACATGCGAAAAAGCAACAGCGAATTGAACAAGCAACAGAGTAGAAAAATAGAGCCTACAGCAAAATGCAAAAGGCTGAGCTGATTCAAAACAAATTCATCACAGACCAAAGAGCTATAAGGTAATTCATAACAGGAAAGAACAAATTCAAACCAAAACTCAAGCTAATTCAATTGGAAGAAAATGCCAAAGTCTTCAATTCAAAACCCTAACCTAATTCAAATGAGGAAAACTCAAACTCACACCCGAAGAATTTCAAAATCCGCAGAAACACAAATTCATAGACCGAGCTGAAGAGAAGCGAGATTATTACCTGAAGATAGTTCGAATTCGAACTTGGATAGATCGGTCAAATATTTAGATTGGGTCGATTGAAGAAGGAAGGCGTGATGTTTGTGAATTGGGGTTTTTGAGTCTTTAGGTTTTAGGCTTGTGAATTGGCCAATTGGTTTTGTGGAGGAGTGGAGAAGACCAAATTGGGTGTGTGAAACAGTGAAACTGTGAATTAGCAGTGAATTTAGAGAATACACAACAATATCCAGATAAACCAAACTCCATTTTGGTCCATAAATTCAAAAAGATAATTTGTATGGGCCAATTATCTAACCCAGATATTGATGCCAGTCTGGTCCATGTTTCATTATCCATTTGCCAGCTAAAAAATATAGCATAACTCCGCCATATATACCCTTACTGTTTGTCTTGCAAATTATAATGTTGTCCCCTTGGCTCCCACAAAGTATTTTCATATAATTTGTTGTTTGTGTTGTGAAATTTCATTTAATCTGTGAGTAATGGTAACAACAACTAATTTTTTTAACAGAACGAAACGATGCTTCAACGCAATATGCGAGCTAGGGGTGAGCCAATGTATACCCTCCTCCGCAACATTTTCACCTCTCCTGTTTTTCGAAAAAGCCATCATCATCAATAAACATCTTTCCGAAACTCAATCTTGTTATGTGCAGGAATGCCATCAATCCCAGGTATTTACGCAACTGCAGTGCCTTGCCTACATTCTCTACCACAAATAATCACAACAAAATTTTAGTAATGAAACTGTAAGTTCACAGCACCACTTGCAAACCTAAACAAGTTAAGCAACTGAAATGTAGAGCAGTTGAAATCAACTCCAATAGCCCAATTACATTAGTCATCAGACACACACTTAAAGACTAGAAAACCACACAGGTCCTCAACCAGAGTATATATCATTATACTTAAAAGTTACTTATAAGTTAACCCAAGACCAAGAAAATATCATTTCTTCAACACTACTTCTAACACCATACAACTCCCAAACCATCTTCACTACCAAACATTGAATAAACATAAAAGACTATAAATGACCTAATCTGGACTTGATTGCTCTAAACAACCAAACAGGCTCCAATTAACTGATGAAGTATACATACATCATAGACTAAATTTCGAAAAAGTTCCGTCCTAAAACCCAGAAACATGGTCCAATTTTCTCCATTTCTCAACTAATCAATATCAGATCACCACAAGATTTCAACACAATTGCTTCTCAATGGTTGTATTAGGTCATGAACCTGCTGAACAAACGGCTAGAACATTGACTGTGACACAACCTTTACGACCACGGTATGGAACCTGTCTTTCGTAAGGTACCATTACTCAAATGTGTGTCCCATCAAGGGCTCCCATACAACCATGAAAATTACAAGTTAGCAAAGTATGCATATGGAACTGGTGAATACAACGTATTATACTAATGGCACATTGTGTAAAGTAACCATCCGTAGATTTTCAATACATGCCTCATCAACGTCTCCAAAAAGCCTAAAAGTTTCAGTCCAGCTGAACTTATCGACGGAAACGCATGGTGTGTGCGAAAAGATGCAATGCTAACCTCGGACACTATAATGCAAATTGCCATAAAGAACTCAATAGTCATATGCCGGTAATGCAACATAAGTAATAGAAGCAACCTCTACCCATCCCCCGCCTCAAGTAGTCGTTGATTAAACTGTTAAGTTTCTAAGTTCAGTGGTGTTGGAGGTGAAAGGGGACACCGTAGGGACGCCAGGTGGTTAGAGAATTATTTTAACACCAGTAAAAACCCACAGTACCCGTGTAACCAGCTCATGAAGTAGAAATGTGTGTTTTTCAAATTAGAACAAAGGTAAACCTTGAATGCCACAAAATAACACCAAACATAAATAAATACCAGTAACAAAAGGAGCCAAATTTTAAAAACCAAAATGTACCCATGACACGTATGTGTAAATGTAGCAAAACAAATTCAACAAGGCAGATAACAAATGTTCAGATGCCATATGTGGAAAAAGCTATTTATAAATAACATCCAATTATGCAAAAACATAAGAGCCCTTTTTCACTGGGACGCATGTATACCTAAATTGACAATTCTGAACAACATAGTTGTAAATCGAGAATCAACCATAAGAACAAAGATAACAGAAGCCTATACCGTAATTTGGTGGTAGTAATTCGATCGATAGTACACAAATGGGCGAACTAAACTTTAATACGTAACCTGTATAAAGCACATCAGACGGACAATCAGAGACCGGATACGAAATAATTTGAAAGCCCACTGGGCCATAAAGTATCCTATTAATGATCCATCACGGCTTCTAATTACTTTTCCTAAAAGCCCAACTAATCACTACAATATGCAATTATGCACACAGCACACACTGCACAATAACTCGAATAGCTGAACGAAGAGGAGATTTCAGGCTCTCAGAAGAAGATAGGTATGAACCCTAATTTTTCCCTTTGTTTCAATTGTCTCATTGTATTTTCAATTCACTTTACTTTGTTTCGATTTTGTTTCAGAACAATCAATCTAGTCGATTATCGATCTGTTTTTCTCAATTTCTCTTTTGTTAATTGATTCGATTTTCATGTTCTCAATTCATATCATTCTCGCACCTACATGCCCAATTGCTGTTATTTATCACTTTCTCTTGCTCAATCTACTGTTTTTACTGTTTGGGTTGATCCTCTCGTTTCAGTGTTATTGAATCTTTAAAAATTGAGTTGGATTCAGAATCTGAATTTCAGATGTATTTGGAATTTGGATTAGGGTTTCTACTTACTAGCTTGTTATAATTTGTCGATATATATTAAGATTGATTGATGCTTATCAGAATTGGATATTTCTAATTAAGCAGAGTTGGTGCTAAAAGATAATGACAAGCAACAAGGATGATGGTGCTGCCGAAGGATTAAAGCTGCGGCTTTAACGGCTGCAAAAGGTCTCAGCCGTGCCCAGGCGGAGCGGGCAGCAGCTGCAGCTGCTCGTAATGTGAATGCATACGGGCAGAAGGAAGAAGGGCCGAGCAGATGGCAAGAGAGGAAAGAGGCCAAGAGGCAAATGTACTGGGAGAGTACCGAGAAACAAGTTCGACTTGGGGAGAGGAAAGACACCAAAAGCGCTGCTGTGTCTGCTCATGCACAATGCCAGAAGTGCTGCCAACCGGGGCATTGGACTTATGAGTGTAAGGGTGAGAGGATTTATATGTCGAGGCCCTCAAGAACGCAGCAGTTGATGAATCCGGTTCTTAGGATGAAGCCCTTGGATCCGTCTGAGTTGGATTATCAAGATACTAAAAAGGAAGATATGACAAAGGAGAAGAGTGAGAAGAAGAAGAAGAAGAGTAGTAAGAGAAGTATCAGTCGGAGAGTGAGAGTGATGCTTCGGAGAGTAACTCTGATGGTAGTAGTTCTGATGTTACAGATGAGTCTTCGGAGGACAGTGAATCTGAGGGAGGACAGGAGAAAGAGGAAGAGGAAGATCAAGAAGAAGAGAAGTCATCGGAGGTATAGCTCTGAGTCAGATTCAGAATCTGATTCTGAGGAGGATAGGAGCACTAGAAAGAAGCAGAAGAAGAGAAGTCGTCGGAGGTATAGCTCCTCATCTGAGTCCTCTGAATCGGATTCTGGATCTGATTCTGAGGATCATAGCAGTAGGAAGAAGAGTAAAAGCAGGAAGCATCAGAGGTATAGCTCCTCCTCTGAGTCCTCTGAATCAGATTCGGGATCTGATTCTGATGATCGGGGCAGTAGGAAGAAGAGTTCAGGCAGGAAGCATGCAAGAAAGCACCGAGGAGGGGATACATTATGTGAGAGTGGTAACATAAACTTGCGGTATGTTTGAATTAATCGTTTCTGATGATTTCGGCAAAGATTATGGTTAGTCTTAAGATTTGGGCTGTATTCTTCCTTAATGTTCTATATCCCTGAATTCCAAGTTTGGTTCTCGCTTTCTAATGCTGATTTTAATCTGTTGTGAACTCCCCAAAGGCACTGGAAACATAAGTGTTTGAACATCTATTTTAGGCCCTCAAGATTGCAGTTGAGAAGTTATACAAATTTCAGTAGCTGTTTTTGCATTTGGGCAATGTAACAATGTACTCTCTTTTTCATTTTCTTTTATCCTTGTCCTTGTCTGTTTGATGGAAATGTTCATCAGATAGAAATCCCATTGGGTATTTGATGTAGCATGTAAAATACGTTCAAGAACTTGCATTATTTTCTTGAATTCTGATAGCCGAATTTATAACGTGTTTTGTTACTATGGATTTCAGTTTTATGGCACACCTATCTGTTTACAGTTACTAGTCGGTTGTTAGATTATAACCGCTGCAAAATTCTATCCAAATAATTCAGTTGAAAAGAGAGAGCCATAAAACTAAAAATTCACCAATTAAATTACTCTGTAACAACAGAAGACGCCCAAAACATCTATCTTTCTCATTTCAACACCCAACAATGGAGAGGCAACCTTCAGGAATTGGCATCAAGATCTACAGAGCTTCACCCGAACCAGTCATTGACGACTCCATGACCATGCCGCCACCGACAACCGCCACCACTACCCCAGGCGGCCGTAAACGCCGAGCAGTGGCAAACGGAGTCCAAAAAACACTCTCGAAAACATCCTTACTCGCTAACTTCCTCCCAACCGGAACCCTCCTCACCTTCGAAATGGTACTCCCTTCCGTCTACTCCGACGGACAATGCTCCCATGTGGAGACACTTATGATCTACATGCTCTTAGCCCTGTGCACCATGTCTTGCTTCTTCTTCCACTTCACTGACTCCTTCAAGGGGCCGGAAGGGAAAGTCTACTACGGTTTCGTTACGCCAAAAGGGCTGGCGGTTTTCAAGTCAGGTTTAGGAGTGGAAGTGCCCAAAGACGACAAGTTTAAGGTCGGTCTGAGTGACTTTGTTCATGCGTTGATGTCTGTGCTTGTGTTTATGGCGATCGCATTGGCGGATCATCGGGTTACAAGCTGTGTTTTCCCTGGGCATGCACAGGAGTTGGATGAAGTGATGCAGAGTTTTCCATTGATGGTTGGGATTATTTGTAGTGGCTTGTTTCTTGTGTTTCCGACCACTAGGTATGGGATTGGTTGCGTCTCTGTGTGACTTTTGTAGATTCACTAGCACAACTCTCACATAGGTCTCATTCGTATGTACGTATGTTTAGTAGTGAAATAATGCAGATGCAGTAGTCATAAGTGCTTGTATTTGTGGAATAAGTGTACTGTGTGTCATGGTGTATGGCATTGTAAATCTGGTTGTAATATTGTATAGGTGATAAGGTGAAGTTGTACTACTACTATGTATTGGCGAATTGGTTCAAGTACATTATTGTTTTGGCCAAGTGATGATGGATAGATAGCTTTGAGCCTTTGAGGTGTATCATGGTGTAACTTTATTTGATTGTTAAATTTGATGGTGTAATGCCTGGAGATTTAATTAATTATACATGGAAGGCTCCCAAGTTAGAAAATTTATATCATGAATCAGATCTATGAGTAAATTTGTTCATAGACCATGTAGTTCATAATTACCCACATTATATTTTATAAGTGATGTGGATAATTTTGAGCCACATAGTCTATGACTTATCTATATACTTGGTCCATGTATGAATTTTCCAGAAGGTTATAAAGGCGGAAAAGTTGAGTGTAAGCACAACCGGGTTTTGGCTGCCTCATTCGGATTCAATTTAAAAAGTTTGTACCTGATTTATAACAAGTTGGAGAAACTGAACTGAATCAAACAGCCTCTAGTCTCTAGTCATATATACTTTCATATAGTAGACACTTGAACAGATTGTGATATTTGAGTATGTTCTTAGACCACTCCCTGTATACAAAAGTGATTCATACAGTTTACATGCTCCACCATTTGGGTGATAGAAGATCTAGCCATCTCATTTGCATGAACATATAAGTTAGGGATCAAGAAAATGAAATGATACTCCCCTTTTTCACCGTAAAGATAGTACACAATCTTTTTGTCCACCCACATTTCAAGACCAACAAAGTAAACTAACATGTTCAACGTACCTAACTAGTCCTATATATAAACCCCCTAACATCAATAATCTTCATTACTCACTTCTATTACAAATTCATCTAACATAAAAAACTACACAAGCAAATCTTGCACTTCAGCTAATTAAGTAACCATGATGAAAGCTGCTATTACCATGTTGGCCATATTCGTGTTGGCTACATTTGCCCCGCATGGTGGGTTTGCGCTAGAGTGTACTGACATGGCCCACTACATCACTCCATGTGTTCCTTATGTCACCAGGAACAGTGACCTAGGTAACTGGAGTTCGTAAGAACAGTTTGTATATTTATAAGTTTTCTATGTCTATCATACAAATATGTAATGAAAATGCAAGTGGGGTTTGTAATAATAATTTCTCATTTATCTCTATGGTGACTCTCCTAGGTACATGTTGTCCTAGTCTCAGTGGACTTTACACTCTTGTTCAGACAACACCTGATATTCAGACTATGTGTAATTGTTTCAAGTCTTTAACTAACGGTTACTCAAGTGATCAGATTGATAGGGCTGTTGGATTGCCTGATCAGTGCAAAATTAACGTTCCTTACAAGATTGATCCTTCCACAGATTGCTCGAGGTAAGTGTTGTTACATAAGTGTGTGTGTAATTTTATGAATTCCTTATTTCATTGGTTTATTGTCTTTTGTGTATTTGTACACATAGGGCTAAATGGCTAATGAATTTGTGCGTGTTGCGGTGCTTGTTTTATGCAGGGTGCATTGATTTTTGAGACATTGAAGCTAAACCAAAACGTGCATGTGACGGAGAAATGACTCTTCCACTTACTCCTACTTTTTAATCATGTTAAATAAATGAATAAATAATAATAATAATAATAATAATGTATCATTGGACAATATTGTTCCATTCAAGTGTAATGTGTTCGCACCATGAAAATCACTATCAATAAAGACGGATAATTAGAACTAGCTAATTCTATAGCAGTAAGTTTCGTGGCATTAATCATGCTATTGCAGTAATTTCAAAAGGTTTAATGAGATATATTGTGTTTATACTACCAAATATAGATTTAAGATCGATTTTGACTCGAAAACCTTATCAAATAAGTTCGAATTAGAGATATCAGAGATATCAGAGATAGAATTCCAAATAGAGTGGATTGGAGTGTGGCAAAGATAGATTCGCCCATTTTTAACTTCTTCTCCGCCTACTGATTGCTACTCAGCTCGAGCTCAAATGCTGATAATTTAAAATGAAAGTTAATAGTATGGGTTAAAGAGTGATAGCGCAAACTGAAATCGTGAAAATATCATCAAATATATAAGATGATAAAATTAGAGAATTCAGAATTACTCTCAAATTGGGTTAATGAGTTGGGCCGACGAAAACTTTATGGGCCTTAACCCAATAATAGCTCGGTGTTTGAAACACAAACAAGCAAACAAATTCAACAATTCCTTCCAGTAGCAGTAGAAGCAAAAACAGAACCAGAAGAAGAAGAAGAAAAGCGATTGATTTTTGTTGAAGATTCTCCAACTTTGCAACCATGAGTACCATGAAGTTTTGCCGTGAATGGTTTGCATCTTCTTCCCCCTTTGTATCGTTTCATTCCCCTCTCAAATGCTGACGATTTGACCTGCTAATTTTGTCTACTAATGTTTTTTTGCAGTAACAACATTCTGTACCCCAAAGAAGACAAAGATCAGAAGATTCTGCTCTACGCTTGCCGCAACTGTGATCATCAGGTCTCATTTCCCTCTCTTGTTAATATCGACCATGTTCTAATTTCTGGCTAGGGTTTAGGGTTTAGTGATGTTAAATGTTAAACCACATTTTTTTCAACTGTTTCTTAATTTTTACAAGTTTGCCCCTTCATTAGAGTCAAAACTGAGTTTTGTGGTTGTTTTTGTTGGAATATGGTATAAATTTTTTATCCGAATTCAGTGTCATATATTGTTTTGATTGTTTTGATTGAAGCATTGGGAAATAATACTGCCTTGCTTGGAAATTTCATAATCTAATGTCTAAACTTTAGGCTTAGTTTAATTAGTGAGTACCTGTGTGCATATCAAATATATATGTGATAGAATGCGGGCAATGTGTTTGTGTTTGTTGTGTGTTCCATTATTCGACACCATGGACTGGTTTTCTAGGATATTTTGTCGCATTCTGTTTCGTTGTTTGTTGTTACTGAATAAAAGATTTTTCCCAAAAGAAGCCTTTTGACATGTGGGACTGCTTTCAGGAAGTTGCTGATAACAATTGTGTCTATAGAAATGAGATACACCATGCTGAAGGGGAGCGCACCCAAGTTTTGCATGATGTTGCTGGCGATCCAACTCTTCCTCGCACAAAATCGGTGCGCTGTGCCAGTTGTGGTCATGGAGAAGCTGTTTTCTTTCAGGTATGTCATGTGACATACATAAAAGCTACAAGATCTTGAAACTCTGATGCATGTTTGAAATTTGCACATCTTCAAATTTCTTCTACCCCCTATTGCCCATTAGTTGCAGGAGAGTTCTTTGTGAGTTTGATTAGAAATCTGTGTGTTAGAAGTCTTTGGTTAGAAGTCAGGTCTACAAGTGACATGGTTCTGAACTGTACGGCTTCTAAATATCAAACTTCTACATGATACTTTTTAATAACTGTGGCATTTTAGTGCGTGGCTCTTAGCCATTATTGGCTATGATGTGAAAATAGTTGGTCGTGAAGAAGAATGGTATTGAAAATGAAAAAATGTGGATAATTTTAGGATAGTTGTAGCAGTGCAACAGGTTAGTGAGAAGTATAAATATGTGACATGCTATACGTAGTACATGAGTACACAGAGATTGCTAAAAATACCATTGACATACTCACAATGTACAAAGATTTCGCAGTATCATTTATTTTTATCTGTAGTAACAATTGTGCTGGAATGAGTAGAACTTTGACCTGCTATCTACAATAATTGTACAGGCAACTGCTAGGGGTGAAGAAGGAATGACATTGTTCTTTGTTTGCTGCAATCCTAATTGTGGTCACCGCTGGAGAGATTAGTTATCAGCAGCTGTATGGAACTCGGGGGAAGCTGACTCCTGCGTCTTGTTGATTAAACAATTGAGTTTCGTATTTATTATATCGAATGGAGATCCTGTAATACTGTGTAATATAAGCTTGTCTTCTGTGTCTGATACTTGGCAGTTTTTACAAATGTCTAGCAGAAACAGCCCGACTTCAGTTCAGTATGCTGATATTTGTTAATGTCTCCGTTCTCAACTTTAACTTGCCCTCTTAACGGGATTGATTGTCCTTTTGTAACGGTTGGTCCCATAAACAAATTCAAAAGACTAGGGGTGAATGGAATGTTGCCTGCTGAAAACCAGTTTCACATGGTAACACAAAATATGCTTTTGCTGAAATTTACTTTTGTGTTATTGCTGATTAAGTGAAGCATACAGCAGTGAATGTGTAAATAATGCAAGTATCCTAGACAAGCAAATTCTAATCTCTTCTGCAGAAAGGGTTCCCAAGGCTGAGAACCAATTATGCCTTGGCTCGAACACTATTTAAAAACGGCTATTCTCCTTAGAAAGAGAATATTTCAAATGTTTTTGTAAAGTGTTGCTCCCATTGGACCATTTGTGACTATATGTATCAGGATTCCGAGGCTTCTTCTCGAAACCAAAATTGCATTACTTGTGCATAAATTGAATTATAACCATATGTACAATCATAAGACGGAGCATTACTAGAGAATACTCCCTCCGTCTTTCTATTTAGATCATGTTCGATCAACAAAAGTAGCCATGCAGGGCCTCCATCTCACACACGAGTACCAGGATTCCAGAAACATCATATGGGAAAAGTACAACATCTTGCCAAAACATCAGCTACATAATTACATTTCCTATATTTCATAACTAGTTTGCAGCCATGGATTCTATCATTAGTGGATGGTGTGTCCAGGTTGGAGACTTGTGCCTGCAAATAGGTTCGTAAGTAGAAATAGAGTCAGTTTGGGTCCATAAAGATTGAATGTTCAATAGAAAAGCAAGAGTAAGACTACGATGTAAAGTCAACAGTTTTGCCGTACCGTTATCATCAATTCCCATAAAAAAGAAATGTAAAGCCCCAAATTGTATTAGTGGACTAAGATAAATAAAGCTCTTGTTAAGCCGTGAGCTCTTGAAGCGAAAAATTTAAAACCGTGTGGAACGACCGGAACATTAAAATTTGTAAATAGAAAAGCAATGCAACAATTTTTTTAAAACATTAACTAGTTCCTATAAAATGTCTTACACAAGTCATGAATAGTAAAATAATGTCTAGTTAAGTAACATGGTATAAGCTGCATACCAATTAATCAGTTGCATATGCTCATAGCCTCATAGCAGCTAGAGAGTATAAGTTATTCATTCCTGAACAACTTCATGAACCACAGTTAGCGGTTCAAACAAAATGACAACCACCACCATTAGGCACTCATGTTCTGTTTACTGATGGTTCTAGTTTGAGTAATAGAGAGTCTGGGTTTGGTTGTATTATTCTTACTGCAGATGGACAATTTGTGTGTGCTCTGGCTCAATATGTAGGACTATGTGACAATAACACAGTTGAGCTATGGGCTATTAAAGCAGGACTTTTACTTGCACTGCAATATAATGTGAAGAAGCTATTGGTGCGTACAGATTATGAGTATGCTCTTTCTTGTCTTTGCAGGGGAGCTCCTCCGCTCAGGCATGCCAGGAACTTGACTGAAGACATCAGGCAGTTGATAACAAATTTTGAAGAACTCGACATCCAGCATATCTATCGAGAAAAGGAACTCCTCGGCGGACGCCCTTTCAAAATTAGCAAGTAGTTTTAGGAATGAAGTAGTTCCACCAACTTTCGAACCCCATCTACATAAGATGGCTGCTCGAATTCGGGACTTGGCCTTTTTGGCTTTCGGCTTGTATTATCTCGGATGTATCTGGGGAATCGACTCGGATAGTCGCACAACCCCATTCGCAAGCACCTTGTAATTTTCTGGTTTGGTTTGATTGAATAATAGAACTACTTCATAAAAACAAATGATATACAAATGAAAATGAAAATAAAATTTGTTTGAAGTATAATCATAGTGTACCGCAACATCTCTCACTATTTCATATAGGTTAGCTTCTCACCTAAATGCCATGATACAAAGTTATACTTCCTCCATATTTTTACGATTTTCAAATATTTTGATTTGACCCCTTATTTTACATTTAAATTATATTGATAATTTATTTTTATAAAAGTATTCAAATTACCACTAACTTATACTCCCTCCATTCCTTGAGAAGTGTCTCACTTCTCCTTCCGGCTCAAGTTTTAAGATCAATTATTAAAATAATGATGCAAGTGGAGTTGTGACCATTGTTGGATCAAAATAAATATGTTTGGTGGAGTAATAATGTTATTTAATGACTTGGGACCACATAATATGTATATTTTATAATATGTGTGTGTTAGTATTATTTCCAAAAAAGGAAACAGGACACTTCTAACGGAACGCCCAAAATGGAAAAACAGGACACTTCTCAGGGAACGGAGGGAGTAAATTTAGTGACATATGTTTAAAATGAATTGTATATGTATAATGTAAGAGTAACATGAGGTCAAAGATGAACACAATTTTTTTTAAAATCAAAATGTATTACATAAATGAATGCGAAAAGGAAGATAGTAAAAAAAAAAAAAAAGATATGAATTTTCTGATCTCTACTTCTAGAAAAGATAATTAAATCAAATTGTTAATTAAACAAAAATAGAATAGAAAGAAGGAATTAATTGTAAGGGGCTGTTTGGTTCACTAGGAAAATGAAAAGTTTTGGTGATTTTGCCTAACATTTACTTGATTGGTTCATAGGAAAAGATATAGTAAATGTCTCAATTCGGTCAGACCACATTTTTCT
Organism: Plantago ovata; assembly: GCA_028274465.1. Classification (NCBI taxonomy): domain Eukaryota; kingdom Viridiplantae; phylum Streptophyta; class Magnoliopsida; order Lamiales; family Plantaginaceae; genus Plantago; species Plantago ovata. The sequence goes on along the minus strand of CM051455.1, from coordinate 56,394,332 downwards.
TTTTATGTAACCGAAAATCATGTTGATGGATTTTTGTGCATTAAAATGCAAAACTTTTTCTACTTCTTTTACATTGTGGGGCATGTATTCCATATTGGAAAAGTTCCAAATTTTCGTAGTTACAATTTTGACCCTGAAAACACTAGATTATTGTCCAAATTGACCTCATTAGTCCAGATTATTACCCACCACATTCTTCATCATCATCTTCTTCATAACGTCCATTCTTTTTCCTTTTTCGATCAGTGGCCACTTTCAATTCAAGACAAAATTAGCAGCCATACAAGAGACGCATTTTCAATTCATCAATTCATCTTACAAATCATCTTCGCCGAGCGAGAGTGCCGGTTGGTTGGTAAATTGATGTGATTAAGAATTGATGAATTGAATTGATGTGATTTCCGTTGGTTGGTGAATAAGATGAATTGACAAATCATCTTCACCAACGGGCATACTTCATATTATGTGATTTCTGCTTCCAATTCGGCCGTCCATGGTTACAACTTCCAACTCTCCTAAAAAATTAGCAACGAATTGGAAGCTGTTATTCACACTATGCTTACTCACATCGCTGCTATTCTCGCAAGTTTCCGCTGGCGGTGACCTGGACGCGGCGGCAGCGGGGTGGTTGATGCCTGACATCGGGTTGCAAAGGGATGGTAGAGACTAGAGAGAAAGGAAGGAAGAAGTAAAATAGATCTGTTCTAATTCTTTTTATTTATTTAACTAAAATGGGTTTAATAATTTGAACCAGATTTCCTAGTCAATTTTAAGAAACCAAACATAGAAAAAATCTACATTTCCTAGTACATTTAGTACTTATGGGTTTGGACCAGATTTCCTAGGAAAGGTAGGTTTTATTTTTCCTAGTTCAAACCAAACGGGCTCTAAAGTTTCCACCCTCTCGATGTGGTAAAGCACTTGCGCTAAACCTTTTTTTCGGCTGGCTGTCCCAGTCCTGAGTACTGACTGGGAGGTCCAATTAAATTATCTTTAATATCACTTTTCCTAAATTAATTCCTTTCCGACTGTTTAATTAATCACCTGAAATACACCACTCTTTTTCCCTCTACTCTACTCAATCAGAAGATACCCGCCACCGATCTGGTTTCCCGGCGCCACCGCATCACCACCGCCGTAAACTCTCATCTCCTCCGCCGCATTTGCGTCTTCGGCCGGGCTGCAGATCTGACGCTTTCGCCTAGGAGATGGAATCCATCATAGCACGAGCTTTAGAGTACACGCTCAAATACTGGCTCAAATCCTTCTCCAGAGATCAGTTCAAGTTGCAAGGCCGTACCGCACAGCTTTCCAATCTAGGTAACTCTCCTTGATTCCAGATACTTCGGTTGATCGTTGTTTAAATGTGTAATTTGTGGATTGAGCTGAATTGTGAGAGTTGATTGAATTTTGTTTTTGTTGTTGGTAGATATAAATGGCGATGCGTTACATGCGAGTTTAGGATTGCCGCCAGCGTTACATGTCACTACTGCCAGGGTTGGGAAATTGGAAATTATTGTGAGCAACTAACTCATCCACTTACAGTCACACTGTGTGTGTTGCTGTTTAATTTTCTAGCTATTTGAAGAGATTAAGATCTACATTGATCAGTTTTATTCAACTGGAATAGATTTCTTAAATCCTGTTTTATTCTGAATATGAAGCTTCCTTCAGTCAGCTATGTGCAAGTAGAGCCAATTGTGTTGCAAATCGATAAGCTCGACCTTGTTTTGGAGGAAAATGATGACATAGATGCGTCTAGAAGCCCAACCAGGTAGACTGATTGGTCCAGTTACTGCATCTATAGATAATCATTTGCTGCTGACTCTTGTGTTGAGGACTTGTACCATCTTATGTTTTGTTTTGGGTTTCAGCTCTTCACCAGCAGCGAGTGCTAATGGGTATGGATATGCTGACAAGGTCAATCACTTCTCTGTATATAATCATGGAATATATATACGATATTCTGCAAAGAAATTACATCCATTTTAGTGATTTTATATTGTCAGCTAACACATCCCTGGCTGTCTATGTGTCAGATTGCAGATGGAATGACATTGCAAGTGCGGACTGTGAATCTTCTACTTGAAACTCACGGTGGTGGGAGGCAAAGAGGAGGATCAACTTGGTAATACACCGACACTTTCAGTATCTTTTAATCGACATTAAGCTATTGATCAATTGTTGTTTTAAATTTTGTGATCCTTTCGAGATCTATCTCTAGTCTAAATCACTTTTACGGTTTCTCAGATTGAATATGATTGTAGAATTACTATTGAGGCTTGGTTGGTTAAAAAAGAGGTCTATTATCCTCTTGGTTACAGGTTCAAACCCCATGGGGTGGAGTTTGTAATCTATGCATTCTGAATTTGATTCTCTCGCACTAGGTGAAAGTTTACTCTATTATTACTTGAGTCCGGGGGTGCATCCGGATAGTACCGGGTGCAGCTTCTTGTGTCATCCAAAAAAAGAATTGCCATTCATTTTTACTTGTATGCATTAACTATAATCTGTAATATGACTTCATCTGTATCATTAAAAACTTAATGTAGATTAGTCATCAATGTTGCTGCTGGGAAGCTTTGAAAATAAAAATTTTGTGATTATAAACCGAACAGTTTTGTTTGGTCAAGTAGCTACTTATCGACTTACAAGACATCGGGAGTTTGATTTCGGATAGCAATATAAAACCATGAAACACAGGATGAATGAATTAATCACTTTCTTATAAAAAATGTTGCTGTCTTAAAATGTTCTCTCCATTTTACAGGGCTTCGCCCATGGCTTCTATCACCATTCGCAACCTCCTGCTCTGTACCACTAACGAAAATTGGGAGGTTATCTTTTTAAAACCTTTCTGGAGAATCTTGCATATTTGTTGCTTGGGATGTGTTTATATCTGACATAATTCTCATCCGAACTATTTGATGTAACAGGTTGTGAATCTTAAGGAAGCGAGGGACTTTTCAAATGACAAGAAATTCATATATGTTTTCAAGGTAAACTTCCAATTTATACCAAGTCTTATATTCTCTGTTCTTGTTTGTACATTTCGAAAAATTCCGACCTCTATTTTCTAATGTCTAAACTATAGCATAAGAAGTATTATGAGTCGGTGTGGGTTTTATCTATCTATTCACATCCCTTGAGAAACTATAAGAACAATGTTTCAACCTCAAAATCATGTGTAATGTCTTAATACAGTTAACAGTTACATAACCCTAGGAAGATTTTGTTTACTATTTCTCCTTTGTTTGCCATTTAAGAAGTTAGCATCTTAAATTCTATCAGTATATGACCAATAATTGCTATCGGTTAATGTGCAGAAACTTGAGTGGGAACATTTGTCTATTGACCTTCTGCCCCACCCTGATATGTTTGCGGATGTGAACTTCTCTGTCTCTCAAGAGGAGTCTATCAGGAAAGATGAAGATGGTGCAAAGCGAGTATTCTTTGGTGGAGAGAGATTCATTGAGGGAATCTCCGGAGAGGCCTTTGTACGTAATTTTTTGCATTTACCTTTCTAATTTCAGTTTTCCCACTAGAAGAATACTACTTTCACTGGATAAGAATGTTAATATAGCATTAATAAGTACTAAAAAATGTGTTAACCAACTATTTTTCAAAAAGCAAGTAAAACTTTATTTCAACTTCTTTTGGTTCTCAGATCACAATACAAAGGACAGAGCTAAATAGCCCTCTAGGGCTTGAAGTGCAGATGCATATAACGGAAGCTGTTTGCCCTGCTTTGAGTGAACCAGGCAGGTCTTCTTTTCAATGATCGTTGTTCTCATCTCTCTATTGCTTGTAGCTAACATTCCTCTATGCAAACAGGATTGCGAGCTCTTCTCCGTTTCTTTACAGGATTGTATGTCTGTATAAATAGAGGAGATGTGAATCCAAGTGCTCGGCAAGTATGAATTCTTTCCGTTTATCTTCACAAACATTACATTGTCTGCATGTCTGTGTTTGTACACACACATAGGTATAGACGCATCACACATGTGTGTCTGTCTGTCTCTGTTGCACATACATATGTTTGAACTTGTTATTTATGTATTTATGTATGCATGTGTTTATATGAGGCCCCACATGTCTACTGTTGATGAAGCTGCCACTAGCTGATTATACTTTAGTCGCACTCTCTAACGATAAGCAAATAGATATCAACTAAATCTTCTCTCTTGGCAGCGGCCTACAGAAGCTGCAGGTCGCTCTCTAGTGTCCATTGTTGTGGACCACATATTTCTATGCATAAGAGATGCTGGTAAGTTCTTTCACTTACCTTTTTGGTCAAGTTTTCAAATTATTTAGTAAAATATGTTATATTGCTTGTTCACTCTTTTAATATTCAAAGCTTGGAATTTATCTGAATTGCAGAGTTTCAACTAGAACTCTTGATGCAGTCGCTGCTTTTTTCTCGGGTATCTTCTCTGGGTACTTGGAACAAACTTTTTTATATTTCATATTGCAACAGTTTCTTGCCCATGTATTGGCATATGTTTATGTCATGAATCTTCTAACGTATAATCTTTTCATGCAGGCGAGTATTTCTGATGGAGAAAATGTCAAGAATTTGACTCGAGTTTTGATAGGAGGATTTTTTTTGAGGTATATGGTATATACAATAATATTTTCATAATAGGTTGGGCATAAAACTGAAAAATGCATGTGATTTGTGGCAAGATGTCTGATTGTATTCATTGATTGAAAGTTTCAAGTACCAAAATACTACTAGCTTGCAAAGTACATTTAAATTCAAGAAATAGTTTCATGATGTGTTTGAATGTTACTGGATTCTTCATGATGTCTCACTTGTTTTTCCCATCAAGGTTTCTTTTTTATCTTTCGTTTCTGTGTTTGTTTTTGAGGGTTTCTGATCAATATTTAATAGCAATAAATTTACATGCATTTTTGTAGATGCTGTCCAATTTATCAGCCTTGTGTTTCCATATTTGTTTGTCCGCACTCTTGTTTCTGTACGGATTTTTCTTTCTCCATCTCTTCTTTCTCGATATACTTTTAAAATCCAAATCTGTCTGTTGCGTCATTCGGAAGATGGTTGTAGCATTATGTTATTTTCGTGGTCCCAAGGACTTGTCTGAGTCATTATCTCTATGAGCAACATCATTTCAGTGGAATTGTATGTAATGCATGGCATTGATATTTTGAAGTTTTCTCATATATTTTGTGAAATTAATTTCAGGGATACGTTTTCACGGCCTCCCTGTACCTTGGTTCAACCATCAATGCAATCTGCTTTGGATGATACCTCTCATGTTCCCGAATTTGGTAAAAGCTAGTTCCCTAATAGTTTATATTTGACAAGTTATTTATTTTTATGATGGTGAGTTACTGTACTGAGTATTATGATGCTGGTGCAGCTAAGAACTTCTGTCCTCCCATATATCCTCTGGGAGACCAACAATGGCAGCAAAGTCATGGTGTACCTCTGATCTCTCTCTATTCTCTCCAGCTCTCGCCCACTCCAAGCCCGCCAGCTTTTGCTACCAGAACTGTCATCAACTGTCAACCACTAACAGTTGAGATTGTCTCTCTTTCTTCATTATTAGTATTATTATTGGTTTTTGTGAGAATGAATTTTCTTGAAATCATTGAATCGTTTTGTAATACCTTCCTTTTACCCTGTTTTTATTTCAGATTAATCTTCATGAAGAATCTTGCCTAAGAATATCGTCTTTTTGGCTGATGGTATTGTTATTAATCCTGGTGATGTACTGCCGGATTTTTCGATTAATTCCTTTGTGTTTAACATCAAAGGTTTAGATCTTACTGTCCCGCTGGAAATAGGAAAAACAGAATACACCTCCAGAAGTTCTGACATGCCTTTACAGAGTTCTTTCAGTGGTGCCAGGCTTCATATTGAAGATTTAGTGGTCTCTGAATCACCCTCTCTAAGACCAAAATTGCTTAACCTTGAAAATGATCCTGCATGCTTCTGTCTTTGGAAAGGCCAACCAATCGATGCAAGCCAGAGGAAACTGATTTCTGAGGCTTCTTTAATTTCTTTGTCCCTGGATACACGCAACAATTCACGTGGGGAGACAATTCTCTTGTAGAATATTTAGGTTTATGGAGATGTGTTGAGATTAAAGATGTTCGTTTTGAGGTGGCGATGGTTACTGCAGATGGAAGTCCTTTAACACATGTCCCGCCTCCAGGAGGAGTTGTCAGAGTAGGGTTTTCTTGTCAACAATATTTATCGAACACTTCGGTGGAGCAATTGTTTTTTGTTCTAGATCTCTGTACTTATTTTGTTGCGGTAAGTGAAAGGATAGCTGTGGCTGGTAAAAATAAAGCTCCGAAAGAAACAAAAAATGGTTCGGTTGATGGTTCAGTTATTGAAAAAGTTCCTGGTGATACTGCTGTCATTCTATCCGTGAATGATCTACAGCTAACCTTTTTGGAATCTTCTACTACTGACATTCAGGGTACGCCTCTGGTTCGTTTTATGGGTGAAGATCTATCAGTAAAGGTCGGACATAGGACATTGGGTGGTGCAATGGCTATTTCATCCACTTTAAAGTGGGATAGAGTCGAGGTGGACTGTACGGATACTCTAAATAACTTTAGACATGAGAATGGCTTTGAATCAATTTCTCCTAGCAATGGTCATCTGAATGGGAATGATCAGAGTCAGTTGAGACCAGTCTTCTGGGTTCAAAATAAAAAGATCTATCAATCAAATTCTGTTAATCATACCGTACCATTTCTAAACCTTACCATGAACCATGTCATTCCGCTTAGTGCACAAGATATTGAATGCCACAGTTTAAATGTGTCTGCTTGTATTGCTGGAGTCCGTCTTGGTGGTGGAATGAATTATGCAGAATCATTGCTTCATAGGTTTGGGATTCTTGGGCCAGATGGCGGACCAGGGAAAGGTCTCACTAGGGGATTAGAGCATTTATCTCGTGGACCTTTAACAAAGCTTTTCAAAACTTCATCTCTCGTAATGGATGAGCACAGACAGAGTATGAATTGCCCCTATATTTATCTGCTATTCCTTTTCGTTATTCTGATTGCATATGTACTAGTGTTGTTTTTGCTTGATTTCTTTACATTCTGACATCCCACCCTCTCCTCCTAGATGGAAGCCCAGAAGATGGAACAGATATCAGTCTCTTGCATTTGGGCGTGCCTGATGATGTGGATATATCTATAGAACTACAAAATTGGTTATTCGCCCTTGAAGGTGCACATGAGATGGCAGAGAGTCGGGGCTTATATGATTATAAAAATTCTTACAGGGAGGAAATGAGCTGGCACACAACGTTTCACTGCATCCATGTCAAAGCCAAAAGCAGCCCAAAGCACATAATAGGTGGAAATGGAAACACAAGTGGAAATCAGAAATATCCTGTGGAGTTGATCACTGTGAGAATTTGCATTCTTTGCTTCTCTTAGATGTATTCTATCTATGCGGATCTATTGACTAGATACGTTCTTCTCCATTGTTTTCTAGAGATATTTTGCTTACAAATTTCACATACTTTTGGTTTCTGGGTGTTAAATTTATTGGATTTAATCTGAGGATGTTTAAAGCTTTGCCTGAGGATGTTTAAAGCTTTGCCTGAGGATGTTTAAAGCTTTTCACGTAGATCATTAAACCCAAAAACATCAATTTGCTTCTAATGGGATATATTTGCTGGATAATAGTGATCTCATAGACAAAATAATGTAACCTTTCATTATTGTTTTTACATGAACCTTGGTGTCGAATTTCTAGTGTCGCAGATTGTTGTCACTTGCAATCCAGATATATGTTGAACAATTTTTGGACATCAGTTTAATGAGTCAGCTTTGCATCTCATCTTACAGGTCGGAATGGAAGGTTTGCAGATCTTAAAGCCCATGGGTGAACAGGAAATCCTAGCAAATGGGGTCTCTGGAAAAGGAACCCTGGAGAATGGTTTGCCTGAAAGACAAAAGAAAACTGATGATAAATATGGAGGTATTAATGTGGAAGTTGATCTAGTGACTTCTGAAGATAATGCTGAGGATCTGATGGTCAAGTGGATGGTGGAAAATTTGAAATTTTCCGTGAAAGAACCGGTAAAAGCATAATTCTAATTGTTCTCTTATATGATTGTGTTACTTTGCTTTTACTCCAAAGTAACACAGTGAAATTATCTCGATTCATAGATTGAGGCCACAGTGAAGAAGGATGAAGTTCAACACTTGGTTCATCTGTGCAAATCTGAGGTTGACTCCATGGGTAGAATTGCTGCTGGATTCCTGCGTATTCTCAAACTAGAAGGATCAATTGGCTCGGCAGCAATCAGTCAATTAAGTAACCTGGGTAACTTTAACATCTTTCTTTACTGTAATAGCATATATTGGGGGCTGATTGCAAGAAAACCCGGCATGCGATAATAGTGCAATTTTGTCCCTGTGATGTAGTAAAAAGTAACAACAGACCCAAGACCATCCTCCAACAACCCCCAACCACCTCACCACCTCCACCCCCTGCACACATACGCCCTGTATCAAAGAAGAATAATAGAAAGGAAAAAGAGAGGTGCAGATAAGCAAATTACTCTTTGTGTGAAAGCTACATGCATTTTGTTGTAATAAGACCTCAAAGGGGCTCTTTCATATTTCTCGGAAACATAGAGGGGTTTATTGACTAGCATGTCACAAGCATAAACCTTGCTTAGTAAATTGCTTGTTGGCTAAATCGCAAGTGCTTTTATGTACATGTATCCCAGAATTGGATATATGGCGAGGAGAATATGAACAACCAAATTGGCACAAGACTCAGGAATTTTTCATTGTAGCCTGTCAGTATTTATTATGTTTAGAGCCCTTGGCACATCTGAATCATTGTATACCTCTATTGTTCTCTGATATTCCTTCATCAATTTGCAGGAACTGATAGTTTTGACAGGATCTTTACCCCAGACAGGTTGAGCAGGGGCACTAGTCCTAGTGTTACTCGATTAGATACTACCGAGGGAAACAAAGACTCAGACATAGAGTTGACAGTGGCTTCTCTTGAGGAGGCTCTTCTGGACTCCCGAACACAATGTGCTGCTCTTGCCGCAGTGTTAAATAGTTCTGATGAACACATCGATAGTGTCAGACAATTGAACGAGAAACTTGGGAGCATGCAGAGATTACTGAACGAGTTGAGAACTAGATTTTAGTTGTTGATTACTTCTGTATAGCATAGAAAACATCTGGATGGAAATGGAACGCCTCTGTCCATAAGTTTTGTACTATATTTATTATAACTGTACATAGCATACACATACATATTACATGGTGCTTGTAAAAATTTTGTGGCGGTGTAAAGATGCTTGAGAGGGGATTTAATTTATTTATAGTTATAGCCAGATGCAGGTTATGCATATGTTACTGTGTCAGTGTGGATTCATATGTACTTGTTAACATAATATGCGCAGTCATTTTATCTGAAGAGCCGACTTTGATAGGCAGATCACTAATCTTGCCATGGGAAGGAGAAAATGCTGTTTGATGGTGAGGTAAGAATCGTAACATATGCAACTCCTTAAATACAACTCCTTCAATCTTCTCATAGGCAACACTTAAGGAGATTTAGCACCGTTACTCAATACAGATACATGCTTCCCTACCCTTTTATGCTGCTTAGAAACAACCTCCACGCCTAGCTATAGCATAAGCCTGATTCGGACTGCCAATATATCAACCATGAACCACTCATAAAACTTTTCTAACTTTTTAAAAAGTAATGCTCACTCAAATGCTTATTTATGTTGTAACATAAAGAAATAAGCCTGATTCGGACTGCCAATATATCAACCATGAACCACTCATAAAACTTTTCAAAAAGTAATGCTCACTCAAATGCCTATTTATGTTGTAACATAAAGAACCTGAGACCAGCAAACTTGTCATATAGTATCCACTGCACTCAACTGCGTAAGTTTACTGAATTCTCCAATTACATCTTATTTTACAGATGTAAATATCTCCATACACAATTCAACAAACCTAGTCCAACTCATCGCCTTATTTCCTTCAACACACTCATCAAATCGTTTGTTCTACTCCTCCGTAGCTCGAGTTTGCTCCCTCGAGATACGTGTAAGCTCCACCTGGACCACCGCAAAAGGAGCTCAAGCTACGAAATCCGATCAATATTATTCATTTGAGGCATGGCGTAATTGAAGGAAACCACTGGGCGATGATATACTAGTTGTTACGAACGAAGGTAGGAGAATGGTTCAAAATGTTGCAGAGAAGAGAGAATTGAGAGGGAAACAAAATCACTTTTCATTAATGTAAAAAACTGCATTACAATTTCTCAAAATTGAGCTGAAGTAGCTTAACTGAAAATAGGAATGGCGAGATTCAGGAGCCATACACGTGTCTCAATCTCGCCAATCTAACGAATACACATGAATCCTTCACTATGCTGCACTAGACCTAACGAACTTAATTAGTTAAAGTGCAGAAGATCGCGCACTCTGACATGCAACTTGCAAGATTAGTGATTGTTACGATTGAACCAACACAGAGACGAATTGCTAATTAATTTTTAGAGAATTCTACTGGAATTATCATCAATCAGTGGTCTGAAAGAAGAAATAAGGCATATGGTGTAGTTGTTGGCTCCTTATACCTTAGAACAAGCTTATTTGATTGCTAGAAAACAGGAAGTATTGATAGAATCCTTACAAAAAGCTCAGAAACCTGTTAATAGGAATGCAGTTAGCTGGCATAAGGAGGAGAAAAAAGATGCTCAGGACTCATCTAGCTCAATTCCAGTGAAGAGATTAAGTAAAGAGGAATTGGATGTTAGGAGGAAGAAGGGCTTGTGTTTCAACTGTGATGAGGTGTACAAGTTTGGCCACAAGTGTAAAACATTGTTTGTGATAATGGTGGAGGAAGAGGAAAGTTCTGGTAGTGAGCATGTGTTAAATTCTGCAGATGAACTTGTTGATGAAACAGACTATGGTGTGTCATTGCATGCTTTAAAAGGTGATGTACCTATGGATACCATTAAATTGCTTGGGAAGGTTAAGAATAATGAGTTGGTGATCCTTGTAGACTCAGGTAGCACCCATAGTTTCTTGGATACTAATGCAGCACAGAGGATAAAATGTGATTTGGAAGTTACAAATCCACTACAAGTAACTGTGGCAGGCGGTGGGAAGATTGAATGCAGTTATAAGTGTCCACAGTTTAATTGGGAGGTGGAAGGACACTTGTTCTGTGCCATTGTTGGAGTTTTACCACTTGGAGGGTATGACATGGTCCTAGGTGTGGATTTGATGAAAAAATTAGGACCACTGGTGCTAGACTATGCCCAACATACAATCACTTTTAACAGTTCAGTAGGTATGATGTCTGGAAAGGGATTAAAGAGAGTACTCTCCAACAACGAAGAGGTGGTGTTTAGTTGCTTCTGTATTATCAGTTCTATGGAAGGAAAGGACACAAAAGAAGATAATAAGGAACTGGATGATATACTAACTGAGTTCAGGGATGTTTTTGCTACTCCTAAAGCATTGCCACCAGTGAGAACTTGTGATCATGGGATCACTCTCAAGCCTGGAGTAGAACCATTTAAACAAGCTGCATTTAGATATCCCTACTTACAGAGACAGGAGGTGGAGAAACTAGGGAAAGAAATGTTATAAATGGGTGTTGTGCAACCAAGTCACAGTCCTTTTTCAAGTCCAATTATGTTAGTGAAGAAGAAAGATGGCTCCTGGACTGTGTTGATTACATGAAGCTTAATTCATTAACTGTTAGAGATATTTATCCAATTCCATTGATGGATGATTTGTTAGATGAAATACATGGATCAACTCTTTTCTCCAAGATTGATCTTAGAGCTTGCTATCACCAGGTGAGAATGAGAGCTTGTGACATTGAGAAGACGACATTTGTGACCTCTTCAGGGTTGTATGAGTTCACATTTATGCCATTTGGCTTGACAAATGCTCCGGACACATTTCAGAACATGATGAATGATGTGTTCAAAGTATTCGGGAGTATGTTCTCGTGTTTTTGATGATATACTTGTGTATAGTATAGATATGGTACATCAAAAGAATCATCTCCTGAGAGTGTTTGAGTTATTAAGATCTCATACACTCTTTGCTAAAAGGTCAAAATGTGTTTTTGGAGTGTGCCAAGTTGAGTACTTAGGCCATGTGATTAGTGGAAAAGGAGTTGCAGTACTATATCCAAATAAGGTGGCATGTATTAAGGATTGGCCCGTTCCTTCTACCTTAAAGCAACTCAGAGTCTTCCTTGGGAATGATTGGTTATGATAGTGTATATGTCCTAGAGACAGTCCTTACTAAGGGCATGGTGCCCTTGTAGAGGACTTATATGTACTATTACACAGGTCAACGTAATATAATATATGTTTGTTTCATTTTACTGTTGAGTATCGCTTTCATATTTATATTACACCAGGCTGCAGCATGTCATATCTATATTGTTGTCTGTATTGATACTGAACATGTCCCCTCGGATAGATGACCGATCACACAGTTAGTGGGAGCTATGTGAGTTATCATCTATCCCAAACTCTCCCTAGTCGTGGTACATCTCGGATGTGGGGGTCTGAATGAACCTGACAAGACTAGTATGCGTGGAGGTTATACTTGTTGGAGCAAGTGTGAGCCGATCCCACGGCCACGGAACGGATTGTTGGACAATCAAGGAACGTTCCCATAACTGCGCATAGTTGTTCGAAGAAGCTTTATCGAACAATGGAAGTACCCACCGGACACTCCCATCGATGTATACTCTACACCGAATGTGTCTATGGGAACCGGTGAGTTGTCGAAGTGATGCCATTCGTCCTTTGTACTTACAGGACTTTATCATCACATTTGTTGCTCCATATCCTTGGTGGACCCGTCGATGTCAGCTCTGAATAAGCAGTTGACCTAAGAAACGATCCAGGATTATGGCTAAATACAAATGGGGGTGATAAGTGATTCTGTGAAGGATTCATCTCTCAAGTGTAGCACAGGAGAGCACTGCTCGTAGTCTGCATAGTTGTGTTGGTAAAGTCACTGGCCAGTGCAAATGATATATTATGATGGTCATAAGTATATCTTAACCAAACAACTCCCTGAGACGCCCGTGGATGTATTATTGGGATAGACACTTCATCGATCCTAGATACATCCGAGCAAGTCAGATGAAGGGACGTTACCATCGCCGCGTTGAGCGCAACAGGCTTCGCAACGAAAGGGTTAGCTTTGAGAAACCTCTCAAACGTCCTCGCGTATTAATACTGCAAATGGAACCGTCTAGGAATTCCATGTTGCCTAGTCTAGGACTTGCTTAATACGGTGAGGCCCTATGGGTCACACTATGTGGTGATTCAGCCTATCAGAATATCCTTGAAGATGGAATCGCAATTAATTTGGAATTAATTGTGATAGATGGATTATAATTGATTTGGAATTAATTATAATAATTGGTGGCTCAATTAATGATTTGAAATTATTAATTGAATTGGCTAATTAATTGTATTTTATGTAAATACAATTAAAGATTATATTTTGGAAATATAATGGAGGTTTGATTGTAAAGGATATGTTAATTTAGAATTAACATATGCACTTGGGCAAAATCTACTTGGAGTTTGGATTGCCTTAGAAATATATGTGGGTCCCAAAAGTGGGACCCACGTCCCGTAGGACAGGCGCGCGCGCGCGCATGGTAGAATAGGGGAAGGAGTTCGACTCCTTCATCCATTAGAAGTCCAAGGGATAAGTTAGATTTTCCTGATTGAGTTTTGATTTGATTGGGAATGAATCTAGACTTGATATTGGTTTCCTTGTGCGATAAGAATTAGATTCTTATTCCTTTACGAAATCTAATAGCTTATGCTTTAGGCTTCTATAGACTACTATATATAGTAGACTATTGGAGAGAGTTTTATATACAAGTTTGTACACGGTTACATGCGATTTGATCACAGTCTTCCTACCCAGTTTTCTTAGAGAAAATAAAAACTCTCCCCTCCTCCCCTTAAGCCACGCGCGCGCACACCGCCACCGGAGGGAATTGCCGCCCCGTCTTCTTGGTCACATAAAGAATATCCTAGCATTCTTCCGATAGGCTGTTCATCCGTGGATACCAAGGTTGAGGTTCTAGGAGCTGGAAACTAACTCTTATTGTCTTGCAGATATACAGAGTATTGTAGATATCTTCGACTTCGACGAAGGAGAAGATACACCGGAATATTACGAAGACTTGGAAGCTGCTTTGGAAGTAAGGTTACTCTTCTAATTGACGTGTTTATATATATACGACATATGCATAATCAATTAACCGGTATGTTAAGAAAATTTTTAAAATTCCGCTGCGTACCCTAGAGGTAACTTTGACCATATTTTCTTACAGTGGTATCGGAGCCAGGTTAATTGATTACGTATATACGTATATATATTGTATGATTTTGTAGATATGTGGATGCAATTGATTTTATGATAAATTCGATTTTCAAAAGTTTTGTTTTTTATATAAATTTAGAATTTATATTTTTCAAAAAAAAAAATTTTTTTTTTAAATATATATATTGACCGGCAGCCTGCGTGACGCAGGCGGCGGGCGCCGGCGTGCCGCCGGCGCCCCGGGTGCCTGCGGACGCAGGCGCCCGGCGCCTGGGGCGGCGGGCGCCCGCATGCCGCGGGCACCCGGGTGCCTGCGGGACGCAGGCAGCCGCGCCTGCGCCCGCGGCGCCCGTGCGCCTGGGGCGCCGGGCGCCTAAGGCACCGCAGGCGCCGTGTGCCCGCGGCACGGGCGCTAGGCGCCCGTGTGCCGCGGACACCCGGGTACCTGCGGGACGCAGGTACCCGGGGGTCCTGCGGACGCAGGCGCCCGGCGCCTGGGGCGCCGGGCGCCTGCACCCGAGGCACCGGTGCCCGCGTGCCGCGGGCGCCGGCGCCCGGGGCCGCGGGCACCGGGGGGGCGGGACTAGGTCCCGTCCCACGTTTTCAAAAAAAAAAAAAAAAATTATATATATTTTTGGGTTGGACCCAAAATCGAATTTTGAAAGTTTTGAGAATTGAATTTTATATTTGGAATATAAATATGATTTAATTGTAATTGTTTTAAACTAGAGGCGTTAAATTTAATTAGTATAAAGTTAAAGGGCTTATTTGTAATTTTTCAATTTATTGTTTATTACAAATTGGTCCTTCTACTTTTGAATTTTAGATTTAACACCTCTAAGGTTTTAAAATTACAATTAAGTCCTTCGGGTTTTCGAAAATTGCTACTTGGTCAATAGAATTTTCGAATGTTCAATCTAGTCCAAATTTTCAATTATTTCATAGAGATTATAAGTATGGGATTATAATTTTCATAATGAAATTATGAAGTCATTTGTCATCCACATAGGCTACTACTTGTTTCATATGCTCAATATGCTATTGTTTGACAATGCATGTTTTTTTTAAATAAACCGCGCTTGTATTAAAAATAACAGAATGTTAGAGACCAATCTACAGCCCACATGCGGACGTAGATGCAAACAAGAATACAAAGACAAATCTAATGTACACAGAAAACTAACCCAGGAAAAGAAATTCCTGGTTGCAACCACGGGCCTCGTTAAAACCCATCCATAGAAAAACCCAGTGGGAAAAACCTACAGATGGGAAAGAGTGCCTGAGTGTTAGTGCTGCATGAAACGAAAATAAGGCTGCCCCGAAGCATCTCTGAGCACCTGATCCACAATACAATCAATTTGATGAGGCCAATAACCATCGGTATGGTGATTAGAAAGAGTATCTGCTACCGCATTGCCTTCCCTATAGATATGCGTGATCTTGAAATCAAAAAGTCCCAACAGCGCGAGAACCCTCAACCAACGATTTCGAAACTGCCAGGGAACATTGTTGGAGCGAGTGAGCAAAAGGCCTTCGACATAGGCTGAATCCGTCTCAAGCCAAAACTTATTCCAGCCGTGTAAAACCGCAATCTCAATGGCATACATCACGGCTGCCAACTCGGCTTCAAAAGCAAAAAGACGACCCAAATGTTGCACAAAACAACCCTTCACCACACCAAAGGCATCCCTAAAAACACCAGCTGCAATAGCATCGCCCGGAGCACCTTTAGCACTACCATCGGTGTTGCATTTAATCCATCCACTTGAAGGCGGAATCCAGTGAACCTCTTTAATCACGGGAGGAGGTCTAGAGCAACCTGTAATGCCAAAAGTATGCAAAGTCATAAGATCATCCACAGAATTATACATCGTACCTTTTAGAAGGTTGCCTTGCTCATGAACCGTGCGCAATAGCCTATGGAGAACGGAGGAAATAGAGAACTGCTTGTTCTCAAAAATCCAGCGGTTGCGAGTAGACCATAAAATCCACACCAAGGTAACAAACACTAGTCTCCATAGAGCAGAAACCTGTGTACTGAATCGGCTGGCCATCGCAAATAACACCAACTCGTGGAACCCATTAAAATCTGGCATAGTCAAATGAAAAATATCAAATATACGCAACCAAATAGTATGGGTAAATGTACATCTCACCAACATGTGGTCCATATCCTCTTCATTAGACATGCAGAAAATACAAATCGAAGGTCCCATAAACCCAATAGTGCGAAGATTATCAAGGGTAGGGAGCTTGTTGTGGATAGCTTTCCAAGTAGTGATAGAACGTCGAGGAGGAATGTAAGAGGACCAAATCCAGTCTCCCCAATTAACCGTAGGGAAGGATGGGCGTAGATGCTGATAGAAAATTGCACTAGAAGTAGTGCCATCTCTAGAAGAAGTCCAGATTCTTGTGTCCTCCCCAGCAGGAGCTAACTGGTAATTGAAGATATCATAAGAAACCTCCGGATATGCCGCAACAAATTCTGGAATGAGATCCCAGCTATCATTCGTCACATAGTCAGAGATGGCGAAATCAAAATGATGCCTAAGATGAGTAGGGATCTCAATTCTATCCGCAATGCAGTAACCCAACCAATTATCAAGCCAAAAGCGAATCTGTGAGTTGCTCCCAACCAACCAGCGAGACCCATTGATAAGAGCAGGATAGCTATCCTTAAAACCAAACCAAATCGAAGAACGAACATAACTCCGTAATTGACCATGGGAGAAAAAGCGATCAAGCAAAATACTCATATACGGCGCCTTTTGATTCAAAACATCCCAGGTAAACCGAGAGAGGAATGAATTATTGGCAGCGACCATTGAGCGAAGACCCAAACCCCCTTCACCCTTAGGCGCACAACAACGCTTCCAAGAGACCCGAATGGTGCCAATCTTGAGAATATCACCCGTGAAGACAAAGTTCCGCATTCTACTTTCTACAAAGCGAAGAAGATACTTTGGCCATCTATAAACCATCATTGAATGAACAAACGCACCTTGAATAACAGAGTGCACAAGACATATACGGCCTGCCATAGACAAAGAAGAACCTTTCCATCTAGCAAATTTGGCAATAATCCCATCCGCAATACCCTGTAAATGGCGCCTTCTTGGAACACCCACAAAAAGCGGAACACCAAGGTACGAGAAAGGTAAGGAACCTGTTCCAATGCCAAGAATGCGACCCAAACGGCGAGTGCGAGCTGGCGTAATACAAGAACTAAAGTAAACCCGAGATTTGGCAGGGTTGTAGCTTTGTCCGGACCAATCCTTATAGCATCTAAGTATCTTCAATAAAGTCCTGCAGTTCGACGTTGAAGCTCTGCAAAAAACAATTACATCATCGGCGTAAAGTAAATGTGAGGGGAAAGTAATGTTACGACCGAGAAATAAAGGAGACAACTCCCCTATAGAGGCCGAATGAGTGAATAATCGACTGAAGATCTCTTCGGCCAAACAGAAAAGTAACGGTGATAGAGGATCTCCTTGACGAACCCCTTGAGAGCAACTGAAATAGCCTTCCGGTGCACCATTGATCAGAACAGAAAGTCTAGCAGAATGAAGAATGAATCGCACCCAAGCTATAAAGGAGTCTGAAAAATTCATAATCCGTAACACCTCAAGCAGAAAATCCCAGTTTAAAGTATCGAAAGCCTTACGAATATCGATCTTAATAACCATGTTCCCATCCATACAACGGAGACCCAAACTATTGACACCTTCAGACGCCAAAGCAATGCAGTCATGAATTCTTCTCCCAGGAATAAACCCAAACTGATGATAAGAAAGCAAATTCGAAAGAATAGATCCTAGCCGATCAGAGAGGATCTTTATAATGATCTTATACAGAAAATTACCCAAAACAATTGGCCTAAAATCCTCAATACGTGTGGCATCCTTAAGCTTGGGAATTAGTGTAACAAAACTGGCATTGAAACCCGAGGGAAACTCACCATGAATAAAGAACGATCGAACAGCATTGGCAACATCCTCACCAACAATATGCCACATGCGTTGATAGAATTTACCTCCAAAACCATCCGGGCCAGGCGCACTGTCTGGATTCATACCAAAGACCACATGTTTAATCTCATCAGCGGTTGGAGTGCGAGTAAGATCCCGATTCTGCTCATCCGACACCAAATTGGAGATTAAGGACTCCATTCCATGGAAGGAAGGCGGAAGGAAGGACAATGCATGTTTAAATACCATGTTTTTACATTCCGTTCGACCGCTATGCATGCGAGGGTAGGCGGCGCCCTCTTATATGTCGGACCGCATATTTATGTATGGGTAGGCGGCACCCATTATATGCTTGACCGCGTTTAGAACTAGAATGGATAGGCGGCATCCATTACGTGTAGACCGTTCATGCATGATGGGTAGGCGGCGCCCTTATTTGTTTGTAGATGACTGATAACAACCCTCAAGCTACAAGCCCCAACCAATATAAGTACGGAAATACATTTATATATATATATATATATATATATATATATATATATATATATATATATATATATATATATATATATATATATATATATATATATATATATATATATATATATATATATATATATATATATATACATATTTCCGAGATGCCTTCCATAGGGTGCTTTAATTTTGAACTTTCATTGCGTTTTCTTGTATTGGCGACCTCGTCTTACGAGACTCGCAGTAATCGTCAAATTAGAGTAAGCCTATGGTTATGACTTACTGCATATTGTATCTAGCGACCTCGATAGGTACAATATGTAGGGCATCGGATTAAATTAGATTTAACAACCAAGAGTTGCGTGACGCAATTGGATAGTCTTACTAGTCCTACCGGTCATATTATGCTATGCGACCAGCCCCCGTTGGAGTATGGCATGATATGGATTTGGATCTTGGCCACTACGGTAACTTGTTGGACATTACCCGTATGTTTGTTGTGGGGGCAAGCATATGTGAAAATAGTGGGAGTTGAACAGCTAAAGGACCTTGTTGTTTAGTTATGTTGACTGTGTATTTAGAAATGATATTTCAATAGTTGATTTATTGTTTTCGTTCTATATTATTTCTCCTTAGGATATTAGATATGGCGAGTATCTCGCTCCGTGCTGTCTTGGAGAAGCAAATTTTGACCGAACCAAACTTCCTAGATTGGATCAGGAATATATGTTTGGTGCTGAGGTACGAAAGGATTGAGTACGTCTTGGACGAGGCTAATCCCGTGTGTCCCGAGAATCAGACTGTCGATCAAGTTGCTGATTTGGAATCAAGCCAACAAGGCAAGGTCTGATAGGCATCATGAGGATGCTAGATCTGCGCAGTGTATTATGCTGGCGGCAATGAGCAATGAGTTGCAGAGACAACATGATAGCATGTTGCCGTATGAGATGCTAAAGCATCTTGAGTCGCTCTTGGAGACGACAGCTAGAAGTGTTGAATTTGATTTGATCAAAGAGATACACAGATGCAAGCTCAATGAAGAAGGGAACATGTCTGAACATGTTCTCAAGATGAGAATAAGATCATGGTGATCTTTGTCCTTCAATCATTGTCGAGTTCGTATTCGCAGTTCATCATTAATTACACGATGAATGCGAAAGACGTCACACTGCCTGAACTTCATAATCTGCTGAAGACATATGATCAAACTCTTCCTAAGAAGGAAAAGTCGATCATGCTTGTTGGGCAACCGTCTGACCTAAACCCGAGAAACAAAGGTGCTAAGGGTAAGGGAAATTCGGGAGCCAAGGCTAACACTTCGAGTGATAAGCCTGAGCGTCTGAACCAGAAAGGGAAGTTCAAGAGGAGCGGAACGGTACACACAGATGAATGTCTTTTCTGTAAGCAGAAAGGACATTGGAAGAATGATTGCCCTAAGCTGAGGGCAGATCAAGCTAAGAAGCCACCGGTTTCTAGCTCAGGTATGTTTGTTATTGAAATGAACATGACTACTTTTGACTCCAATGGTTGGGTATTAGATACAGCCTGTGGCTCGCACATTTATAATAATGTGCAAGGGGCCATAGAACACAGGCTAGTCAAGCAAGGTGAAATCGACTTGCATGTTGGGAACGACAATCCAGTTGAAGCCAAACGCGTTGGACGCAGCAAGATAGATTTACCTTCGGAACAATGTTTAGAACTTGATAATGTTTATTTGTTCCATCCATTGTCAGAAATATTATTTCCATTCCATTGTTAGACAATATGGGTTTTTCCTTTCGATTTGTGAATAATACTTGTTATTTTCATTAAATGATGAGTATTATGGAAAGGCTCGCTTGGTGAATGGTTTATATATTTTACAAAGTAGTCAACCTTTATTTCAAATACATAACAAACAACCGTCTTCAAGTAAGAAGAATAATCCATCTTATCTATGACATTGTAGGCTAGGCCATATCAATGAAACACGGATTCAAAGACTAAGGAAGTTGGACTACTTAGAACCATTTGATTTTGAATCATATGGTACATGTGAATCTTGTGTTAAGAGTAAGATGACGAACAAGCCTTTTGTTGGACAAGGTGTTCGTGCCACTCGCTGCTTAGAGCTCATACATACCGATGTATGTGGACCGTTTAAAGTCCATGCGCGTGGGGTTATCCTTACTTCGTTACCTTTACTGACGATTTCTCAAGGTATGGATATATCTTTCTTATGAAGAATAAATCCGAGACCTTTGGGAAATTCAAGGAGTTTAGGAATGAGGTCGAGAATGAATTGAACCTAAGGATAGTCACTCTTCGATCGGATCGAGGAGGTGAATACCTTAGTGAAGAATTTATCGATTACTTGAAGGAAAATGGGATCTAATCGCAATGGACTCCTCCTGGAACACCACAGTTAAACGGTGTGTCTGAGAGGAGGAATCGAACCCTGTTAGACATGGTAAGATCAATGATTGGATTCTCGACTCTTCCAAAGTATCTGTGGGGATATGCATTACAAACTGCAATCTACATTCTGAACCGTGTACCATCTAAATCAGTGGAGAAAACTCCTTATGAGTTATGGAAGGGAAAGAAGCCTTCGTTAGGCTATCTTAGACCTTGGGGCTGTCCTGCGATAGTCAAGCTGATGCTCACTGATAAGTTAGATGCCAAGGGTGTCAAAGTATATTTCATAGGCTATCCTCGTCAGACGAGAGGCTATGAATTCTATCATGCTGAAGATCACAAGGTGATCGTGTCTAGAAACGTGAAGTTTTTAGAAGCTGAATACCTCGAAGAAGAGAGGTTAGATGATATGATAGAACTTGAAGAAATTCAAGACTTTGACACGCGCGAACATGAGGTCTTTAAATCTTCTGATTTGGACTCAAGTTCAGTGGGAGCTTTCGAAGCAGACAAGGGTGATGATATGACACTTGCTAGGCATGTCATAGTCAGTGGGAGTCCTGTGATTAGATCAACAGTTGAAACCACACCTGTAGAACCCGTTGTCAACCAACCTGTGCAACAAGTTGCGCAAGAGCAGCCTCCCGCAAGGGAACAGGGTCGCGCCCAACGACCAGCTGCATCAGTACCCACTGATAATGTTCGTGTTACACGAAGCCAGAAAAGAAAAGCACCAGAACAAGTCGAGCTCCGTAGGTCGAAGAGGATCCTTAGAGGACCTCAGAAGCAAAGCCTTATGATAGAAGACATCAGTGAACTTGATGTCGGTTTATCAGATCGGGAAGATCCCGAGACCTACAAAGAGGCAATAATTGATATTGACTCAGACAAATGGCAAGAGGCCATGGAATTAGAAATGAATTCAATGTACCAGAACCAAGTCTGGAACTTGGTAGACTTGCCCCAAGGGGTTAGACCAATTGGGTGCAAATGGGTCTTTAAACGAAAGACAGATGCCGATGGCAAGGTACAAACGCACAAAGCTAGGCTTGTGGCAAAAGGCTACACGCAAAGGTATGGCATCGATTACGATGAAACCTTTTCACCAGTAGCAAAATTGAAGTCCATTCGAATTCTACTTGCGATAGCTGCCTACTATGATTATGAAATCTGGCAGATGGATGTAAAGACAGCCTTCCTCAATGGCAACCTTGAGGAAGAGGTCTATATGGTACAGCCGGAAGGTTTTATTAGTAAAACCAGGCCAACTGCTGTATGCAAATTACAAAGATCCATCTATGGGCTAAAGCAAGCGTCAAGGAGCTGGAATATTTGCTTTGATGAAGCTGTCAAATCGTTTGACTTCATCAGAAGCAGGGAAGATCCCTTTGTCTATGCGAGACACAACGACAAAGGAGTTGTTTTCATGATCATTTATGTAGATGACATTTTGATCATGGGAAACAATGTCTCTATGCTAGAAGAGACTAAAGTTTGGTTATCAAGTACCTTCTCGATGAAGGACTTGGGTGAAGCGAGCTACATCCTAGGGATCAAGATCTTTAGAGATAGATCCAAGAGGATGTTGGAAATGACACAGTCCACCTACATCGACAAAATACTGAAGCGTTATAAGATGGACGACTCAAAGAGAGGCTTTCTCCCAGCTAGGCATGGGATTGTCTTATCAGTTAAGGATGGTCCTAAAACTGATGAAGAAAAAAATGCAATGAGTCGTGTGCCCTATGCTTCGGCAGTAGGGCCTATAATGTATGCAATGAATTGTACAAGGCCCGATGTGGCATATGCGCTTAGTGTCACTTGTCGACACCAACAGAATCCAGGAGTACCTCACTGGACTGCTGTGAAGAACATTCTTAAGTACTTTAGACGGACTAAAGAGATGTTATTGGTGTTTGGTGGAGAACCAGAATTGAAGATGTCTGGGTATGTCGACGCTGGATTTGAATCAGATCCTGATGACTTTGAGTCACAGACAGGATACGTATTCAAAATGAACGGAGGAGCTATCTGTTGGAAGAGTTCTAAGCAAGCCACGATTGCTGACTCATCCACAGAAGCCGAGTACATTGCTGGATCAGAAACTTCGTAAGAAGCTGTCTGGATTTCAGAGTTCTTGAAGGAATTGAGGCTTGTTCCTGCTCCTAGTCCAATAACGATTTATTGGGACAATACGGGCGCCGTCGCTCAAGCTAAGGAGCCTAGATCTACAAACAAGAACGTACATGTACTTACAAAGTATCACGTTATACGTGAGATTATTGATAGAGGAGAAGTTAGTATAGAACGTGTCTCTACCACGGACAACGTGGCAGATCCTTTCACCAAGGTCTTATCAGTGGAAGTCCACTTAAGACATTATGCTAATCTGGGCATTAGGCATAAAGGTGACTGGCTCTAGTCCAAGTGGGAGATTGATAGTGTATATGTCCTAGAGACAGTCCTTACTAAGGGCATGGTGCCCTTGTAGAGGACATATATGTACTATTACACAGGTCAACGTAATATAATATATGTTTGTTTCATTTTATTGTTGAGTATCGCTTTCATATTTATATTACACCAGGCTGCAGCATGTCATATCTATATTGCTGTCTGTATTGATACTGAACATGTCCCCTCGGATAGATGACCGATCACACAGTTAGTGGGAGCTATGTGAGTTATCATCTATCCCAAAATCTCCCTAGTCGTGGTACATCTCGGATGTGGGGGTCTGAATGAACCTGACAAGACTAGTATGCGTGGAGGTTATACTTGTTGGAGCAAGTGTGAGCCGATCCCACGGCCACGGAACGGATTGTTGGACAATCAAGGAACGTTCCCATAACTGCGCATAGTTGTTCGAAGAAGCTTTATCGAACAATGGAAGTACCCACCGGACACTCCCATCGATGTATACTCTACACCGAATGTGTCTATGGGAACCGGTGAGTTGTCGAAGTGATGCCATTCGTCCTTTGTACTTACAGGACTTTATCATCACATTTGTTGCTCCATATCCTTGGTGGACCCGTCGATGTCAGCTCTGAATAAGCAGTTGATCTAAGACACGATTCAGGATTATGGCTAAATACAAATGGGGGTGATAAGTGATTCTGTGAAGGATTCATCTCTCAAGTGTAGCACAGGAGAGCACTGCTCGTAGTCTGCATAGTTGTGTTGGTAAAGTCACTGGCCAGTGCAAATGATATATTATGATGGTCATAAGTATATCTTAACCAAACAACTCCCTGAGACGCCCGTGGATGTATTATTGGGATAGACACTTCATCGATCCTAGATACATCCGAGCAAGTCAGATGAAGGGACGTTACCATCGCCGCGTTGAGCGCAACAGGCTTCGCAACGAAAGGGTTAGCTTTGAGAAACCTCTCAAACGTCCTCGCGTATTAATACTGCAAATGGAACCGTCTAGGAATTCCATGTTGCCTAGTCTAGGACTTGCTTAATACGGTGAGGCCCTATGGGTCACACTATGTGGTGATTCAGCCTATCAGAATATCCTTGAAGATGGAATCGCAATTAATTTGGAATTAATTGTGATAGATGGATTATAATTGATTTGGAATTAATTATAATAATTGGTGGCTCAATTAATGATTTGAAATTATTAATTGAATTGGCTAATTAATTGTATTTTATGTAAATACAATTAAAGATTATATTTTGGAAATATAATGGAGGTTTGATTGTAAAGGATATGTTAATTTAGAATTAACATATGCACTTGGGCAAAATCTACTTGGAGTTTGGATTGCCTTAGAAATATATGTGAGTCCCAAAAGTGGGACCCACGTCCCGTAGGACAGGCGCGCGCGCGCGCATGGTAGAATAGGGGAAGGAGTTCGACTCCTTCATCCATTAGAAGTCCAAGGGATAAGTTAGATTTTCCTGATTGAGTTTTGATTTGATTGGGAATGAATCTAGACTTGATATTGGTTTCCTTGTGCGATAAGAATTAGATTCTTATTCCTTTACGAAGTCTAATAGCTTATGCTTTAGGCTTCTATAGACTACTATATATAGTAGACTATTGGAGAGAGTTTTATATACAAGTTTGTACACGGTTACATGCGATTTGATCACAATCTTCCTACCCAGTTTTCTTAGAGAAAATAAAAACTCTCCCCTCCTCCCCTTAAGCCACGCGCGCGCACACCGCCACCGGAGGGAATTGCCGCCCCGTCTTCTTGGTCACATAAAGAATATCCTAGCATTCTTCCGATAGGCTGTTCATCCGTGGATACCAAGGTTGAGGTTCTAGGAGCTGGAAACTAACTCTTATTGTCTTGCAGATATACAGAGTATTGTAGATATCTTCGACTTCGACGAAGGAGAAGATACACCGGAATATTACGAAGACTTGGAAGCTGCTTTGGAAGTAAGGTTACTCTTCTAATTGACGTGTTTATATATATACGACATATGCATAATCAATTAACCGGTATGTTAAGAAAATTTTTAAAATTCCGCTGCGTACCCTAGGGGTAACTCTGACCATATTTTCTTACAGGTTACTACAGGAAGTTTTGTGCAAATTATGGAGATAAAGCTAAGATCCTTACAGACTTGAACAGAAAAGGAAAGTTTAAGTGGAGTTTAGAAGTTCAGCACACATTTAAAGCTTTGAAGGAAATGATGTGTATTGTTCCAATTTTGCAGCTTCCAGATTTTTCTAAGGTGTTTGTTCAGGAAACTAATGCTTGTTATAGCGGGTTGGGAGCTGTCCTCATGCGGGAGGAGCATCCTATAGCCTTTGTCAGCAAAGTAATTGGACCAAAGAATCTTAGATTGTCAATATATGAAAAAGAGTTCTTAGCTATAATCTTAGCTGTGGAAAAATGGAGAGCTTATTTGTTGCATGCGCCATTTGCGATCAGAACTGATCAGAGGAGTCTCAAGTTCTTGGTTGATCAAAAATTTCATACTCTAGTAAAACATAAATACATGACTATATTGCTTGGACTTGAGTACAAGATTGAGTACAAGAAGGGGCCAGACAAGAAAGTAGCAGATGCATTGTCTAGGAAGGATGCCAGAGATGATGAAGTTACAGTTTTGGCCATTTCTGGTATCCAACCACAGTGGATTTAGGAGTTATTGGCTAGCTATGAAGGAGATGAGGATGCTAAGGAAGCATTACTTTCTTATGCTACAGCTCCAGCCAACATGTCTCTTATCTACATGAGCAATGGACTGTTAAGATATAAAGGGAAGCTATATGTTAGAAGTGTTGGACATTACATAGAAATGGTGGTGAGAACTCTTCATGAGAGTGTGGAGGAAGGACACTAAGGGGTAAAAGTTACATTCCACAGAGTAATGCCTGCATTTGCGTGGCCAAACATGAGAGATACTTGTTTAAAAGTCGTAAGTGAGTGTGTTGTTTGTCAGCAAAGCAAGAGTGAGCATGTTACCAGGTTTACTTCAACCTTTGCCAGTTCCGGACCAAGCTTGGCAGCAGGTGTCAATGGATTTTATTGAGAAGCTTCCTAAATCAGGTGGAATGGATACCATATTGGTGGTTGTAGACAGGATTACAAAGTTCAGTCATTTCATTCCTTTGGCTCATCCATTCACTGCATCCAGTGTAGCTCAGTTGTTCTTGGATACTGTATGCAAACTCCATGGTGTTCCTAGTGGCATAGTGTCTGACAGGGATAAGGTGTTCACTAGTAGTTTCTGGAATGAGTTATTGGCTAAAATGGGTGTGCAACGGTTGTTGAGTACTGCATATCATCGCCAAACTGATGGACAAACTGAGAGAGTAAATCAGTGCCTAGAGAGTTACTTGAGGTGCATGTGCAGTCATTCTCCAAGGAAATGGTGTTCTTGGCTACCACTGGCTCAGTGGTGGTATAATACTAGTTACCACACTTCTCTGAAAATGAGTCCATTTGAGGCTTTGTTTGGCTACAAGCCTCCAACTCTGACCATTGGCAATACAGTAGAGACACATGTGTATGGAGTTGAAGAGCTCACTACAAGAAGAGAGGAATTGTGGCTACTGTAGAAGAGAATTTGCAGTTGGCTAGGGAGAGAATGAAGATGTTGGCTGACAAGAAAAGGCCAGAGAGAGTATTTGAGGTTGGTGATTGGGTGTACCTCAAACTCAAGCCATACATACAGTTCAGTGTGAAAGCAATGTAGTCTGGAAGCTAAGTCCAAAGTATGTTGGACCATTTCAAGTGATTGAGAGGATTGGAGAAGTAGCCTACAGGTTGCAGCTTCTAGTGGGTAGCAAGCTCCACCCAGTTTTTCATGTGTCAGTCTTGAAGCAGCATGTAGGCCTAATTGCCTAAATGACAGTGTTACAGGTTCACTGCCATAAATGAATGAAGAAGTATTGTGTTGCTCGGTAACAATATGTCTTGTAAAGTGAGAGGAGTTGGTAGCATTAAGCTTAAACTAGATGATGGAAGTGTGAAGATACTTACAGATGTAAGATATATCCCTGATTTGAAAAGAAACTTGATATCTCTGGGTGTTTTGGATACACTGGGTTACACATTCATTTCAAGGAATGGTGTATTGAGAGTGTTGAAGGGAGAAACACAATGGGTTATATTTTCTGAATGGTCACACTGTCATTGGTACTTCTGCTGCTATTACACATAACAACAGTGGTTTGTGGCATAGAAGATTGGCTCATCTTGGTGAAAAAGGGTTGAAGGAGCTATCTAAGCAAGGGTTACTCTGTGGAGATGAGGTATCCAAATTGCCATTCTGTGAAACATGTGTAATGGGGAAGTCTCAAAAGACAAGTTTTGAAACTGGAAAGCACACAACCATGGCCAGATTAGACTAAGTTCATTCTGATCTTTGGGGGCCAGCTAGGTCACAAACTCTAGGTGGAGGAAAGTACTTCATGTCACTTTTGGATGATTACTCAAGGAAGTCATGGGTTTATGTATTGAGATCCAAGGATCAGGCATTCAATACATTCAAAGAGTGACTTGCTGAAATTGAGAACCAAACTGGTAGGAAGCTTAAGGTGTTCAGAACTGATAATGGGATGGAGTTCCTGTCTGAAGAGTTCAATGAATTTTGTAAGCTCAAGGGAATTACCAGGCACAAGACAGTGGCAAGTACACCACAACAGAATGGAATAGCTGAGAGACTCAACAGAACATTACTTGAGAGGGTGAGATGCATGCTTCTCAATTCTGGATTGAGCAAGAGGTTTTGGGGTGAGGCAATCACTACTGCTGTGATGTTTCTAAATAAGAGCCCATCTGCACCTCTGAAATTCAAAACACCAGATCAAATGTGGTATGGGTCAGCTGGAAGCTACTCTCATTTGAAGGTGTTTGGTTGCTTAGCATTTTCCCACATCAAACAGGACAAACTGGAATCAAGAGCACTTAGGTGTGTATTGTTGGGTTTTCTTAAGGGTGTAAAAGGTTACAAGTTATGGTGCATAGAGCCCGGGAAAGAAAAATGCATAATAAGCAGGGATGTGGTGTTTAATGAACAAGTGTTGCCATTAAAGAAGAAAATCACATCTGATGAGCAGGAGAATGTTCATGATATATCATTTGAGGTGGAGTCTGAGGATGAAGCTGATGTTACACCAGAGAATGTTATCAGGAATGTGGAACAGGATGGAACAGAGGGTGAGGTTGAGCAAGGTGTTCAGTCAACCCCTGCCTCAACCACAAGACAACATATCTCAGATCAGGTCCCAGAAAGCTCAGATGAGGAATTTGAAGCTCTGAATGAGGAGTTTTAGAACGCTGCTGAGGAAGAGAGTGAAGGGTATCAACTGGTAAGGGATAGATCCAAGAGGGGAACAAAGCAACCTCCGGACATGTTTGGCTTTGGCAGAATTCGCAAGAGTTATATGGTTGCTTATGCTCTAAATACTGCTGAGGAGCTAGTGTCTACTGAGCCTAAGTCCTATCAAGAAGCAATTAGTTGCAAAGAAAAGGACAAGTGGATGGAAGCTATCATGGATGAACTTAATTCTTTGATCAAGAATGAAACCTGGAAGGTTGTAACTGCGCCTAAAGGGCAGAAACTAGTCAGTTGCAAGTGGTTGTTCAAGAAGAAGGTGGAGTTCAAAGATAGGGAGTACATCAGGTTCAAGGCCAGGTTGGTTGCAAGGGGGTTCTCTCAAAAGGAAGGCATAGACTACAATGAGATTTTCTCTCCAGTAGTGAAGCACACTTCCATTAGAGTTCTATTGTCACTTACAGCTCAGTTTGATCTTCATCTACAGCAAATGGATGTTAAGACCGCGTTCTTAAATGGTGAGCTTGAGGAGAAAATCTTCATGACAGTACCTGAAGGGCTTGATGTAAAGGAGAGAGCACAAAAGGCTTGTTTGCTCAAGAAATCTCTTTATGGTCTGAAACAGAATCATAGGCAATGGTACTTGAGATTTGACAAGTTCATGACAGAAATTGGCTTCACAAGAAGCAAGTATGACAACTGCATATACATGTCAAGATCAGATCCAAAACTTGGAGTGTTCTTTTTGCTCTATGTTGATGACATTTTGATTGCGGGGAAGTCATTGAAAGACATTGATGCTTTGAAGAGAAAACTCAGTAAAGAGTTTGAAATGAAGGACATGGGAAAGACTCAGAGGATCTTAGGGATGGAAATTTGCAGAAATTTATCAGAAGGAAGCTTGTTCCTTTCACAATCAAGCTATATGTTGAAGGTTCTGTCCAGGTTCAATATGAGAGATTGTGGGGTTCAGTCAACACCTATGGTGTTAGGGATCCAGCTGTCTGATGAGCAATGTCCCAAGACTCAGAGGGAGTTCAGTTACATGTCTAGGGTGCCATATGCAAATGTAGTAGGGAGTATCATGTATGCAATGGTATGTTGCAGGTCAGATTTGACATTTGTGATGAGTGTCATTAGCAGGTACATGGGGAATCCAGGTTACAAGCATTGGGAGGCTGCTAAGGATGTGTTGAGATACCTTAAGGGATCAATAAACACTGGGTTACAGTTCAAGAAAAGGGCAAAAGGAGAAAGCACTGAGTAGTGCTCAGACTTAGTAACAGATTATATAGCCATGGAATTGAAAGTGGACACATATGGTGATAAAACTTTCATGCAAAACCAGTAGATTAAGCCATGAGGACTCGTTTAACAATTCGATATGAGGACTTGTGATTAATGAAGCATTATACAAGAGACAGTAGTGAAAGAAGGTTATAAAAAAGAAGATGATTATGGTAAAGTATTATTTGTGTCACCTAGATCTATCTAGCAATTGGTTCAAATGTTCAATTTGATTTGGATCGAATCGGTCCATCACAGGGATCATGACAGACCCATTTTTAATATATTATCGACTCATTTGGAATTAGTGTTGTTTAACGAGTCGAGCCGAGCCGAGTACTGCTGGGGCTCGGCTTGGCTCGTTAACGAAGTGAGCCTGATTTCAGGCTCGATCTTGAGCTCGTTAACAAATGAGCCGAGCTTAGGATCTGCTCGTTTAACGAAGCGAGCTTAATTTCAGACTCAAGCTCGGTTAATTTGGCTCGAACTCGACTCATTTGGCTCGGTTCGTTTGTTCAAATACCATGAAAAATATGTTAAAATATCAAATAAAATATAAACAAATTTAAGATTATGCATTACAATCAACTCCCAAATGATGAAATCATTAAAGTAAACAAAATGTAAATATAAGCAATTCAAGTCAATAATCTCAATCTTAAATCATAACTTATATTACTAATACTACTAATAATCTACATGATATCGAGCCTTATCGAGTACTAGCGAGCCGAGTCTAGCTCAGTTCGTTATAGTGGAACGAGCCTAAGTTTAGGTTCGAGCTCAGCTCGAAAACCTTATCGAGCCGAGCAAGCCGAGTACTCGATAACGATAAAGCTCGATTCGTGTAACAAGAGTATTTGGAATTAATCCGGTCGGCCAACTCCATCCAAAAACTAAAGATACACCCAATATTACATTTAGGTATTGGATCCAGTTGAATTAATCTGGTCTGATCCAAATCCAATCTAAATAAATTCATAGATTGATAAGTTAACTAATTTTTTTGTGTATTGGTCGAATTTGACCTGAATATGATTAACTGAAGTCCATAAACCAAACACACAAATTGTTAGGACTAGTGTCCAGATTTTTTCTTTTATCAGTATTTGTGAGATGTTTAGCAGAGTAATATATTATGGCATACATGCCTTTCCCTGGACCGACAGCGCTGGGATGGGATGCTAATTAAGGTGTTGCAGTTATTTAAAAAGGCCAAAGTTCATATTTTAATTAAGCTCTTTATTTAGAACTCATATAGAGGTGTTGCAGTAATTCGTGGAGCTCATTTCTTTTAGACTGTGAAGTACGAACTAAGCATGCATTTAGGTCCGTATTTATTTTATTCTTATCTACCAAGTTTCCTCCGGTACCGGTACATTAATTAGAATACTAGAGTAAAATTCATTGTCACCCTCAGATGAGACTGCATGCAGGTAAAGCTAGCTAGTAGCATTGTACTGTAGTAATAAATAAAATAAAATTAAAAGGAAAAAAAATGAAAATAGTTAATTTCTGGGTTCATATCAATATGACAGTTCACCTTTATAGCAAATTATGTTGTCAAAGAAAAAGAAAAGCATGCATAATAGCTAACCATTTTCATGCTATTCGTAAGTAATGAAACTCATCAATCTCACTCTCCACTTATATTACATGGAAATGGTACAATACATGGAAATTGTATTTTCATCTCTTAGCTATTATGAGTTTACTTTTCAAATAAGATAAATTACATACATGACTTGTGTCTTATATTTCATGATTCAAAATACATAAATATATCAGCTAGCTAGCTTAGCTACATCTCTTTCTGCTCTTCTGTGACAAGCTTTCTTTCTCTCATCTCATAATCGGAAAGCTCTTCATCAATAATGTGGAATACCTGCTCAAATCTTTCCTCATTTGTAAACTGAATCCCTCACATTCAATTCATACGTACCCACTTTGTCTTCACATCATTTATATTAAAAAGACAGAGAGTAGAAGAAGAAATGTGAAAGGACAGAAGGAAAAGAGATGGTTTTGTAATTCCAACTCCCCTGTTTATACACTGTGACTTTAGAATTTTGAAAACACAAAAGGAAAAGAGATGGTTTTTTCTAAGAGTTCAAGGAGAGCTTCATCATCACGAAACACTCCCGTGGTAATTAGAATGGAGACATCTTCTTCCGATTCGGCAGACGACTCTGATTTTCAAGAGAACATACAAGAAACTAATCATCCCGCCACTCGTACTAGCAGCAGCAGTGATGATTCTGATGATGATGTTGTCCAGTTTCTTGGCTCAAAACCACGAGGTACAGTCTTCATTTCATTCATGTTTTCATTTCCACTGCAAGTTAGTTTTCTGTTTTTTTTTTTTTTTTTTTTCTTTCTAGATCTTTGATATTTATGATAAAAAATGAGTTGCTTACTTGCTTAATACTCTGCATCTATTTCTCTTGTGTAGGGAGTAGAAACGAAGAAGACGATGAGGTACAGCCAGTTAGTGAGGCTGAATTTCGTGAAAGAATAAATCAGCGTTCCTCAAAGAAGGCCAAGAATTACTCTTCTCCAGAAGAAGAAGAAGAAGAAGAAGAAGATATACTATCTGATAATGATAATGATTCGACAGATGAAGGTGAAAGTAAGTGTACTTGCTTACGATTTTTTAACTTCATTACTGAAGGTATAGTGTTGAAAATGTATGTGTTCAGACGTCTTGGTGAATCTGTACATATCTTCACTAACAGAGTAGCAAAAGGAGATGGAATGGCTTATACAACTTATATAAATATGCAGAGGTTTTGCTGTTTGTTTTGGATGTTGCTTTGCGATTTATGTACTTGTTGTTAGAGCTTTCTTCGAGCTTCGAATGAAATCAGTTCTGAGTTCCATAATTCAGTACTACTACCTGAACCTGTTAGAGTTTACTTAGTAGTAAGTAATTGGTTACTGCAGTCTGCAGGTAGTACATGATAATCTAAGACTTGTTGCTGTTAACATGAGTTTTATCTTCATTACTGTCATGAATGAATTCATTATTTACTTTACAATAATATATACTGAAAATGTGTGTTGCTTGTATAGCCTTTGCTGTTTGTTTTCGAATGTTGCTTTGTGATTTATGTATTTGTAAACCTGAAATCAGTTCTCAGTTCCATCATATAATCCAGTACTACTTCCTAATTCGTAAACCTGTTCGATCTCTTGAGATCGACTGAATGTCATCGATCACTAGTAACTACTTCACTGCTAACCTGTTAGACTTGTTGGTGTTAATATTTTACTATTAGGTATGGCACATGAACACCAAGGCATCATCAGTGGTATAGCAACCAGGACACGTTCAAGGGAGAGAAGAAATAAGCACAATGCTGCTGTAATTGCAGAATCAACGCCCTCGGATAGTACAGAATCCAATGAAGAATACTGTAGCTTCAGTGAGTCAGATGATTCCGATGACCCTGATTATGAAAGTGGGTCGTGTTCACGAAGCCAAAAAATGGGAGTGAAGGGGGAAAAACATATGGCTACAAGTAGTGAATGCGTGGTTGAACTTCTCTACCGGGGACCGATTGGAGGAAAAAAGCATATGGCTAAAAGTGAACGAGTGCACCATGAAGTTACCCGAGAAAGAAAAAAGAAGTCTACTATCGAAGTAGATCCTGTGGTGAAACGAGTGTGCCATGAAGCTACCCGAGAAAGAAAAACGAAGTCTACTATCGAAGTAGATCCTGTGGTGGAACGAGTGCACCATGAAGCCCGAGAAAGAAAAAAGAAGTCTACGATCGAAGCAGATCATGTGGTGGAAGTTGTCTACCGGGGACTGATATGTGGAAAAGAGGGCAAATATGCAAGCCAGCGGCCAATGGGAGGAGTGTACAGGAAGCATGTGGCAAGACCAGAGTCCATAGTGGAACGAGTCCAGGAACCTATGCGAGGAGAAAGGGAGACGTTGGTGCGCAAACGTGTGGTAGAATGTAGCGAAGATCAGGAACCATGGGTTTCACAAGCTAAAAAGATTGTGAATAAGCATACTACCAAAAAAATTGGTGAAAAAAGGGCTGAAGAAAGACAAAAGTCTGTTGGCAAATGCAAAGTTGTGACAGAGCAAGTGCACCAGGAGCCTAGTCCTAACATGGAGCACCCGAATGCTGATATTGGAGTTAATAGCAGCCATGAGAATGCCTGATTCTTCGTCACCTTTTCAAGAGGAGAAGGAGCAAGTTCACGAAACTGATCAGGAAAATAAAAAAGATGAGCAAGTGATGGATGAATCCGTGGAGAAACTGGCTAAAAGAAGAAATTGCAATTCCCCAGGGGAATGGCGCAGACTCCTGTTAGATTCTCTGCTGCATAATGAATCACCCCCGGTGATGGTTGCGGATAAGAGCTCCAAGCCTGAATTCAAACTACCTGTCAAGTTCAGGTTTGATGATGACGATGAGATCCCAAAACCGAAGGAAAAGACAGAATTTGAGATAGAGATGCAAAACATGTATGCTGAAATGAATGATTACTTTACACTTGAAGAAGCACGATCTCAGCAAAAGGTATGTTTGTAATCAGAAGTTAAGTTGTATAATCAACTCCTGCAAGAATACTGATATTATTTTACATTGTCAACAGGTCAGAGAAGACATTGCTGAATCTTCTCATAATGGAACACCTGAAGCTCATCGATGCTGTGAGCATGATTACTTCGAGGATGATGCAATCGGTATGGTGTGCAGAATTTGTCAACATGTTGGCCTCGCAGCAAAGACATTCAACTTCCATGGGTTAGTACTAATTTAGTATATAACATCCTTGCTAATATGGAACTCCTTGTTCCAACACTGTCAACAGAATCAGGCCATGCAGATATTTTACTTATATACTTATATAATCTCATCATCTCATGCAGGCTGAAAAACCTTCTCGGAGGGTAGGAAAGAGAAAGTTTGCAAGTGACAATGAACGTCCTCGTGAAGAATGCATCAGGTTCACTCCAGGGGAAAGTTCACGTGCAGTTTTCGTGAATCCCGGGGAAGGAACAGTATGGGATATTAAACCTGGAGTTAGAGAAACAATGTACAAACATCAACAGGAGGGTTTTGAGTTTTTATGGAAGAACATGGTCGGAAGCATTGATCTCTCTGAAATAAAAAGCTCTTGCAGTGATGAGTTTGGGGGATGCATCATCTCTCATGCACCTGGGACAGGCAAAACCCGGTTGACAATGATGTTTGTTGAAACCTACTTGAAGCTATTCCCTGATTGTCGGCCGGTCATCATAGCTCCGTCAAGTTTGCTCCTTACATGGGAAGGAGAGTTCAGAAAATGGAAGGTTGAGTTCCCATTTCACAACCTTAACAATCCAGAGGTTTCAGATGAAGAGAACAGGCTTGCTCAAAGTCTCTCAAACAAGAAGGTCCCGAACAGTGACGATATCAGACTGGCGAAGATCTGCAGTTGGAAGGAACAGCAAAGCGTTCTGGGAATGAGCTATAACTTATTCGCAAGGCTTGTCGGGGAGAAACGACCAACCAAAAAATCTGTTCAGGAAGAGGAGCCTGACCCAGAACTTAAGACGATATTGCTTGAAAAACCAGGTTTGGTTGTTCTGGACGAAGGGCACATTCCTCGTAACGAGACGTCATCAATATGGAATGCTCTTCTGAAAGTACACACAGAGAAGTGAGTCGTTCTCTCTGGAACTCCATTCCAGAACAACTTCAGAGAGCTCTTCAATGTTATGCAAGTTGCTAGGCGTACTTTTGCAATCTCTCTTAGAAAAGATCCCAGATTCGCTGACATCATCTCTTCCAATAAAAAGAAGATGGAGACTATGGAGCAAAAAGAAGTGGACAAGGCTATTCTGGAGCTCAAAACTGCTATGGCGCCATATGTTCACATGTATAACGATAGTAGCTTTCTCGAAAGCAAGCTCCCTGGTTTAAGAGATTTTTTAATCATCCTGAAACCAACAGCTCTACAGAAAAGGATAATTGAGGAGATGGAGAGGTCGAAGTTCACCTTTGAATTAGAAGCTAAGGTGGCATTGGTATCTGTGCACCCTTCTCTATTTGAGCCATTGGAGAAGGAGAAGGAAAAGTTTGATGAGGCTGAACTCAATGAATCTAGACCCAATCCAGATGAAGGGGTTAAAACTAGATTTCTAATGGAACTTGTTCGCATCAGCATAGATAGGAATGAGAAAGTGTTGGTATTTAGTCAGTACATTAAGCCTCTGTTGTTGTTACAAGATCATCTTTGCAAAGGTTTTAACTGGGGGGAGAACCAAGTTCTGATGATAAAAGGCAAGATGGATCAGAAGCAAAGACAGAAAATAATGACTTCATTCAACAATCCAAATGATGAATCAAAGGTCTTACTTGCTTCGACAAAGTGCTGTTCGGAAGGGGTCAGTTTGGTTGGAGCTTCTAGAGTTGTGCTTCTAGATGTTGTGTGGAATCCAGCAGTCGAGAGGCAAGCCATAAGTCGGGCTTATAGGATTGGACAGACGAAGATTGTGTATACTTACCATCTGATGGCTTCTGGGACATCTGAGATGGAGAAGTACCGTCAGCAAGCTAATAAGGACCGTTTATCAGAGATGGTGTTTGCGGCTTCTTCTGCAGGAACACTGAAGCTAAACCACACAGATGAAGGAGGGATAGAAGATACTGTTCTCGAAACAATGGTCGCTAATGTGGATTTCCAAAGATATTTGACAAGATTACCTATCAGCCAAAGAAGAGGAATGAATAATTTTGAATCTTGCTGTAAGTTTTCTCTCTGAATTCCATTTCTAATACATAGTCCCCTCTTTTTAGTGAAAAGGTTGTCTACTACAGTATTGCTTACTTGTTTTTATGTTTGTCATTGATCCACAGCTGTAACATGTGGTTAAGGAAGTAGATTCTCTTCGGTCACTGGAAACTCTAGACCATGCTGGAGAGGTTTTCTGATAGGGTGAAGAGACTTTGATTTAGCTGTGCGGCCTGTGCCTGTTAGTCTTTAATTTGCTTAAGTTTCAAACTCTGTTAGACCATAATAAGTTTCGAACTTCTGGAAGTGTAGTTTGTTTTAGCTGTACTGACTACTGAGTGTTTGAATTGCTAAAGTTGTTGTGGTTTTGTAGTTTGCTTTAGCTGTTGGGATTGATTTGTTCCTCTGTTTATGGCTGATATCTTTGTTGTATGATGTCAGTTGCTTTTCAATGTTCATGACAAATCCTAAAGTTTTATAATTATGATGATGCCATTGGAGTATGTTTGGACCAAGATAAACTGTTCCAGCTACAACTTTTCATGTTCCATCATAAGAACTTGTATTATATACTAGTCGAATACAGTACAATACACATGCACTGTTGCATTTAGAATTTGAGTGAAGCAAGAATGTTATAGACCCTTGCTCAAATCATTTTTCCTTTTGTGTGCTTTGTAACGTTAAGATGAGTAGAGTATAGATATAGAAGCTACTCAACTCAGATGATTCAGACCGAAACTATAATATAAGGAACCATTTGTGTTGCACCGAGATGTTGCTCGTCCAATTCTCTGCCAACTCTTCACTTCCATATTTGATATTTGACAAGCGCATCCTATTGTCTATGTTATTTTGTTTGTTTATTGTGAATATAAATGGTTTTTTTACATAGGATCTGGTGGATCAATATCAATTCTGATGCTAGGCCAAGTTCCATCATTTGTGCATGACTTGGCTATCCAACTTGAAATGTATAGATATATATAGTATGTTAGTAACATTAACTGAAGAAGGGACAAAATTGAGGTGGGCTTCAAATCCACCAAGTGGAGTATTTGCGAACTTTAACTGGTAAAGTTTTATGGGACAGGACGAGATAGTAATGTTTTACAAGTGACAAAAACTAGGTGGCTTAGGAACCTCGTTATCACAAATTCATAATTACATGTGAAGATATACCGTGAACAAATATGAATTTGCTCATTTAAATTGTAAGTTCATATCTAATAAAACTATTATCTCAGGTGGCTCATTTCGAACCATAAGGTCTAAGATACTATTAGACCTGGTCCGTGGAGATTTGTTTCCACATTTTTAGGCCTAGAGATTAAATAGACTGGTTTGATCTACTTAAGTAACTAATGGTACAGTTGAACAAACAACAATAGGTACTGAACCTGCTTCCTCTATTGATCTATTTTCCTGCAGCATCATGTCCAGAGCTGCTTCCTTGACTTGCTACAACATCCCATCGCCATATTGTTCCATCATCACAGCAACCGAGAATAATACTGTGGCGCACACAAAAAAACGAGTCAGTGGTTGCAATCCTCATAAAAAAAAAAAAAAAAAAAAAAAAGCTTTTCCCCTTGTAGGCAGCCCCGGTAATATAATAAAGTGTCCATCAGTAAATGAATGAAAAGCAGCATACAGGGTGAGGAGTCTATTACCTTCCATCATAGGACATTGCTGTCAATCTGATAGTAGCTTTTGACTGCGGATGGACTAATCTGCGAATGTGCATAAACAAAGTAAGCACACACAAACTAAACTAAGCTATGAACAAAGGAGAGCTAGAAAAGAAAACGGACTTCATAACCAGGACGGGTG
The DNA here is from genome assembly GCA_028274465.1 of Plantago ovata. Lineage (NCBI taxonomy): Eukaryota > Viridiplantae > Streptophyta > Magnoliopsida > Lamiales > Plantaginaceae > Plantago > Plantago ovata. Next base: position 56,355,493 of record CM051455.1, on the reverse strand, counting down.
GACTTGATTGCACTTCCCACACATATATCTTTCCTTCTCTATTCCCTGAAACCATCCATCATAATAAATAAAAGAGGTGTTATGGTAATATGGTTATGGCCTTTATTTTGTTGGTATAACAAGTTCACAATCAGAAAAGTTAACTGCTTTTTCTCATGCTTGCATGCACATCATTTCATAAAGATAGGAAAATTACCAACTGCAACTGTATTGTAATGGAAATCGCATGAAAACTTGATGAACCAAATATCACATTCAGGCACAGGATACTTTTGAAGGATGTCAGCTGTACCCTGTACAATACCATTATACGGCTGGTAAGCCATCAAATGATAGAAGAAAGAATATTTAATAAAAAAAAAGATGAGCATCAAACATATTGAATGCCCAAACAAACATCAAAGAAACGTTGGTCTAACCTCACCAGGGGACTGTTCTTTCATTATTGGTTCCCACAATACGAGCTCATTATCAACACTCTGCACATTATATGAAAAAACTATTACAGATGAATAAGAAAATTTGCAAATTACAGAACAAAAATGGGCCGCATGCACGTGACATAGAAATTAAGTTAAAAAATTTGGATCATATATACAACTTGAAAACACTGATGGCTGTTTTTGGTTTCTTATCGTAATTTCTAATCAGCATTAAGGAAATAGAAAAGATGGCGTATATTGCTGACTCATAGAGAAAATTTTGCAATTCACAAAACTAAAAAGCACCATTTGTTTTCGAAGTCATGCCACAAGTAGATGTTAATATCACGAAAAAAGCACACAGATGAATGTTGGTCCTATTGGGAAAAAAAAAAGAACATGAACGAAAAGGACAACCAGTTGACAATTTTGCAGAAACAATTAAGAGAAATTCACCTTAGATAGTATGAAATCCCCAATCCACCGGCTGCAATCGACATAATTTGTGTGCACTGATGCAATAAACGTCTGTAGAACCAAAGGTGATTTAGAAGAGTGGTAGATCTAACGTACAATAGAACCCTGGCATGAAGGGAAAAAAAAAAAAAAAAACTAACCGGAAACTGCACATATTTAGTTGGAAACTTGGAAGGAAGATCAGTCCATGTAAATGATTGCTCCACATATGGCCAAAATTCTGCCAAGAGAGAGTAATTTAGCAGAGGCTATTTATGAAGCCAAAGCCAAGAGGCTTGCTTCAGATTCAACATCAAGAACTCAAATTACTTTGAAATTCAAGGAAAAACAAAATACTGCAATATGCGAGCTCAGAAAGTAACAATAATATTAACAAATTTCAATTATTGACTGAGACCCAGAGACTCTCAGTAAAGCAGTAACATATAATCTACTAATCTATTCATGTTCAACACGCAATGAGACAAAAATATCGCTGAGATAATACAATAAAACATGAGCAAACATGTCTAAGATTGAAGTATTTAACCTTTCATTGACCAAATCTTAACAGTGTTATCCATTCCGCAACTTGCAATGCGGTATATGTCAGATGGATGGAAGTCCTGTCAAAAGAAACACGTAAGATGCATAAACCACAAAACAAAGTAGCCTATCTATGCAATGGTGGAATAAGATTTACAATGTACTAACATACCACACTGAGAACTTCATTTCGATGCCCACCAGCACCAGCAAATATTAAAATGCATACGCCAGTTTGAATATTCCACAAGCGAACAGATTCATCCTGGCCATTTATTCGTTAATAAAGTTATACAACCGAGTCTGAGAAGCAATTATTGATTCTTGAATTTTGCAAAATAGAAGAGCCAGTGTTACCCAGTTGGCCATGTACATTCACAGGGCTGAATCGTACGCATGCCTTATCTTTTGAGGAGCCAGTATATACAGATATGAAGATAGCAGAATACTCACTTTGCTTGCAGAGACCACAAGTGATGGCATCAATGGTTGAGTTCGGATTTCATTTATTGAGTCCCCGTGACCAACAAAGCTCTGCAAAGAATAAGTGTAATATGAGAAATAATAGATCCAACAAATCAAAATTCCATATAAGAGCCGGTCAGTGCAAGTATCCCCCACTTTAACCAGATACAAGATTCAAAGAACAAAGAGAACATTGGCATCCATTCAGACAATACTAATAGACCAGAACGAAACTATAAGATGAACATAACCATCAACTACTAAACTTTTCATTTTTTCTTCCTTTTCTCCTGATACGTATTAAACATGCTGTACTGAATAGAAGCCATGAACCCCCCAAAGAAAAAAATCAATATAATGATGACTTCTTAAACAAACGAGAAAAAGAGAGAAGTGAATAAGTAATACTTATAGGTGTATAAAGTTCGGACTGACCCTTTATCTCAGAAACTGTACAGATATATGAACATGTTTTAAGATTGAGAAACCATAGCAAACTTGTCCTTGCAAGGAATGAGCTCCTACATATTAGCGACATTAAAAGTGTAGTTTAGTAAAGAGAGAACAGTGCACAGAGTTCTAACTTGTTTATTGGGATGGGAGTAAATAGTTATTTGTTAACTGAAATCAACCTCTAGGATAGATTAACCAGAATGAACAACCATTTACATTTCAGATGAAGATAGAAGTTTTTGAAGATATCATTATGCCTCATTCGTGAACCTATGCGCGAACAAGTTAGTTCCTTATTATGTTAGCGATACACTTGCATATATAGAACTTGATTTCAATATTTCAATGTTTGGAAGAGGAATGGAACAAAAAGTAGAGAGTTCACCTAATCAATTAACGCTCCCAAATCCCATCTCTCAATCTCAATGCCCTAAATTAAACTCATATAAAAAGCATAAAGCAATCATTTTTACACCTATTAACAACACTTAAACAACAACTCACTATCCAAATCATCAATCAAGTCAGTTTGCAATGTATACCCACAAGTTACCTTCAATATGAGCAACCAATAAATACAGTCAGTATCCCAAGGAAAGCTAGTACTAGTACAAAAATTGAACCTTGTATATCTTCTCGGTTCCGGCATCTATAACACGGATAATCCCGTTAAATCCACCAGCCACCAAGAAGGGCCTACCCTCAGCATTGCAGGCCCAACTAACAGTGTAGAACAGCTCATCTTTCTGATCAACAACAACAAGAACAAGAATAAAAGCTAGAGCAACAGAAGCAACTCATCATATTAATAAAGACAAATAATAATCATTCTTTGCTTACATCATCATCAATGTAGGATTGCAAGACAGCTATAACACCACCTTCCAGGCATTGATAAACTGTCACCTGAAATTGAAATTGAATTTTCCAATTATATATATATATATCATTCCCAATTGTTGTTAAACTAGTACTAGTACAATATTGAGGAAATAAGAAGAGAATTTTCAGACAGACCCGATTGCCTCCGGCGGTGGCAAAGACGTTGAAGTAAGTAGCGTCGATGAAATTGAAGGCGACGGCGTAGATAGGACGCTTTCCTTCTTGGAGTCTGTTCGTCGGTTTCCAGTCACGTGTCCTCGACGGCGTAAGGGAACCAACCAGCGGCTCGCAACCCAACGGAGCTTTCGACATTTCTGCAATACAGGGACACAGTGTTTATAGAAGAAGAACACTCAAAACTTGGGCTATATATTTTTTTTTATATATATAGGCCAAATCAGAGTAGCTTTTTCAAATGTAGGAAAATAATAAATATTTTATATTCTAACCGTATATGACGGGCTCACAAATTTCAACCACGGTGCAATTAAACAGTTCAACACGGACACAATCCGATAAATCTAAAAACAGCAACGATACATTCTAAGCGTGCTTCTAAAATGAAAACTTTGTGAGGCGCTTATCGTACCTTGAACACTTGGTTTCGAAGGTTTCGAAGTTAATCCTCCTCTCCTTGGGCCTAAATAGCCGCCCCTGTTCTTCATTTCTTTTTGGAAATTTTAGATTTACTTTCTTACTTGGGGTTAAAATGTAATAGTTTCATTTGAGTATAAAAAATAAAGAAGTTTGGGCTTAGAAAGAATCGGCATGGGCCTTAATTTGGGTTTAAATAATGAACTAAAATATTGGGCCATTGTCCGAGGTGATTTCAACTTGACTCAATGTAATTTAATTAGGGCTAATTCATTAAATTTAGATTTTGAGTTCTAGATAACCATGTTAAATTATTACATGGAGAGAACAAAACCTCCAAGCAAATTGTGTTTATGTTTTCAATTTTACCCTTCAGGAAGAATAAAGCAATGATATGATAACTGAAAGTTTATATAGAAACTAACTTGAACTTATACTAGACAGAGTCGACAGTGTTTAGTCCAGTGTTGTGAAAACATGTTGCACAACACAAGTTGTGAAAACACGTTGCACAAACAGACCTGTAGAAAGATTAAATAAACCACAAGAAAACACAGCGAAAATTAAATAACACATAAATATCTTTTCTCAGGCAATATTTCCATCACCTGGAGCACTGAGGCTAAATCACTAGTAAGAATTAATATTACAAAGTATAAGTTACTTTGAATCTCAGTCGAACTAGCTAAAACACAAGCAAGGCAGAACAACCTTGGACAAGTCTAAAACCTACAAACTGTAGAAACAGCGCTGCAAAGACTAAACTATAAACTTGTGAAAATACTATAAAAACCCTAGGGAATAATGTGTCAAAACTCTTAATTCTTTTGTAGTCGTGAATTCGACTTCTCACCTGTATATATAGTGTTGGGAAGAGCCTTGAGAATCTACTTCATTTTGGTAAAATGCGTTTCGTGAGATCTTCAGATAATTGAGACGTTCACACCAAGTCAGTGTGTTGGGGAGATCTTCCCTTAACGTTGAGCAATCCTTAAGATCTCCAATATATTCATAACTCTTCTTTTATTATTTCCTTGTATTGATATGACTCTCCTTGAATATTCCTTGTTCGGTTCCAACTCCCCACATCTAAAATTACCAAAACCGTAAAACCAATTATAATAATGAAGAAAAAGCAAAAGTAAGATTATAATAGAGAAGTCATGTCATAAGAACTGTGCAAGTGTGTTATTTGTTGTGTTATCTTAGCACCAAATTGTTGTTGTCTCAACACAATGTTCAGATAACACTAGTAATATAACACCACATTTTTTACACTTACAATAATAATTTTCGTTTCTTCATTATGTAATTTATGTATGAAGATCCATATGAATTCTGAAAGCATATGAATTCCTCTTAAAACGTATATCAACAATATCGTAGTTATTTGAAAAAAATATAATGTTATAATCTCCAAATAACAGGTAAACTAATTTTCTTAGCTTTTTATGAGACCTTTTTTTTTTTTTTTTTATGGTTTTCGTATTATTAACCAACCTTGATATGTCTTACCTGTCCATTACTTCAGAAGGAAAACAGTATATATGTTTGAGAGAATTCTGGTTAGGATTTATCATCTACTTTGCATATTAATTTTTACCTACATGAATTTGCATCTTAGCTGCCTATTACTGTGCATATGAGACTCTATTACCCTGGTTCTTGGTGTTGATTTATCTTTTCATACAATTGTTGGATTGGGCAATTTAAGTTTTGTTGCCCTACATTGTAGGGTTGTCTCCAGGAATTAATTAATTTTATCATGCCACATTGCTTCGACACATTAAATTGTGCATTCACAAAGGCGTGGCAGCTTCCGTACGGAGAGCCTTGTAATTATGTGATGCCACACGTTTTCCATGTGAAGGTCCTGGGTTACGTTGTTGTGGTGGTCACGTGCCTCTCCATTTAATGCGGATGCCACCAGAACTATGTGTTCTCTATGTAGACTATCAGGGGCGGCTCAAGTCATGTGCATTCAGCCCGACCTCACATGGCCTCGTAAAATTTGGGGCCTCAATTTATTTTATTTAATGGTTATATACTTGTGTTTATGCTTAAAGTTCATTGTGTTATAATGTCCTAGTGGTGAGAAGTCTTTGTTAAAGTATCTTCCTTAAGGTCAATGGATTGATCCTTGTGGTCAACCATTTATTATTATTATTTTTTTTCGATTTTTTTTTTTTATCCCTTGTTATACGATTGTTTGGGGCCAATATTACGGGGTGGAACAGGGCCTCCAAACCCAGAGCCGCCCTTGTAGACTGTTCTTGTGTTTCCTTTCATTTTCAGACGTTTTGGTACAGAAAATGAGATAAAAAAATTGAACTGCCCAAGCAGAGGATTTGGAGTTGTTCTGAATGTGGTCACATATGGTTTTAACCCCTCTATTTAGAAATTAGAAGACTTATATGAAAAGTAGGACTTTTAGTTGTAAAACAGTGTGTTTTAATTATATGGTTAAGGATGTGCCTAATTCTTTGTGTAAAGTATTTATTTTCCAACAAATATTTGCATGTATGATTGATTTCCAACAAGCAAATCCCACCAGCTAACAGGTTGTAGTTGTACATGCATGCTCTCATGTTTCTTACATACCCACAACATACAAGCATTCAGTGACAATATTCTTCTGGTCGGCTGGCCACTAATTTATTATTAGTTTTCGTCGACTTCCACTTGAATCGAACTGCATCAACTGGCTTTACTTACAACACACAACTTAGAGAAGGCCGAGTTCTTAGCACACACAACACCACCCCAGAAGCTCCAGAGAGTATGCAGACCAAATAATTGCCCCGGTCGGTAACCTCATCCATTTCCAACCAAAGAGGGAGTTTTTCTTCTTCAACTGAAACAGGCTCCAATTTCCTTATACCAACCATGTCCAACAGCAAAACGTCCAGGACCATGCCCTGGTAAGCCATATTATCAGAAATCATGTTGGGATAATGCTTAAATGCATCTCTCACACTCAATATGATCTTATTTATCCTCTCAGTGTTCGGTTACGTACAGTACACAGCCCAAATCATGTTCCAGCATCGCGAAACGTGAGCCACAGAACTACGAAATCGGATGGAAGCAGACGAAGCCAATTCCACTGGAGAAGCCAGCGGGCTACGTGTAAATGGACTTCCTGGAGAAGCTGATCAAGTTCATGGACCGTTGCGAGTTTAGCTCTTCAGCAGTACTTTTGGTGAAGGGCGGAGAAATCATGGCGGAGAGAGCAAGAGAAGAGGCAGAAGTATTGATGGATGAAGGTAAAAGTGGAGGAGAGAATGGTGACAGAGTTGTAAGAGTATTGAAGCTGATGGAAATGGATTTGGCTATGGTTAAAGTTGCTGTCAAGGATGATCTTCTTGTTGCTAATTCATTTTGATCTCTTTTCCTCTGCTTTTGCTTTTGTTATTGTAAAGTTTCCTGCTATACATCATGTTGTTAGATAGGATCCATGAAAATGGGATGATTTCATGAATGCATTAGTTTCGATTAGAGAAGAACGCTCTCATACAAGATTTGCAATTACAGAGCTGTGGTTCTTTACATTGTGATTCTGGTTCCGAAAGCAATTTAACATTACATTATCGCCATTAGTGCCTTCAATCGCAGCTTCTTCCTCTTATTCTCCTCTTCAAATAATTCAACTTTACGATACGTCCTGGCACAGGCACTGATGACATAACGGACATGGGGATCATCTTTATCAATCTTAGCTAAGATTTTTGCAGCTGATTTTCCGTCTCCTGAAGCCACCAGAGCCTGATACATCCTGCACCGAGTAGAAAAAGAAAAAAGAAAGTGAACCACATTACATATCTGAAAGCATATTGCAAGTGAAAATAAGATAACATTCTAATGAAGTGATGAACATAACAAGTTGTTGTTCTAAGAAGTTGACAAGAAAGACAAATTGAGGGATGATGCTTGCAGCTTTAAAAGTACTTCTATTGGCCCTGGATAGAACTGGCAGAACGTTAATACAGAGGTGCTTTTGGTTGCTTAAAGTTGGAGGCTACTGTATTTTTTATCGAAACTGCTGATCCATAAATAGAAACTGCTGTCAAGCTGAATTTTCACTTAAATACTTGAACCCTCGATTTTCACCAAAAAGATACGGTGCTAGACTTTCAGGACACGCAAGTCAGAACAGGAGTGATTCTATTGAAGCCAAAGCGGATATGAACCTAAATCTAAACCCAAACCCTAGGAAACTCAGACGAAGAAGTGAAATATAATGGTAAAGATATTTAAGCTAATACCTTAAGTAACTCAGAACATTGTATCGAAGACCCGCTAGTTCGTATTCTTTCCAAATCACAAAGGAAGCTTCTGCGTCCTTTGCATTAACACAGCCACTAAGGAGAAAATCAAGAGTTTTTCTTGAAGGGGTAACACCAAGTTCTTCCTTTACAGCTTTAAGCAGACTAAGGCCAAACTGTGTGTCTGTCTTCTCAGCAAGTTGGCAAAACACCTACAAGCCCATGATAGATCTAGAGATTTCAGGTCGCATTCAATCAAGTTATAGATATTAAATAATGAATCTTAAAATTAAGTAGCAAACTCAATGGTTCCTGGTGAAAGGCTAAAAAGAGGCCAGTACCTCGTCAAAAATCACGTCAGTGTCATCTTCAGTTTGATTGAATTTATCCGTGAGTTGCTTGAGTAAATTAAGAGCAGACCTAAAAGGAGCATAAACTATCATCATTAAACAGATTTACAGAGACAAAAGTACTTGCAACAAGTATTCAGGTATAGAACCTTAAATTCTCCTGTTTAAGACAGTACGATATGACCTTGAAGCACCCATCTATCCAGTAAGGTGAATGGATCATTTCCTCAATGAGCAGTAGTACTTTGTCCAAGTCTCCTTCAGGACCAAAATTATCCTATACAAATATGAGGTGTTAGAATATATCTAAAATCTCATGAATATTCACAAACACACAGCAAAGAGACTTACAATAATAAATTTCATTGCTTTAGGATCCACATCACACTCAACTTTCTTCATGTCTTCATACAATTCTAAGGCAGCTGAAAACTGCCCCTTTGAAGCAAGAGCTCCGATCAGCACACTCTTGATTTCATTTAAGTTCTTTGAAGGTATTCTCTTATCCAAGACAACCTGCATAAATCATTCATTTGATAAAATAGAACAAAACGATAGCTGAAGTGCTCTTTTGGCAGTTGATGTCAATCTAGCTTAGCAGTTAGCACACTCTAAAGTAAGATAAACGGCAGGAGCAAGTACCTCTTTAGCTTTCTCAAACTCTCCACAGGCTGCATATGCATTTATAAGGGCCCTGAAAACTTGCATTGAAATCGGAACCCCAGCGTTAACCATTTGTTCATAAAACTGCAAATAGAGATGCCATAACCATCAGCATTGAACTCTTAGCTGAAATCAAGTTTTAAATCAAGAAATCCAGATAAGCTATCCTAAAGGATAATTACGTTGTCCCATAGGTGAAGAATGCATATAGAACAGCTTTTTAATCCAAAGAGGTTTATGTTTCCAGTTGAGTTATAAGGTAAGGTGGGGGAGACAGATAACAATATCACACACAAAAGGAAGAAAGAAATTAGCATGCATCAGCCACTAGGTTTAGCTACTCAAAGAAAAGACTGTTGATCTCAAAATGAAGGTAGTAACATGAAAGCATAATTTTTACACACAAAATCAACGAAATTAGAAGCATTATTTACGCCCTCATGCAATCAACCAATCACCACAATGATAAGAAAACTAATACCAGTTCAAAGATAAACCTAAATAAATTCCTTTCCAGCATCATCTTCAATCTTCTCAAGTTCTCACTAAATGTCTATCAAGAACAAGATTCCACATATTCGTAGCATATATCATAAGACTAATAATCCCTATCAAAAATAATTTATGTATAACCTTAATTATATCCTTCTCCCTGGTGCTGTTGAATATGAGATGGCTGAAAGTGTTAGCATCTGGTTTTACACCTGCATCTTCCATTTCTTTGAGGACATTGCTAGCAGCGTTAATGTTTTTCTGCAAGATTCAGATATAGAGAGAGAATAAAATAATACAGATCATAACAATGAAGTATTTAAATATAAGCAGACCAACAATACTGAGTAATTAGTAACACAAACTCATCGGTAGATGAAATTGTTGGTTCAACTTATCTAATAAAAGAGCTATACTGAATCATCAACTCACAGAGTACAGACAACAGAGTATTTATCAAGAAAAATAACCCAGGATGCACAAAAGGAAGGAAAAAGAAAAGAAAAAAACAAAAAAGAGCATTATCTTGCAATACTAGATAATTATCATGCCCATTATCATAGATGATACTAAGATACTTGAATATAAAACTAAATTGATTTTTAAACAAATCACAAACATGTTGTAGTGTTGTAGATAAAGTTCTGATTATATACTTGAATAAATATGCACATTGTCAGCTAAAATTTGCATAACATTGTTTTCAACAGCTATAAAACATACAACTACAGTGCAGTGCCTTGGCCATAGATATGCTTTGAGTCTTTGACAGTCATATATACCCACTACTATTCCGAAGTCATATTATACTTGAGATTATTGAACTTTTGTCAGATAAATTATCCCCTTTGAGGAAGATAACGAAGTAAAATACTCCGTAACAAATAGTGACATATTTTAATCAAATAAATTATCCCCATTGGAAAAGATAAAGAAGTAAAATAACAAAATGTTGGAGCATTAAGAAAATCAAAGCACCTCGCGAAAGAATCCTGATAGAAGAATGTTATATATGCTAGCTAATGGCTTCAACTTCCTTTTCCCCAAATCATTGATCATAGCATAAGCTCCTTCAAACTGCATCATAAGTAAAACATGAATACTGTCGGAGGTGTTTCAATATAAGAGTCACCCACAAATTAAGTTACTCACATCTTTCATTTTCACAAGTAAAACTATTATCAGTCTGAAGGTTTCATGATCTGGCTTCAAATTGTGGCGAGTAATCATTGAATTGACTTGATGAACCTGAATATTAAAAAATAAGTAAATTATGCCAGCAAAAACTAATACTCTAACCTTATAAAGCATCATTGAAATAATGTAAATTATATGACTTCGACTTCAGTTTTTTTAACTCACTAAGCTAGTAGTAAATCAGCATTTATTTTATATGATAAAAATTCAGCATAAGCACACCAAACCTTAACCACAGGCTGCTTCTTTGCACATAATAGATGAATCTGAACCTAGAAAATAATATCATGTGTTGCTTTCCTCCACGCAGAATTACTTAAATAGCTTGATGATTAGCAAGTAGAGATTTAATATATAGAAGGGAAAAAATTAAAAGAAGTGCAGTTAATTTTGTGATAAGATTTGAAAAGTAGAACTAGTCATTGGATAAAATAGAAGTACAACTAGTTTTGTGATAATAAGTGAAAAGTAGAGCTACATATTTTTATATTAACCCAAGTTTAAATTTTACAGTTTCCCAAGGCCATTCATTACATAGCTGCAATATGCAGGACATGCCTTATGACAGGCATAGAATCTTCTAACGAGTCTCTTGTAGCCTGGAATCATGCATACGGACCCAGAGCCAGTGACAGAATAAGTCTGATGAACTTGGAGAAGTGTAACAATGCTGACTGCTGATATACATAAACGTTTCCAAGCTTTATGCCAAAAGGATAAGTGATAGGTTAAATGCATCAAAAGAAGGACAAGTTGTAGTTCGATGCACTGTTATTATATCAACATATCACGATATTAATACCATGACAAACCCTTCAACTGCATCTGGGACACTTGAGACTCTTTCAAAGCAGGCAGTGGCTTCTGAAGAGTACTGTGTGGGTTGAGATGATAATGAGAATAAATATTGCACAAGCAAGGTTCATGATGTGCTTGCTGGATAAATTCCGAAAGTAAACTGGAAGGTTATTATACTCGGCAACTTTGCTGGCCCCAAAACCTAAATTCATTCTTTGGCATAGGTTATTCACCTGGGATAGATTGAGAAAGTTTGGAGGGATAACTTATGGGAAACATGAATTCCGTTATAAAGGTGAATCTATTCAACACGTGTCCATGAATGCACCTGGACTGCTGCTATACGAAATGAAGTACTCAACTAGTAGAATATCAACGAGCTGGGATCCGTACAGGAGCAGCCTATTCAAGTGTGTCATGAATAAGAAACAAATTAGCAGAACTATTGTCACTGTATTTGCCTATGCTGTGGGATAATAGGAAAGAGGTAGTCCTTTGCAAACAGACTGCAGATGTAAGCAGTAAGCACAGTGCAAAGATGTCTAGAGCGTGCACACATATCTTTTTTTTACCCAACTGTTTGATTAGAGCTACCAGGGAACAAAGGCTGTTTTCAGTACTTTGCAGATTCTGGGGACTCAGGTGGCATGTTGAGCCACAAATGCATAGGCATGGTTTGTCTACTTTTCATCTAAGTCTTATGACATATGCCGAAGAAGTTCTAGATATAAATGGAAAGAGTTGATCAATTCCACTAAAATATACCTGCGATTTTGATGGAAAATCCTAAGGTTAGTAGCATTGGTATGCGCTAGCCTATTCACATTGTATTTTGTTATACGCTTGCTGGCTTCGGAGTGAGATTTACAAGTTCTGACTTCTCCATCCAGATGGCTTCCTGCTGTGCAACTGCATCCATATGAGAGGCAGGAAATGGCAGATTTGCTTCAACATTTACAAAATTACTAGTGCTTTAGAAGTTGTTCATTCATGATTAAACTGAACTAAAAACGTGATGCCAGGCTGAATCTCAATTAATGGTCTATAGACACTAAAGTCATTCTGTGGTCCTCAACAACCTGATGCGATAATACTTATGAATCACTGCACTAACAGCAGTTTCCTAAGTAGTTACTATCCTCACTGTCAAAACGAGTACTGTTTGCTTAAGTTGTTGCATCGGTTATTATTTACTGCTCTGCTCTGACCCTGGACATGTATATCATTATAACCCCTTACTCTGATCCAAAACCTTGTAGACCCTTACAATCTGGCTACTAATAGAAGAGGATTAAAATTCAAAGTGCTAGACATATCTCCTGCAAGTTATTCCTCCTCCATTGTCAGAGTAGACCGTTGCAACACCGAGAGTGTTGTGTAATAATAGATTGATAGGTCAAGGGCATTGTCACAGTATCCATGGAGTGTTAGGTAGATATTGGAGTTGAAGGTTCTGTTTGGAAAGTGATATGGTTACTTCTCATCTTCAATGGCTTGGGTTTGCAACCAAAGTGTAAACGCTACCACTATCAACATTGCATGTCCAGAGGAAAAGCTATGTCACCATTCAATTGTGAAGAACAACCTCCGCTCCAACATTGGTGAATGCATCTTTTTGATATTATTTAGTAGAAGTGGATATGTTAGCTGGCATGCGTATCAAAAAGTTCACGGCTTATAAAAAGTGTATGGGGTCAAGAGTTGTAAAAACTAAAAAATATACAGAACCAAGAGTCTTGTACTTCCACTTTCTTACTTGGACAAACACAAAAGCATTCTTTACAACCCCCCGCCCTCCCCAATAAATAAATAAATAAATAAATAATAATAATAATAATAATAATAATAATAATAAAAATTATTATTATTATTATTATTATTATTATTATTATTATTATTATTATTATTATTATCATTACATTAACATTATAAATAAATGTAAAAAGTGAACTAGTACAACTAGATTTAGCTATTACTAATTGAAGAAAACCATATTAGACTTATTTATACTTATAAATAGAGCCAATAAAGAAAGTCGCTTACCAGATTCAATTCACAGCTCTGGATACACTCCTCTAGTATTGAATGATATGTTCCCAATGATAATGATACGCCAGAATCAAAAGCCCAATCAGCTATTTTTAGTGCCTCATGTACCTGATAATCAATAAATCAATTAGTAGTGTAGTGTACAGAAGATTATCAGCTTTCATATTAAAAAAAAAAAAGAAAAGAGATGGAATGATTCAATTAAGTAAAAAAGTATAGCACCAACATACCTTCTGTAATGTTAAAGAATATTTAATGAGGCTCTCATATTGTGCAGAAGTGGGCAACACCTCCAACTTAACGTGTAAAGTTTGGAACTTCATGATTGTGTCTTCAACCTTTTATGCAATACAAGAATAGCAGAAGCCAAAGGAAGCATAATTAAATACTTCGTCTTGTGACAAGTTACAGACTTTGTTTATATTGACCTTTTTTAAGGTCCAGTTTACCTCGAATTAAGCTTAAAAACAGATAAAAGCATCTAAAAACTATATTACAAAGGTATAATAGTTATACTTTCATATTAGAAGTTTTAGAAATTTGTTTCCGTTATGTTTAGGATTAATTTGAGGTCAGCCAGACACTTAAAACAGTTGACAAAAAAGAAGTGTGCAACTTATTGCAGGACAGAAGATACAAAGCTCTGACACCATCAGAGAATGTGATGTATCATACCCAGCATAGAGAACAGTTGTTAGATTTCACACCAGAAACTAAAATCAAATCAATGTAAGAACATATTAGTTTTCATGTAACTACAAGAACTGCACGTGACCTTTAAAATATCAAGATTCTGCCAAGCACCTATCTAGCTGTCCTTTGTAATCTCTTTTTTTTTTCTTTCTTTTTTTTTTTTTGTGGCTAGGATCGCTCTCTGTGTGGGGGTGAGGGGTCATAGTATACACTATAGTCGGAACTAAAGTTGTCGCAATTACACTTACCATCTGATAGGTGAATTAATGAGACAAACACTTGCATTTGCTTGGGCCAGAGACTCATCTCCACCAAATCATAAAATTCATTTTCTCACTGATCTAATAATTTTTGAAAATTCAGTAACATGTAAAGAGGCAGCAGAAGGGGAAATACTATTGGCAAACATGGCACTGGACATTGTTCATCCTATTTAAGGGGGGGCGATCTTTCTCCTGGTCATTTGGAGGCAACTAAAGCAATCGGTAGATAGCAAGTGGCATTCTGACGATGTTTATAACTTTTAAAGCACCAACAAGGACACAACTGACTGAAGCAGTAGCCCAAGAAACCATCAACTATTTGACTTTACATGAAGCAAAATGATAAGTTCCTCACCGATATGTTCGGTATGCTAATAGCATATTCACAGATGAAATTTGAGATGTTCACTGCTCCAATATCTGCACCTGAACGAATATACTGCTTATTGAACAATAAAAGATTACTACTAAAGATCACAACACAACCAATTGAAAAGCATCAAATTATCTTTACCTCCCAAAAAATCAATTCCATGTCAGCTACTACTACCAAAATCAGGTATACCAATTAGATCAATCAAGACTTTCTATTCGAAAATAGTGTATTCTTGTTACTCTAAAGAATTTAACAATGCACAAGTAGTTATCTATTTTGTTCATAAAACCCATAAACATACTCACCGCTATTTTTCAGTGCCTGCAAAGATTGTTCTGCAACAGACTCCAGTGAGAACTTCCCCAAAGCACCAAAACAGCCTGTAAACATGAAACCGATGTGAACTTTGTTATGTCGAGAGCCTGCAACAGCATTAAAAGCTCTTCTTTTCGGTCACTTTTGCACAATGCGATCAACAGATTTTCTGCAAATAAATGCCATACTAGCATCAGGAAAGAACTATATGGTTTCAAATGTAAGTAACCCTCATAAAAAATGCATGCACGACACACATAACAGGATCAATGTTTTAGTGATATCGTTGACACATCAATGTTATGAGAAGTATGGTTGTCATAATCAAGAGATGAGGGTAAGAATATTTATAGGAGATCCATCCAAAGAGTACAGCGACAGATGTCATTGCATTTCAATTAAAAAAACAATAGACAAATAAAGATATAGATGTACTAAAAACATACAAAGAGGAAAAAGGATTAAGAAAAGAAACATATGAAGACAACTGAGAATTTTTACAATTGCTGGAAACTTTGCAAGTATCAAGAAACATTTAAGTTAAGGTGAGGAAAAATCAAGAGGGCCAAAGCAGGTTTTCTGAAAGAGGGTGGCCTTTCCTAAAACTAAAGGAAACTTCATTATTATTGTTATTACAGTATTATTATTAGTTAGTAGTAATATACATCTTCTCTTGCATTCAAACTTCTTAGTGTATCAGGGGAAAACACAAGGTTAAAGTTCTTATCAGCAACACAATATTCTACATCATGCAGCAGAACGACCATTCTCAACAAAAATACAAAAAAAAAAAGGTTGATAACCCTCCATTTAAATTAAAGCAGTAGTTAATAGAGAAGGGGGAAATATCTAGAAAATACTCACAGATAGATGAACTCAAGAAATTCTTATGCAACAAAACATACCTTGAATCTGAGCTTTCTCTTCAGAACGATCATCTATAGCAGAAAGACAGAGTTCTCGAATTTTATCTTCATTACCGATTCTTATCCACAACAGCATTTCATAATAAGCTACACGTGTGAGTGATTCAGGATTTTCATCTACAATAAGCTTTTTGAAGAAAAAGAATTCCTGGTCCATCCGAAATTCAATCAGATACAACAAGAATTTCCCGTACATTTGTTCTTGAATTTTAAAACCATTTTCTAGAACTACGCTGAAAATTTGGTGGATTTTAGAGAGCTGATCTAATGAAGCCTCTTCATCTGTAGCATCCCTCGCCTTGTCTACACACATGTGAATTAAGGTAGTATACTCTTTGGGACCTGAATCTGCTTTTAATTTCGAAAATAAATCAATCGTAACTCCTGGCCCAACTTACTCCCACACATCTTCACCTGCTTGTCAAAAATAACACTCTCTGAGCTCTTATAACACCACCTTTTTCTCTTCTCTTTTGTGGGTTCTTGCAACCGTGGTGATGAAGTCGAATTTGAAACCGATAACCATGGCAAGTGCACACCTGTTTTGTGTTCATCTTCCCAATCTAGTTGTAATTCTGCATCAATTAGCAAATTCAGTTGCTATAATAGCAAGGATGGCAATTCAGAAAAATGATATGCATCCCCGTCATACTAGTGATTGCAGACACATGAGCATAAAGATCCACATAAACGTATGACAAAGAAACCTAACCAAAAGCAAGCTGGGAGACCAAGTTAATCTCCGTACTTTTCTGTAATGTTTCCTATTTTACAAATACTTAGCAACCCTTTGGTACTGTGAGTTTTCCAGGTGAATATACTTGAAATCATTACTACTTCGTATTATTTATGACGGCTTAAGTTTTACTAGTAACATTTAGTTCTCAAATTCCGAAAAAACTACCCTTAAACTGGTAGATTTGAATCCACTCCTAACCAGGTGCAGCTGGTTAGGAGCTTCACAAACTTTAAAGTGTATGATTGAAGGAATTTGAAAGGCAAACCATCAAAACTCTCATAGCCTTGGCAATTTCCATAGTTAGATGCCTACATTCAGAGATTCATTCACATTTCACCTCAGTAAACACAAATTGTACCCTATCAAAGAAAAACACATAGCTACAACCAAACATCAGATACATATTGAACAGTTAGTTTCCTTAATAAGTAATCACACATACCATCCAGCAATTTGGATGCATCAATGGACAGCTCCTCTGCTGCTTCATCTGGAAGAAAGCAAAAAACAATACACACAGCATTAGCAGCAATTTAGGTACAATTAAGTTATTTAGGTCAAACTGAGGAACATGACAATATCAATTGAGGACTAAAATGAGGTACCATTTTGTTTGCTGTAGCCAGGTTTTAAGCAGTCACTGAACAGATCATGGACAGTGGGAGTAGCTTTAGGGGGAGTGTAAACAGGAAGGTTTTTGGGCGTCTCCCTGGAGCTAGGAATTGAGGACAAATAGCTTTTTAGCTCCAAGTCTGCAGAGGAGGGGTTGTTATTCTTTTTCAGGGAGGAGGTGGAAGGAAGTTTCTTCTTGGCTGGGGCTTTGGGGCGGAGTCTAGTGGTGGCGGAGCGGGCAGCGGAAACTAGGTTTTGGGCAGTAGGGACGGGCATATGGGCTGAATGAGTGTGATGAAGTGGTTGCTGTTTATATCATTAGTTTTCATATATCAAATTTTTTTGTTTTGTTGAGTAGAAAACATAGAGACCTCGCTCCTCCATCAGTCAGTCCTTCCTTCATCATCATCAAGTAAAAACCAAATCATACCGAAACAATAGAATTAAATTAATTGGCTTCACCAACAAAATTAAAGCGAAACAAATTCAGATAGACAGTTGGCTAGTGATGATCACTGATTATTGAATTCCCTAAATTTGTAAACCACTGATTATTCAATTCAATTCAATTCATTAAGGAGACTGAATAAGCTGTGGCATTGAAACTCAGTACACATTAAATTAAATGTAGTAATTTCGTAAACACAAAACAAAACAAAACAAACTAAGTAGTACCTGCTTATTGGATATTCAACCGTGAAGAGTGAAGAGACTTTGGATATTTTGCACAACAATCGAATCGACAGGAAGCCTGTATATCAAAACCGGAAAATCATCCTGGCAAGTTATGCAAACGATGTTGTCACAGAAAGACCAAGATACTAAAAAGGACGGTGACGTTTGCTTAATTGAGAGGGACGAAGATCAATGGTTCAGACGAATTAACTCAGGGAGTAGGGGGTTCGGTTCCACCCTAGGAAGCACGGGACGTCAAAATGCCTGAGGCTGGTCGTGGTCAGTGCACCACACTTTTTTTGTTCTAATCAAGTGCGCGAAAAACATTTGAGTTCAATAGCTTGTTATGGTTATGGTGAACTGGTTCATGCAGTTCACCACTTTTTTTCTTTTTTTTTTTAGTTTTTATGTTGTTTGTTTATAGCGATTATATTTTTAATTTCATATTAAATTTAATTTAATATGATAAATATTTTATAAATAAATATTAATTGTTTTGAATTTTTTGAATAACAAAAAGAACATCACTCACTAAAAGAGTACGTAAATACAAATAAAACACAACCAGTACTACAAATAAAAATGAAACGATACAATCACATTGGAAGGCATAAAAAACAAATAAATAAACATTACAATAAAACTAAGTACTTGGGCCGAATTGTCTCCAGATGTGTTCCATTAGGTCATTCTGCAGGGCATTATGAATATCCTTGCCATGCATATTCCTTCTACTTTCGAAGTAATCCTCTATCGAACCAACCACGGCAACCACGGACTCCCTGCAACTGTACTCGAACGTAGTATTCCCGTTGAGTGCGTGGGAACTTGATGCACTAGAAGATGGTCCAGGCATCATGGGTATATCTTCATCATATCCACTGGGATCGTCATAGTTCGAAACTGTTTCTCGCTCGTCTTCTATAATCATGTTATGCAAAATGATACAAGCATTCATTATTTTCCCCATCAACTCTTTTGTGAATGAAGAGATGGGTGCTTGATGATAAGAAATTTTCTTTTTAAAACACCGATTCACATCTTTCCTGCACGATTCTTGAAAATTTGTAAATAAGCATTCCTTACGAGCTGCTGGATTTTTTATGGCAGGGACGAAAGTTGACCAACTTGGATATATGCCGTCAGTAAGATAGTAGGCCATATCGTATCTATGACCATTCACGTCGAAATTAACTTGTGGTGCAGCACCTTTGAGTACATCATCAAATACAGGTGAACGCCATAGGACATTTATATCATTGAACTTACCAGACACTCCGAAGAACGAATGCCAGATCCAGAGGTCCTTTGAGGCAACGGCTTCCAGAACAACAGTTGCCTTTCCCTCCTTCCCTCGATATTGACCCTTCCATGCGTTAGGACAATTTTCCCATTCCCAATGCATGCAATCAATAGATCCAATCATTCCCAGAAAACCTCTACCAGCGTTGATCCGAAGTAGACTTCGCACATCTTCCGCAGTGACCCTTCTCATGTAATGGGGGTTGTATATTTTTCATATAGAAAGTCGCAAAAGTGCTCCAGCGAGCTCCTTGTAGACGTTTCACTTAATCGACAATACTCATCTACGTTGTCTGCACAGGAACCATACGCAAACAACCTCATGACTGCAGTACATTTTTGGAGTGCAGGCAAGCCCATCCTACCAAGTGCGTCCGGCCTCTAGACAAAAAAATTATCGTGCAACTGCGCATCTCTTACTAACTTCTCGAACAATGGGCGCCTCATTCTGAATCTACGGCGAAATTGGTCGGTTGTGAACACCGGACGGTCACAGAAATAGTCCTTGACCATTCTAACATGGCCTTCTTCACGGTCTCGATCGATGTAAGTACGTCGATGTCTTTCGCGTGGTGGTTTTGGTGGGTTTAGCATTTCGGGTATGAGAAGATGTGAGTATTTGATGGCTTCACCAATTGCCATAGAAACAGGATTGTTTAGCCCAATTACTTCATGGAAAGATAGGTAAGGCTCAGTATGTTCCTCGCCTTCATCAGAGTTGGTTTCAGACGAAGAATCATGTAAACTGAACCTTGAAGTCATGTTTAAAGATGTGAAATTTGTGGATTGGCTTGTTTGTTGTGGTGGAAGAATAACACAACACATGTCTATATATATATGGACATATTCAGATTGAAATTGAAACCAAATGTAAATTCAAATTCAGATGCAAATTCAAATTAAAGTTACAGATGTGACATGTCAGGAGTAATAAATGGAATTCACCTATTCAATTTCAAAATTAAAGTTGGAGGTGTGACATGTCTGGAGCCACTTTGTCGGAATTCAAATTCAAATTGAGAATGAAATTGAAATTAAAATTCAAATTCAAATTTAAATTCCGATTCAAACTCAAATTCAAAATAAAGTTGAGATGACATGTATGGAGTAATAAATGGAACAACATCATATGTTTATTGATACGGAAGATATATTACATTGGTCTATAGTACAAGTTCGTAAATGAAAAACACATTGAAACTTAACTCAAACATAACCAAAAGAAAGCACACTGAAACTAGCAAATTAAAGGCACACTCAAACAAATCACACTTAAACATAAATGAAAAACATACTCATACAATATGGAATGTTCAGCCATCACCAAAGAGCTTGTTGGCGACTTTCGTCTTTATAGCCTCCTCATCTCCCGTCAGATTTTCACCCCGGTCAATTAATTTCGACCACGCCTTATACATTCTACCTTTCTCCCTTGACTCAATTTTTCGATTTTTCTGCTCCCATAGTCGTTGATCGTGCTCCCTTTTATATGCCCGCTCCTCTATGACTGTCTCCAACTTCAACTTGTCTAATTCCACATAATTGTTAACTCCTTGGGTGAACGAGCCAAATCTTTCAACTAGATCATCGGTGTTGGACACTACAAGAAAACAGCTTTTTAGCGACGATCGCATCCGTCGCTAAAAGAGTCCGATCCGTCGATATTTGGGTTTAGCGACGGATGCCCCGTCGCTAAATAGGACGTCGCGAAAAATGGCGTTGCTAATCCAAAAAGCGACGGATCGGGCTAATTTGTCGCTAAATATAGCGACGGATTAGCTCATCCGTCGCTAAATTAGCGTTGACCAATTTAGAGACGGATAAGATCATCCGTCTCTAAATTTAGAGACGGATAAGCTCATCCGTCTCTAAATCTGATTTTTTTTAAATTATGTTTCTTTAAATTTCTTTAATTCAACTACAATATAAAAAAATATTAAAATATAATTTTTTAATGCAATAATGGTGTTGCGAGAATCGAACTCGCGACTTCTCGCATAGCGAGAATCATACCACTACACCAAACGCCCATAAGAACAATCACCTAAGAACAAATCACCTAAAACTCTCTGTTTCAACTTAAGGTACTGAAACAATCACCTAAGAACAAATAGAACTGGGCACATAATTAAAGTCGTAGAGATCGAGAAGCGTAACAAAAATTATCATACTTAATATGCCACTAACACCAAGATCATGCAAACTCTAACATTGCAGAAGTCAATACTACAGTTTTAAAACATAATTTAAGGAAAAGGACATTGAAACTTAATGCTATCAGTACCATATTTATATCAAATGCAAATCATTTTTACCTCATGTGCATGAAGAAGTGTTTCAATTCATGGAGTTTATTACACAAATTCAATGAAAAACAACACGTACCACATGGAAAATAAACAATGCCATGGGAATCTTAATAGTCCTGGATTCCCATCCCCTTCCTTTTGCAACTGAAAAATAAGCAATGCCACGGGAATCTGGAAATAACAAGTTGTTACCGTTACAAAAAAAGAAAAACATCTCATAAAGCATGTCACACAAATGGAATATTTATTTAAACGGTGGCCAATCTCTACAAGTTTTATGTCTCAAAAGTAGTAACAATACACCGACATAATAGCAAGTGAGTTACTGATAGTGTTTGTGCTATAAAAAGGTATATAAGTATCACATTCCGAATGAATTCTTATCAAATTTCTCAAGTATTGATATAAACAGGCAGCAATTTTCACTTTATCTCTTGTCCATGAAACCAAACATTTGAACTTCCGTAGAATTAAAACTTTCAGAGAGCTTGAAAGAGGGAAGCCTAAAATACCTACTTAAAAATACTCCAGACATTACAATCAGGGCAACGACCATCACACACTACCCGTATATCAATATCTGCACCATGAATTATTCTTATCAAAGTCAGAGAAAAACAATATAACATGTACTACTCGAGTAAACTGGAACTGATAGAACACAACAAGGAATTAGTTCCTCATAAACAACAAATCACTAACCATTGCCATTGCTCCAAAATGAGCAGCCCCAATCAGAATGCTTCCAGTACCAACAAAAGGATCAAAAACATGTTTATGAGAATTTGATAAACAATAAACCCAAAAGACACTAAAAATATTGAAGATAATTAACATTACCAGAATAAAATTACAACACCATAGTTTAGAAATTGAAGCTACTTGATATACATTTTACAAAAAATTTAAGAACCCAAATTTTAGGGTTAGAAAAATCAACTGCAATTCAATAACAATAAACATAACATTAATCAAATCTAATATACAGTCCATACACGGTCCCAAACTCAAGCTAGGGTTCAAGGGTTTGGGCCAGAGTCAAAACATAATAGTAAAACTATCCAGAATTCAAACAATACGAAGAGTAAATCGAAACTTTACCTTTGAACGGAGGATTAACAAGATAGATCGGAGTAGAGAGGATGATCAGCGGAATGGAAGCAACAGATCATCTGGGGGAAGAATGATAGAAGATGAGAGAGTGGCGAAGAGACAAAGAAGAGAGAGATAGAAGAGAGCTCAGAAGAGAGAAGTAGACTTACCGGCGGCAAAGGCGGCGTCCGATCTGGGTGGTGGCGGCGCCCGCTGGTGGAGGCGATGGTGGTGGAGGCGATGAGAAAGATGATGGCGGATGAGGTTTAATTGATTTGGGGGAGTGGGGAAGAAGACCCGATCTGGGTCTTTGAATTTTTTTATTAATTTTTTTTTACTTAGCGACGGATGGAACTCATCCGTCGTTAATCTAGAAATATCTTTTCTTTTTTTAATTTTTTAATTCAGAGTCAACAGGACATAGAGACGGATGGATTTATCCGTCGTCTAAATTTGCGACGGATAAACTCATCCGTCGCAAATTTAGCGACGGATAAACCCACCCGTCGCTAAATAACAGTCAGATTTGTATCTGTCGCTAAAATTACCGATCCGTCGCTATTTTGCGATGGATCGCGATCCGTCGCTATTCATCCGTCTCTATTTGGCTGTTTTCTTGTAGTGGGAAGAGGAAGAACATTTTCCTCCTGACTGGGCCCTATTTGCAGCATCCCGGCCCATAGGTTTCTTCCTTAAGTCGCTGTTGCCAATCCGGTAGCGCTTGTCGCCGCTCCCACCTTCATCTCCATCAACATCAACAATATTCGCACTCTCTTGAGAAGTTCCCGAGTAGTTCATAAGGCTTTGCCACTAAGAGTATCCCACCATAATTACATAGCAATGGTGTAAGTTGAATGAGGCACCCTTTGGATGATCATCTCGGTACATCTACTCAGCTTTGCTTTTGATGTCTTCCTCATTGTGACCACTCGTCCCAACCAGCCGTCCCGCTTCCTCCATACATGCAACGAACTTGTTAACCGGCCCTCTGATCCTGAGCCACCTATGACGTATGGATTCCACATTACGCTTTCGCAAAAGCAAGTTGGGTCGATCTAGGCGCACCTTCTCAAATTTCTCTGCCACTTCGGCTAGGAGGTTATTGAACGACCGATCTGTTCCTTTAGCCGCATTTTCGTTGGCCATCATGAAACGGCTAGCCAACACCTTATCCTCCGCTTGTGAGAACTTAAATGTACCGTCTTTTGCACGTTCTGTTCCGCCGGTGTCGGGCTGTTGGGCCTTCCTTCCCTTTCTTCCCTTCTTAGCGACCGGAGTTGGTTGTGTTTCGGGAACAACTTCCTCCACGTCCGGACTCGCCATGTGCTCATTCGAACCCCAGTTGTCTTGTAAGGAGTTGTAAGTTGAGTTGTTGAATGGGTTGTAAACGTTTGGTGGTGTGGGTTGAGAGAAATCGGGAAATATGAATTGTGGAGTGAAGTTGTGTGGAGAGCCTTGGGAGGTGGAGTTCATATTAGGAGGTCGGGAGGTGTTTCCGGAGGTGTTTCCGACATTTGGAGTGACCGAGTTCATCAATTCAGGGTGAAGTCGAGTAAGACGTTGAAAGTCGTCGTAACTCAAATTCACACCGCCTTGGTACGGGTTGTTTCCGGACATGTCGTCGGAAGGAGAGATGAAAAATAGAAGTAGAGAGGTATTTTGAATTTAGTTTAGAGAGAAAATGGAGAGTGAGGAGTGATGATCAAAACATATGCAATATTGGGCTCTATTTATAGATAAAAAAAATTATAGCCGTTAGTAATTTTTTCAGATTTTTTCATTTTTTTTAAAAATTTATGTCCAAAATAGCCTCAACGGCTATTTTGGAATAGAAACATCCAGGCGGTGACAAGTGTCATCGCCTGGAGGGGCGCCACGCACCCCTTTAAAATAAATAAAAAATAATAGGAGCCGTTTACAAACGGCTCCTTGAATAAAGTGGTGGGCCAACTCACCCACCACTTTATCTGTGAAATGAGTGGCGTGCATTTCCAGTGAACAAAGCCAATTGGCTTTGTGAAATGTGCATTGAACATGCATAGTATGGAAAAAGTGGTTCACTAGTTGGTGAACTGTTGTGTGAACAAGTCTGTGAACTGCCCACATTGACCAGACTCAGGGACGCCCGATATGTGAAGGATACGTATCCACCCTACTTTTTTTTGTTTTTAATTTTAATTCCGAAATTCAAATATGAACACTTGCGTTTTAGGAGCTAATCACCGCTCCTTTCTCAATGGCGCCGATCGTCGTTCGACGTATTACCTTCGCCTAACCTCTTTTCCTTGCCGCTAACGTTGGTATAGTAACTCACTGAACTGATATGTGTGGAATCCAATATTGTTCGACTGAGTTGAGGACTTCAACGTATGGATGTTGTTGAGATAATGTTTCAAGGAGCTCTTTTTTATTATTACTATTATTTTGGAAAGAAAATGTAGAGATGATTTAAGTTAAAAAAATTATTTATCAAATATTGAAAATTAGGGGGTTTAATGTAATAACGTTAAATACTCCCTCCGTTCTCTTAGAAGTATCATGTTTTGACTTTTTTCGGTCAACAACTTTTAACTTTGACTTCCAATTATTCTTAAATTATAATGATAAAGTATTTAACGAAATTATATTATGAAAATATAGAACCCAAATTTTCATAATATAATTTCGTTAAATACTTTATCATTATAGTTTAAGAGTAATCGGGAGTCAAAGTTGAAAGCTGTTGACCGAAAAATGTCAAAACATGACACTTCTGAGAGAACGGAGAGAGTATATAATTTAAACGAAAAGAAAACGTGTGAGGGTAATATTGAAAGATCAATACTCTCTCTCCCGTGAGGGTTGACTTTTGTCATTCTTTGTAAATATAGTTTACGAACATGCCAAAATTTGTCCTTCAACATAATATATGAAACAATAAGGTCCAAAATGTTATTAGGGTGTCTTAAAAGGTACATAGATGTAAATCGCCCATATTTGATATCATGGGAATTGCTGGTAAGAACATAGAGACTACTGCATAGGTCAAATTTTTATACTTTTAGTGCATAAAATAGAGCATACATGTGAGATCATGAGACATATTGGTAAAAACATCAGAGATAGTGTTGAGAACATATACACTATTGTATACTCCAATATTTCATGCCTAATGCAAAAAACAGAGCATCGCACAATGTGAGGTCATGAAAAATATTGGTAAGAACATCGGAGATATTGTTGAGATAATAGCCAATAGAGAACCCATAGCCAATATCGCAAAATATAAATTTATGGGTCCATTGATTTTTAGTACCCTACTATTGTTTCTAATTACAAAATAAGTCATCTGATACCAGCAATTACATTTTAGATCATGGTCAACTCAAACAACGTGTGCATGCACTATTCAAAATTGAATTTTGAAACAACCAAACAGGTTGTAGTTAAAAAAATAAATAAATAGAGAAATAAAGTAATTAAAATAATAAAAAAAACTAAAATAGAAGTCCTTTTTTTTTAGTTGTCATCTTCTCCAGAGCATTAGTATCGGAAAACATTTCGGTATCGGAGCTCTGGCAAGGAGCTTGCAAAAAGCTCCAGATCGGAGCATGTAACATCTCCAGATCGGGATTTGTAGTCCCGATCTGGAGCTTAGCTCCAGCCGGAGCTCTGGAAGCTCCAACCTAGAACTTGCAAATCTCCAAATCGGGATTACAGTCCCGATCTGGAGCTTAGCTCCAGCCGGAGCTCTGCAAGTTCCATCCTCGAGCTTGCAAGCTCCTTTTCGGAACTTGTAACTTTCGGTACCGAAGTTTGTAAGTGAAGAAGATGAAGTATAAAAAAAAGGATAAAGAAAAAGAAAAAGGAGATAAAAAGAAATAAAAATAATGTAAATAGTTAAGGGTGTGTTTGGTTGTCAAGTTTTAGGACAATGGCAAATCTGTAATTGTGTGATGGTCAACGCCAAAATCACCCAAAATGACCTAAAATGTAATTATTCACAACAAATGGCTTATTTTGAGAAAGCTCTTCACAAATGGCACTAAAAATCAATTTTCTCTAAATTTATCACCAAAACTACATCTAGATGCCAAATCTAACATGTATCGCTAACAAACTTTGACCCAAGCACAATTTTACATAAATTTACATGCAAATAGCTACAACACCGTCGATTCAACATTAATTTATCACCAACAAACATCTGTCACTAACATAAATCATGTATGTACGTACGTAGATAGAATGATTACCTATATATATTGAGCAACAACAAGAATGATGATGATGAGGATGAGTATGATAACTGTGATTTGCTCGATAATGATGGATGATGATGATCAGTTTGATGATGATGCAGGTCGATGATGATGTTGATGAGGAGAAGCTCAATTTAAATTGGATTTGTTAAGGTATAAGAAATAACCAAATAAAGTTAAAATCAAATGAAAATATAATATTTTTTTATACGAATGAAACATGGAATAAGAGTGAATCTTGAATAACTTATTATGAGTGTGATAATATTGGTGTTATTCGAAGAACATGTTCATAATAAAGTTTAAAACTCCGCGTTTTGTCATCTTCATAGGTAAGCCAGTCAGCAAGCAGATTTTTTAAATTTTCAAGGTAATTGATAGATCAATGATTCAGATGTATAATTCGGTGTCTAACCGTGAAAAACAAGTGCACATAAACTTATACTCATTCCTTTTTTTTTTTTTTTTTTAAAAGACTATGTATTACTTTTTTCGTCTATTATGATGTAGTTTCAATGTTTCATTTATTGATAAATATTATCCCTCACAAGTTTATTGTAGGCCCTACCACTAAATTACACACCACACGTGTTATACAAACCTACTAAAAATGTTTTAAAAGCTAACATAAAGAATCTGAAAAGAGTATTTGTTACAACAAACATGGACTTTTCTACGGGCAGGCAGGATTTCGCCTTGCCTGACAACAGGCACCCAATCAAAAGTCGCCACATCATTCGCCTTCGCCAACCCTTCGCCAAAAAGTTAAAATAATTATTTTTATTTATTTTTCAATTAAATATAAATTTACTTAAATAACCTTGAATTAGAATAATAAATACAGTTATTAAAAAATATAGTAAAATAAAAATATTTTACATTTATTATTATTATTATCATCTTTTATTATTCGGGCCGGGTGGGCTGATGACGGTTCGGGCCGGGCCCAAGAACCGGGAAGGTCCGGCCCGGATTCATATCCCATCTTTGCATCTAATTAAAAAAATAGTAATTTTAATGTTGGAGGTGGGATTTAAACCCAAGCCACCACAATGGAAGTCAACTTACTTAACCAATAGGAGAACATTCCAATTTGGTTGAATTGATGATGTTATAAATTTAAGTAATGTATTTTGTGTAATGTAAACATTTAACATTTTAATTGTGAATTTGCATTTCATTTTATATTCTTAATCTTAAACTATAATAAATTATTTCTCATTGTTTTTTTACTCTGGTTGATTGACCAACGGAATTACTCATTATTCTAACCTCAACAATGTCCATCCTTACCATATGGCTCACGTGATGACTAGTTTGTAAACGTGTTGTCTAGTTGATTTATTATTTATGAATTTTTCTACATTTATATTAAATAATAAACTAATTGACACTAAGAACGGATAAAACAACATATATCATGACTTGTTACGTATATGAGGCTACTAAGTTGCTTCAATAATTGTGATAGAGTTAAGACAATGTAAGTTGGTATCTATGAGTGTGAATGTTTGACTCATTTTATAGTGAATGTTTCATTGGAGAAGATTAATGCACTTATCCATTATCTCGTATCTCAGTGATTGTTATCATTTGTTAGTTTGTTGAGTATAGGGATGGCAATGGGCCAGGCCGGGCTTTAAGAGGCCCGGTCGGGCTCGGGAAGACTAGCACCAAGCTCAAGCCCGGCCCATGGCCTAGGGCGGGCCTGAACATTAGGCCCGGGCCCGTCATGGACCGGGCCGGGCTCAGGCCGGGCCTTTTTTTTTTTTTTTTTTGTCAATTATTTAGTAATCTAAATGTTGTTTTTTTAGTTATGTAGTGTAGTATTAGTAGAATGGTGAATCTATTTAATTTATATCTTTTTGCCTGAGATCAAATATTTTGATATCACTTTTATCATTTGCTTGGGATCGAATGAATTTTTGTGAAAATAAATTTCGAATCAGTTTCTCTTTTGGTCAATTTTATTCTTGTTTTGTAGGATTGGCTCTTGGATTAGTAACCTATATATTTATGATGAGTAGTCGGATTAAGGTTACACCTATATATACAATTAAAATTAATAGACATTTCTATTAATATTGTGAATAATATTCTAATCGGATAATAAAATTAAGAGAGATGTAGCCCATTTAAAATAACCCTAATATAATCTATTAAATCGATTTTAAATTTAGACATATAAAATAAATATGTGAATATTTGTTGGCCATTTTTGTCATCTGTATGCACAATTTTGATTATTTTCGTTTGGGTGAATACAAGCCAAATTTAAATAGGAACGGTTGTATCCCACTCAAATTCAAATCGGATAATTTCAGATTAAATTTAATTCGATTTATTTTTTATCATAACAAATTTCGGGTTAAATTTGATTCGATTTATTCAGTTCAAATATATTTTTAATCAGATGAATTTGTGTCAATATTAATTTGGATAATTTGGAATCGATTATCTTGTTGTCAACTTTATTATTATGTTGTTAGATCAAATCCCGGGTTAAATTTAGATATTTAACCGATATATTTCTGATCCTTTATGGACTAAGTTGAATTTTGGCATATCAATTTTAACAGGATACGCCAATTTATATAAAATTAAAGAAATTAAATAATTTCTATTTGTGAATAATCTTGTGTTTGGAAGCTCCATGAACACTTTTTAGCTTCCTTTGTCCACTCTAATTCATGAGTTGGAACAGGTCAATTATATGGGAATGCGAATGGGAAAATAGACGAGAATGAGCGACCTGTCACTGTTTTTTCTTATGAGAAGTCGACTGAGAGAGGTAGTAGCAGCAAGAGAGAGACGTGAATGAGTGTTCAATTAATTATAAATTTAGGTTGATTATTAATTTTCTATTATGATACTGTATAAAGTAATAGCAATTAATGAACAAAGTAATTGGTAGCTTGGTGGTTTAGTCTTGTGCTATTTAGCCAAAGGTCTCAAGTTCAAATACTAGCTTTGGATATTTTGGTAATTATAATTAAAATATTTTCAAATTCATTAATAAATAATTTAATATAATAAAATAATAAAAAAATCGTCCAAAAAATATTAATAAATCGAAATTATAAAAAAAAAATATTAAATTTTTTATTGTTTGGAGGGTAAAAATGACATTTTATAAAATATTAATATTTTTATTATAATTTATTAATTAAAATATTAATAAGGCGACAAGGCGAAGGATAAGGCGAAAGGCGATCGCCAAATATTTTTGGCGAAGTGTTGTGAACCATTAGATCAAAGATCTAATGGTCTAGATCAGTTTGCCTGATATCAGGCAGGGCGAAGCCTGCCTGACCCTAGAAGACTCCAACAAACATTGGGTTGCTTTCAAAAGCATGTTTTCACATTTCACTCAATTTTTGAATCTTTCTAATCTTATTTTTCTCCAAGTCCGCAATTCAAGTTCCACACTTCAATTTAATTTGAATCTTTCTAATCATATTTTCTCCGAATCCACAATCCAAGCTACATGTGCAATTAATTAATAACCATACATTTTTAAATAATAAATCACACAACTATTAATAGGAAAATTTACCTATTCAATATTGGATAAGCAATTGGATATTCCCTAAATTTAAGCTAAAGATTTCTCAACTAAAACAAGTATTTAAACAATTACTTGGGTAGTGTTTAGTTCACAAATCGATCTTGTCATTTTTTATATTGTTGGACGGTGCACGTTAATATAGGCAAGTGTAGGATATTAAGATGTGTGTAGAGGGAAAAATGACACTAATGATTCTTCTTGCTACAATGTTGAATGTTGTGGTTTTGTGTAGTGGAGGAACCACGAGTAGGTATTTAAGGCAAGTCGAGAAGTCGAGTGATATGCCATTAAATAGTGATGTGTTTAAGATTCCTCATGGCTACAATGCTCCTCAACAAGTAATTCTTTTAATTATTTAATTTCACTTTTTAATCATTTCATTTATTTTATTGAATATTACAAAATTATGTGGCATGGTGTTATAGGTGCATATTACACAAGGGGATCATGTGGGAAAAGCAGTGATTGTATCTTGGACTACTGTCAATGAACCAGGTTCTAATACGGTTTTGTATTGGGCTGAGAATAGTGAACACAAGAAGCAGGCAAAAGGAAAATTGACCAGTTACACATTTTACAATTACACCTCTGGTTACATTCATCACTGCTTTATTAGAAAATTAGAGGTATAGCCTTCATATGTTTTATATTAATTATAGAAAGGAAAATTATAAACACGAGGATTTATTTTGAAATGAATTATATTTTGTTTTGTTCTGACAGTATGACACTAAGTACTACTATGAGGTTGGAATCGGTAACACGACAAGAACTTTCTGGTTTTTCACACCCCCAGCTGTTGGTCCTGATGTCCCATACACTTTTGGAATTATAGGTATTTCTCTTATTTCTAAGTGTTTACTTGCATTAATCAGAGCTGGTTGATGTATAGTAGTCAAATATCAGTTTTCAAAGATTAATGTAATCATATTCTTTAAATCTAGTATATCATATTAGATTAAGTTTATAATTTTCTTCTGCAAATAAAAGTAAAGTGATTATGTTTTAAGAAAAAAAAAGATATAATCATTTGAAAATAGTCACTTAATCCTTGTTTTAATTGGTTCTGATTCATTTAAAGAGTCTGGAATAGAAATTATTCTTTATGCAATTTCTTTAATAGTACTTTCTTATATATGTGTCAGGGGATCTTGGCCAAACTTATGATTCTAATACAACTCTTACACATTACGAGCGAAATCCATCCAAGGGACAAGCTGTCTTGTTTCTTGGAGATCTATCCTATGCAGACAACTATCCCAATCATGATAACATGAGATGGGATACATGGGGAAGGTTTGTTGAAAGAAATGTTGCATATCAACCTTGGATCTGGACTATCGGAAATCATGAACTTGATTTCGCTCCACAAATTGTGAGCTTCTTCTAACTTCATCACCCTTAAATATTATCATTCCATGCCATATTTCAAGTCATCCCATAAATATTGATATGACGTAATTCTTACCTTAGATTATATATTAATTTATTATCATCATTTTCAAAATTCAAACAAAATATTGGTTATTTTAATGCAGGGTGAAAAGAAACCATTTAAACCTTTCTCTCACCGTTATCTTGTTCCATATAGAGCATCAGAAAGCACTGCCCCTTTTTGGTACTCTATCAAGAGAGCTTCGGCATACATCATTGTTTTGGCGTCCTATTCCGCATATGGTAAGAATGTGAACTGAATCACAACAAGTTGCTTTACATGCAAAAGTAAATTGAAGAAATATAAGATTAGTCATTACCCTTTGTGTGAATGAGTTATACAAGTCAAATTCTCATGAAAAAATGACATCAAACCTATCATTTACTTTCTATTTATGAAGGCAAATATACACCTCAGTATGAATGGCTCCAAAGTGAGCTTCCGAAAGTCAATAGGACCGAGACACCATGGTTGATAGTACTCATGCACAGTCCATGGTACAATAGCAACAACTATCACTATATGGAGGGCGAGACTATGAGAGTGATGTTCGAGGCTTGGCTTGTTGAATACAAAGTTGATGTTGTATTTGCGGGCCATGTTCATGCTTATGAGCGAACGGTATGGTGTCACATTGTTTTATTAACATAATATATGACTTTTAAGTTTTAACCACATAAACACATCGCATACTCATCATTGTCTTGTTATGTGTTTATTATTGTAACATGATGACTCATTTATTACAGGAACGTGTGTCTAACATTGCATACAATATAGTAAATAGAAATTGCAGTCCTACAAGTGATCAGTCTGCCCCTGTATACATTACCGTCGGAGATGGGGGAAATATCGAAGGCCTGGCCAACAAGTAAGACTATGTACATTTATTCAGATGCAATAAACATGAAAAATAATTTATTTGGTGCACGGCCTAGTACTATAGACAAATTATATGAAATTAATCATAAAGCTATTATATAGCCATGAGACAAATTTCATGCATTACCTAACATGTCATTCTTTGTTTTTAGCATGACTGAACCACAACCTGAGTACTCAGCATTCCGTGAAGCTAGCTTTGGTCATGCCACCTTTAGAATAAAAAACCGCACTCATGCTTACTACAGCTGGCACCGTAATCAAGATGGATATGCTGTTGAAGCTGATTCCATGTGGTTTTTCAATAGGTATTGGCACCAGGTTGATGACTCAACAACTGGAAGATGATGACTAAGGTCGATGGTTATTTGCACTTGGATATGATCATGATAAAATTAAGGGTCAATTTCATATGGACCTCCACTAGAGTTTCTTCTTACACGTATCCCTGTTAGAGTAGGAATTATAGACCCATTATTAGATTTATTTCATTACATGTAAGCCCACGACTTTGACTCTATGCGAATTAAAGCCAGGAAATGACATCTTTGTTCAATTATCAGATTTTGCATCACTCCAAACAACCTCATTTTTATTTTATTATACAGTTACCTCAATATTTTTAATTTTACCAAATTGACACTAAATAATTCAACATAAAACACATAAGATTTCTAAATTTCAAAATGGTCTCAATTTTTATTGCAAAATAAACCCAAAAAACTCTATATCTCAAAATAACATCAAAATCATTTAAAAAAAAAAGAAAAAAAAAGATAGAAAAACATAATCGAATAAGCTCCAATTTGGAGTTGTTTACAACTCCAGTCGAAGTTGTTTACACCTCCATCGGAGCTGTAAGTATTCGGTACCGAAGTTGTTTCAAGTACGAGATAAAAAATAACTTTTTTAAAAAGGAGGAAGAAGATGAACAGTTTAGGCCGCCACGTTTGGCTAGCAAAAATTGAATAATTTAAGTTATATCACTTGGTCAAAACTCCTTTATTGGATTGACTTAGATGAAATTGTTTATCTAGTGGGGGGGTGTATATGCAATCCAAGCATGGGGGGATGTATGTGATTTTCCCTAAAAATCAATACTATTGTCAATTGTCAATGTGATTCAATTACTAGGAGTTGTCAACGAATCGAGCTGATCGTGAACAATCGTGAAAGATCGGTCAAAGCTCGGATCGTGCTCGAGGTCGGTCAACGCGACCTTGATCGCGATCATGCTCGACTCATTTTCGATCATGGATCGATCACCCTGAAGAAGTGATTGAAACTAACGAGCAGCTCGCGATCACTAATTAATTTTATTATTACTATTATTATTATTATTATTATTTATTATTATTATTATTATTATTATTATTATAAAAACAAAGAAAGTTTACACAAAATTAGAGGGGAGCCGAGAAACAAGTTGTGCCCCCACTCCCTTAGCAATAGCAAAACTAATCCTAGGGAAAATATGAAGAGCAACACGTGTCCCAGCATCCTGAGCCAAAGAAAACCCCCAGATTCTGACAAACAAATCCACCGCCTCAACATCCAACTCCCCAAGTTACGAGAAAGAGAAAGGAAGAAATCCATATCCCTTAGCCGCACACAAGTCCCGATACTTCGCACACTTGCGCTTGGTAGCATCAGCAA
Organism: Plantago ovata; assembly: GCA_028274465.1. Taxonomy (NCBI): domain Eukaryota; kingdom Viridiplantae; phylum Streptophyta; class Magnoliopsida; order Lamiales; family Plantaginaceae; genus Plantago; species Plantago ovata. Next base: position 56,320,777 of record CM051455.1, on the reverse strand, counting down.
CCGCATGTCCAGGCACAAAGTCCACCAACCCAGACCGGGTCAAGGGGGAAGACCCGCTCAGATCCACACAAACATCCCGCCCTCTATCCCAAGCGTAAAGGAGCAAGTCAGCAGGACGGAGGGACCGGTCACTCCCGTCACTCAAACCAATATTCACCTCCTTACCAGCAGAGATGCCAGAACGGTAGCAGACATCCAAGAGATTGTCGCAAATAAGGTTATGTCGGTGTTTGATACCCACCACCCCAACACACGACACAACATGATCACCAAACAAATCCCCGTCAAAAACCCGTGAGCAAGCAGAGCAGGATGCGGACACCGGAAACAAATCAACACCAAGCCGATAACCCAACACACACCTGTAAGTCCTCCCGTTCATAGTCTGCCCCAGACCCGAAATAGGAACAACCCGCAACCAATCAGAAGAATGGGCACCTCGCTGAGACGTCCAAAGAGCTACCTGACGGGGAGATAAGGAGAAAACAGATTCTGCAAAAGCAGCAACCTTCGTGAAATATATATCTGCCAGTCTCTTCATAAGTCTGGGGGCAGCGATCTCACTGGGGCTACGCAAAATATTAGAACCTGTGGTCTCATTTTTATGAATTATTATTATTATTATTATTATTATTATTATTATTATTATTATTATATTATTATTATTATCATTATTATTATTATTATTATTATTTTTAAAAAATAACTAGACTTTTATTATTCACACAAAATTGGAAGGGAGTCGGGAGACAAGCTGTGCACCCACCCCTTTCTGTATACAAAAGCTAAGTCTAGAAAAAGGAAAACACCATTCCTAACATCATTGGAATGGCTAACACACAAGCGCTTAAGGCGCGAAAAAGTAGCCAGGGCCTCCGCATCGAGCTCCCCAAAAGTTGAGAAGGCAAACGGGATAAAAGAGTAGCCGTGCTCTGCACACTTAGAAGAATACTTGCTCTTCTTCTTCTGAACAGCAGACTGCAACGCAGCGCCAGGAACCCAAGAATCCAAACCCCCCTGCAAAGGGAGAGACACCCGTAACATCCAAGCAGGCATCCCGACCTTGGGCCCAATTGTATAATAACAAGTCTGCCGGGCGAAGGTCCCGTCCATCATCTGAGAGGAACCCCATAGGGGCCTCTTTACGCACAGCCACTCCAACCCTTGAACAGATGTCAGCCAAGGTATCACGCACAAGGTTGTGCCGAAACTTCACCCCAACCTCACTAGAACAATGGACAACATGGTCACCCCATTGACCCATCCGTCGCGCACGACAACTCGAGCAAGAGGAACCAGCGGGGAACAAAGGGACTGCAAGACGATAACACAACACAGCCCGAAACTGTCGCGGGTTCATCCGTTGTCCCAACCCATCAATAGGAATGGTGAGTAAGTAATCCTGCGCATGAGGTGCACGAATGCAACTAAGAAGAGCCTTCTGCCGCTGACTCAACCCAAACCGAGAGGGCAACTGTGCATCAATGACTCCAAAATAACTCTTTGCCAAAGACTTCATAAACTGGGGGGCAGGAGAGCTAGATGAAACAGAGAGCACAGCAACACCACAAAAGGTCGTGAAACTGTCAAGGGCAGTCTGAAAGGTAGGACCAGAAGAAATAACCCCGGACCTCAACAGAATCCGATCCTGCAAGGAGCTGGACTGCAAGCGAGAAGCGAGAAAAGCATACTGACTGACATCCGCCGCACATAAGACCCCCAGACTGCCAAGTCTGATGGGAAGGGTGGCAAGCCGCCACTGCCAATCCCCGAAACCAGGCCCTGAACCTGTAACGATCATCTCCAAAGAAGTACGCAAGGCAAGATCAAACTGGACTAGAGCATCACCACAAGCCAACGGAGGGAAGGTCCTCAAAGCATAAGATAACTTCGCCACCCCCGCACAATTGCGAAGAAGAAGAAGCTCACACTGGGGATCATCAAGCTTGTGGATAGCCTCCAACAAAGAGATGGTCTTGGAAACCTGGCGTGCAACTAGATCAAGGCAAAACCCAGAATCCGCACTAACAGAGCCCCCAAGGAGCTTGACCCCCCGAAGCGGACGAGAGATAGAAGGCGGGAAAAGGCCAGCCACCCTACCACGAGGGTCCTCCACTGGCCAAAAAAGCTCAGTCTTATCGACATTCAGATGCAACCCACGAGCTGGTCCCTCAACACGGATAATATCGAGCGCCTTGGCAACCATAAGAGTATCACCAATGATAGTGCCGTCATCAAGATACCAAGCCTACAGAGAAAGCTCACAAGACTGATGAATAGCGTGGACCAACGGATGCAAAACCAGCGAGAACAATAAAGGACCCAAAGGATCCCCTTGTTGAACCCCCTGACACGACCGAAGAACCGAGTCCCCATAGTAAAGCCGAGCGGGCCGAGAATAACAAAACTCAACCCAAGGCGAGATGGCTGGACACCGCAACCGAGTCTCTCGAAGTAGGGCACTCCTGTCAACCAAGTTAAACGCGTTCTTAAAATCCACCAAAAGCATAGAGAGCCCGACATCGGCTCCTCTAGCTTCCACAAACCTGTTGACAGAATGAAGAACAGCCTCACACCCACCCGAGACCCCAACACCAAACTGAAAATCCTGCAAGTACGACGCCACCAAGTTCCCAACCGAGGAAGAAGCCACCTTAGAAACCAGCCTCCGCCAAACAGTACCCACGGCAATGGGACGAACACCCCCTCCTGGCTTAACAAGAGGAGTCAAAGGGGCACTGGCAATAAATTCCCCAAGCAAACTAGGACACTTACCCGACAGAAAAAGGTTAACAACCCCAGTGATAGACGCCAACAGGCCATCAGAAACAGCAGTAGCAGCACCCCCTAAAATATCCAACAAATGTTGGGCTCTGAGACCATCGCGACCGCAGGAAGTACCTTTGGGAAACTCCGAATCCTATTCAACACAAGGTCTTTCTGAACTGACAGAGCATCCTCCTCAGGCAAAGAAAGAGGTACAACCGGAGGTGGGGCAAATGGGTGCTTAGATGCCAACTCAGCCAAGGTGTCAGCGGTATCAGGGGCAACCCCAGAAGAGGTGAGGACCTTAATAGCAGCCGTAAAGTGCCCGTCACTCAGCTTGCGCATACACTGGGATAAATTAGCCTCCTCAGCATCAAAAGGCTCTGAAAAACCCCGAGGGGGTGAATAAACAGCCGACAAACAGTCCCTCACCAAACCCAACCGGTCACCAGGGTCTCTCCAGCGTGCAATGGCACTAGAAATGCCCTCAAATTGACGCCGCACCCTCTCCCCAGAACGGCGCTGTGCCCTACTGGACGGCACAAAAACAGCAAGGGTGCAACGAGGCAGAACAAGAAGTTGCACCCAGGCCAACAAGTCCCCAGGGCACGCAAGGACCAGATCAAGAGCACTGAGGAACACCCTGGCAAACCCGAGCCTCAACTTAGGAGGAATGCACTTAACCGTCCGCACAGGTAGCGAAAAGACACGGTCCAGGAGATCAATATCAAAACACAGTGGATCCGAACCTGCATCACGAACCTGAGACCCCCCCGACTCCCCAGCAGAGCCTGCAACAGGCCCCACCGGCCCTATATCACCAACAGGAACCGGGATACCAAGGATAGCAGAGTCTGCACGGTCTGGCGCAAGGACCACACTCCCATCTACATGCTTGCAGTTTTTAGTGAAAGTGTGAGTGCTAAAACATTCGCCACACAACCAAATGCCTGCCTGATGGAGTGCGAGATCCAAAGCCGAAAACAGAGATAGGTCGCTGGAGATACGCGCCTTGTAAGAGGCTTTCAATTCGTCCGACTTAAAATGTTGAGTGCGCAAGTGAGTGATGAAATAGGTCTTAGCGAACGCTCCACCCACTCGTCCACCACAACTGTCATGCCCGCGCAAAGGACAAGAATCTTTCCCCCATCCATCCGAGACATACGGGACACGCACAAACCCAAACACACACACAAAACCAGAACCCAAGAACAGAGAGGGCCGAACGCAGAACCCAAGAACGGCCAGCAACCAAACAAACAGACCCAGCAGCAAACACAGTAACCAAACCGAGTCCAAAACGGCAAGTAATAGCAACCACGGCAATGAAACAACCCCACAGAGACCAAAACGGCAAGCCAACAGAGGACCCGCAAAACAGAGGACCCGCGATCACCAAAACGGCAAGCAAACAGAGGAGCGGCCGCATCCGGCTGGCCAAACGGCCGATCAAGAGGACAAACGGCCACAGGAAAAAAAAACCGCCGGCACCAATTGGCACAGCACACAGAAAACCGGCCAAAAAAAACAACACCCCCAATTGACAGAAGACAAAAACACGACAATGAAACAGCCCCAGAACAGAGAAGAGAGAACCTTACCACGCTTAACGTGAATTGATCGGAGGAGACGCTACCGGCGGCCAAGGAAGATGCGACGGCCATCACGATCAGAATCGCCAGAGAGGAATGCTGTCGCCCGCATCTTATTATTATTATTATTATTATTATTATTATTATTATTATTATTATTATTATTATTATTATTATTATTATTATTATTATTACACCTATCTTAACCCTAAATCATAATTTTACACTTCCATTTTTATGAATTTTTATGTTAGTCTTATTTTTCGTAGTGTTTGTAACAGATTGTAGGGGCTATTACTTTTGGTATCCCTGCTATTGTCGAGTATTACAGATTAGTCCAGCTATATTTTTTATTACACGAGACTCCCTTACTAAACCAATATAATTACATTTTAACCCACGGATTTGACTTTCTGCGCTCTAAGCCCTGGAAATGACATTTATGCCCCCGCCGAAATTTCAGATTCTGAATTACGCCAAACAACATGAAGTTCGTTTATTACAAATTCACCCCAAATGTTTTGACTTTTACAATATTAACACAAACAATTTATAAATTAACCCACATAATTTAGTTATATTTCAAAATAGTTTACAAAATTATTTTAAAACAAACCCCTAAAAAATTGAATTTCAAAATGAGTCACAAATTTTATTTTTTACCTTTTCTTTTTTTCTTTATTTTATTAAATAAAAATAAATAATACTAAATAAAAATAAATAAATAAATAAATAAATAAAGAGGAAGAAGATGAACAGTAACTCCGATCGGAGTACAAAGCTCCGATTGGGGCCTTAACAAAGCCCCAATCGGAGCTGTGTTATACAACTCCGATTGGAGCTGTGTTAAGCTCCAATCGGAGATTAACAAAGCTCCGATCGGAGCTTGGCACAGCTCCAATCGGAGCTTTGTTAAGCTCCGACTGGAGCTTTGCACAGCTCCGATTGGAGCTGTGTTAAGCTCCAATCGGAGCTTAACAAATCTCCGACTGGAGCTTTGCACAGCTCCGATTGGAGCTGTGTTAAGCTCCAATCGGAGCTTAACAAATCTCCGACTGGAGCTTTGCACAGCTCCGATTGGAGCTGTGTTAAGCTCCAATCGGAGCTTAAGAAAGCTCCGACTGGAGCTTTGCACAACTCCGATTGGAGCTGTGTTAAGCTCCAATCGGAGCTTAACAAATCTCCGACTGGAGTTGTGTTAAGCTCCAATCGGAGCTGTGTAACACAGCTCCGATTGGAGCTGTGTTACACAGCTCCGATTGGATCTTAACACAGCTCCAATCGGAGCTGTAAACTCCGGTACCGGAGTTCTAACTTTGGTACCGGAGCTGTAAACTCCGGTACCGGAGTTGGATTTTAAAAAAATGTAAAAGAAAAAAAAAAAGAAAGAAAAGAGAAAGAAAGAATGACAAAAAATAAAATAGAAAAAAGAAAAGAAAGAAAAAACAAAAAGAAAGAAAAATAGAAATTATATAGTTAAGGGCGTGTTTGGTTGAGCGAAAATTAGAAAACCCAACTTACCGGAGTCAACACCGGAGGTCCGACTGGACTAAAATGTAATTCTCCGCTAATATTGGACTAGGATGAAAAGTGAATGTTTAGTGAGGGTGGTAGACGTAAATTTGTCTAGATTGTATTTATAATCCACAAATGTACATAGTAAAAGAGCTCATTTTCGAACTTTAACGAGCCGAGCGCTTGCGATCATGATCATCTCGTGATCATATGACGAGCCGATCATGAGCTCAATTTTATGAAGCTCGTCGGTCACGAGCCGATCACGATCATCCCTATATTTGCGACGACCATTGATCGATAGAACTAACGATTAGATCGAATCGGCTCGTTAGCACCCCACACACAATATGCACCTGAATAAGTTGAAAGAAGTTAATCTCTTAAGATAGCGGGAAGAATTAAGTGAATGATAATAGAGATGATGTATTAAGGAATGCGGAAAAAATTTATAAAATGTCTAAAGAAAAGAATGAAGAGTGCATACAATGAGAGTTGTAGTTTTGAGATCTCCATTTCTTCTCATTGTAAAGTTAGTTTAGTAAACTGGAACGATGGCTCAATTGTTGCGTAATCTTTATTAGAATATGTGGAGAAAAAAAACTTATCTTTTATTTAATTCTAAGTACAATCCTCAAATAAATTTCCGTAACAACTTTAAACTTAGAAACCGTCACATTTGTACTTTGTATTCACTGTCCTATAAGAACACTGCTCAAATACTTAATACATTAAGAAACTAGTGAATAACCCATCGAAATTTGATGGGGCATAATAAATTCATAAATAATTAATCCGTTAACATAAATACACCATTACTTTCTTTTTATTGATAAAATTCGCAGAATAATGTAATCAAATGTCATCGTTATTCTAAATTATTGAAGAACTAGTATTGACCCGTGGCGTTGCCACGGCTTTCAATAATGACGGGAAAAATCAAAACGTGCCAAAAAAAATCCACACGCATACTTGACCCCAGTATATATAAATCAATCTCAAAGCTATTACATGAGAAAATAAAGTGACATATAGTAATCGAGGGGGGAGGGGGCGAGGAGATAGCCTGCTGACACATCAACCAAGGAACAACCTGCGAGTAAAAGTAAACTCATAAATAAACTCCCATTGAAATGTACATGGAAAAAACATATTACTTTTTTTTTCAATAAGCAAAAGGATATAGAAAAAGTTAACACATCAAGCCATATATAATTTACCTCATAGATTGCAAATAACCTCCTTATAGACGACATTAGTGGTAATGTCACTGGGTTTTCCTTCATCGTCAAGGGCTAACACCCTTAGACCCTTCTTGCTCGTAACCCTAGAGAAAGCTATGTATAACTGGCCGTGGCTGAAGACCGGCTTAGGAAGGTAGAGACCCACATTGGCCAATGATTGCCCCTGACTCTTGTTGATCGTCATGGCGTAGCTCACAGCAATAGGAATCTATCTTCGCTGAAATCTTATAGGAAATTTAGTTACATCCGAGGGAGAAAGAAGCATCCGCGGTATGTAAACCTTTGATCCAGCATTCTTCCCAGATATCTTCCTGGCCTCTATAACATGAGGGGAAAGCTTGGTAACCATCAATCTCGTGCCATTACAGAGTTCAGCAGACTGGTCAATGTTCCTAAGTAGCATAATAGGGCATCCAACCTTAAGTCTGATAGAGTGATTCGGAAGACCCGAAGCCCTAATAGTATTGAGGAATTCAACCGAATAAACATCCTCTCTGTTTACAATGTCACCCTCATCAGGACAGATGCTATCCGAACTCAGGTATGTTTGTGCATCACCCGGCAACATAGACATCACATAATCATTTATCTCCTGAACAACATCGTTGGTAGGAGCAAGAATGCCCTGTCCTGGAAATAGACGCCATCACCAACATGGTCCAAGAGGGAAGGATATGTGTCCTTCACAATAGTGTCTATAGGATCGGGTGCATTTCTGATAAGGACATCACTGGGGAGATTGAAATCAACTTCACCATCATTTGGTCCACCGACGTTCCCGTCTCCAACGCTCAACAACCAATCAGCAAACTCTCGAATTTCTTCAACCTCAGCTGGAGATCCACCCGACTACAGGAAAAAAAATAAAAAATAATAATAAAAACAATGTAGATTTGTTTGAATAATGGCATAATATAATTGTTGTAATTATACTTGAACGAATCGCATACTACACTGTAAAATATTATGAGCACATACCTGAAGTCGCATGTTCTTCGTGAGCTTCAAAACGGTGCATTCCCTCCATATTCTCTTACTCGAGCACAGAGACACGTGGACAATATCTTGTCTGCTACCCTTAGGCACTACCGGTAGAATCTGCCTAAAGTCTCCTCCGAAAATGACAGTTAAGCCACCAAAAGGCTTGTCAGGAGAGAAACCACTGTGCCCTCTAACAACATCTCGAATACTCCGATCAAGGGCCTCAAAGCAGTACCTATTGGTCATCGGAGCCTCATCCCATATGATAAGCTTCGTGTTCAACAATAATACTGCAAGGTCACTTCCCGGAGAGATCCTGCTGCATACCGAAGTCTCATCAACCTGCAATGGTATGCCAAATCTAGAATGTGCCGTGCGACTGTTGGGTAACAGCAGAGAAGCAATGCCACTCGAAGCCACGGGGAGCACAATCTGACGCCTGGCTCTAATAGCCGAACACAATGTCCTCCACAAAAACGTCTTCCCCGTGCCGCCGTACCCATAAAGGAAGAAAACACCACCATTACCCGAATCAATGGCATCCATGATGGTCTCGTAGACATTCTGCTGCTCATCAGTAAGGCAAGGATATAGCCTGTCGTGTTCAGCTTGCATCTCGTCCACGTCATATGCCAACTTCTCAGCAATAAGGTTGTTCATCCCGTTCTCAATGACCGTGTTCTTCGGTAACTTCATGCCCTCATATTGAGAGAGAGTGCATCCATTGTGCTGCAACATTTCTTCTATCTCGTGAAGGGTGAAGTTCTTTATCTCCTCATCGGTAAGAACCAAGTCTGTCAACAAAGTTCAGTCAGAAATAAAAAATAATAGAACATGTATACATAATATAAGACTGCTCGATTAATCAAAGAAAATAACGCACCTGGGTTACCAGTGTTGCGTCGAAAAGTGAGCAAACATCATCGCCCAGATGATGCCATGTATTCTCCCAAACATGCGCAGGTCTAGACATACTGTTCGACATTAAAAGCATACAGAACAACTGGCGTAAATATTTGCCTGACCCCCAACTAGCTGCATCTGCAATACCTTCTATGTACTCTTTGTCGTCATCCAAAAGACCAAGAGCGTAGCAAGCATCACGGTATGTATCATACACAATTCCACCAACAGTCCTGAGGTCCTCGTAGCAAGTAGGGCCTCTCACATGGTTCAACATTACCCTGAGATAGTACACAGGGCCAGCACTCGGAGGCACATGATAGATCCTGCCGATCTTAGAGGTCTTATTCACCCTATCCCTCCATTCACGCTCCTTTGCATGCCAACAATAATGTCGTGGGAACTCTGCATAGAGATATTTGCGTGCCTCGGGATGATCCCTGTTGAATTCCATCCACTTTATGAACTTGGTCTCTGCAACAGTCTGCTTATCCACCAGATCCACGATGTAGTCACCGTCCTTGAACACCATGGTATGCTCTCCTTCGAATGGAATGGTAAACGCTCGACAGAAGGGTCACGATAATGTATGTCAAACCCCAAAAACCGCCATACTGCCTCACACGCGGATATGTAACGGCAATCGACATAATCCTTCGTAAGTAATGTCTAATTAATTTCATGTATAACAAATATATAAATTTTTTAAACTTTAATTCGTAATTGTTATAGTTTTAATGCCTTGGCTTCATTTTCGAACTTTAACGAGCCGAGCGCTTGCGATCATGATCATCTCGCGATCAATGTGATCATATGACGAGCCGATCATGAGCTCAATTTTATGAGCTCGTCGGTCACGAGCCGATCACGATCATCCCTATATTTGCGACGACCATTGATCGATAGAACTAACGATTAGATCGAATCGACTCGTTAGCACCCCACACACAATATGCACCTGAATAAGTTGAAAGAAGTTAATCTCTTAAGATAGCGGGAAGAATTAAGTGAATGATAATAGAGATGATGTATTAAGGAATGCGGAAAAAATTTATAAAATGTCTAAAGAAAAGAATGAAGAGTGCATACAATGAGAGTTGTAGTTTTGAGATCTCCATTTCTTCTCATTGTAAATTTAGTTTAGTAAACTGGAACTATGGCTCAATTGTTGCGTAATCTTTATTAGAATATGTGGAGAAAAAAAACTTATCTTTTATTTAATTCTAAGTACAATCCTCAAATAAATTTCCGTAACAACTTTAAACTTAGAAACCGTCACATTTGTACTTTGTATTCACTGTCCTATAAGAACACTGCTCAAATACTTAATACATTAAGAAACCAGTGAATAACCCATCGAAATTTGATGGGGCATAATAAATTCATAAATAATTAATCCGTTAACATAAATACACCATTACTTTCTTTTTATTGATAAAATTCGCAGAATAATGTAATCAAATGTCATCGTTATTCTAAATTATTGAAGAATAGACCTGTAGTGTTATAAATTATTGTGGAAAAAAACATTGGACACTGTTAGTGTTCCAAATTATTATGAAATTGACCCCTTATATGCAATTCATGTTCTAATTTATTGCGTAATTGACTCATCAAACACAGGTTGTGTTTTAAACATATAAATGTGTAATAGACTTGTTGAACATAATTAGTGATGTAAATGCATAATAGCTCAACTAGCAGAGCTAGTGCTCTAAATTATTGCAGAATAACCCATCGAACAAAGTTAGTGCTATAAAGTAATGTGAAATTACTGAAATATATGTTGAATGCAAATAGTACTCTATATTATTATGAAAATAAATCCTTTGCACACATTTAGTGATTTTTTTTTTAGAACCAAGATTATATTAATCACAATAATCAGATTACATCAGGTGACTCGACAGGTAAGTTCGAAAGACCTTGACTATCCTCCCTCACGTTACGTGCTAACAGATGAGCTAAACGATTACAATTTCGTCTAACAAACACAAATTGAAGGAAGCTAAAGGAGGAGGTCAATTGTTTGGTCTCCAAAACAATGTTACCACAAAGACCTAACGGTACTTCATCGCTCTGCAGCATTCTAGTAAAAGACAGGCAATCACCCTCTATATACACATTATCCATTTGCAGTTCGACTACAAGGCGGACTGCAGCATTTGCAGCAAGAGCTTCTGTTACTTCTGGATTGTCTATATACCGGAAGAATTGCCTTTTCCATGCCAATACTTCCCCAAAGTTGTTACGAACAACGACGCATGCACTCGAGCCCTGCCCGCTATGCACTGTTGCATCATAATTTATTTTCACTTTCCCGTCAGATGGTGGTACCCACTGCCCCGCGATATCTGGAGGTCTAGTAACGACCCGACCAATCCGACCGGCGTGGTTACTCCTGGACGGACCCACACACGTCCTCACAGTATGATATTGTCCGCTTTGGGCCTGAGCCTGCACGGATTTGCTTTTGGAATCACCCAAAAGGCCTCATACCATGTGAGAGTGGTGGTCTAACATATATACCATTTATTCCAATCACTCTTAAGCGATGTGGGATGCGGGTCATTACATCTAGGTTGCGCAAACAGTAATTGAGCTTCAGCAAACTTACGCAAGTAGTTTTTGGCCCAAAGAAAGGACTCCATAGCATCTTCAGAATTCTGCTCATGCACCACCTTATTTTGATGTCCCCATAGTGTCCAGCAACAGGTCACAAACAGGCAGAAATCTTCTTTGACTATATTCTTTCGAATTTCCTCCACCCATTCTACCACAGTACCTGTATTTAAAGATAGTGAAATATGGGAAAAAGATGAAATTGCCTAGAAAGACGAGCATAGGTGCACTCTCTGAGAATGTGAAGGATAGATTCTGATTCACTCTTGCACACAGGGCACGAATCCAAAACTTGCACACCTCTCCTATTTAGATTAGCCAGAACCGGGAGCGCATTTCCTAACATCCTCCAAAAAATATCTTTATTTTTGGTGGTATCTTGAGCTGCCAAATCCAGTCCCAATTCACACTTTGTATGCTGCTACTACTCCCCTGTCGACTGGCCAGTTTCTGTTTGCAAAGCTCCCTGGCTAGATGATACGCTGTCTTTGAAAGTATATATGTCCTAGAGACAACCTACGATAGGGACGATATGTACTTAATCACATTCAGTTATTGTTATTTATTTATGTTCATTTATTTATACATTATTAAATACAATTGACATTACATTTTATGAATATATTATTTGGTTGTTTGAATTATTCAATAAAATGTTCCCAAGGACTTAAGGTAATTACCAAGTTAGTGGGAGCTTGTGTGTCAATAATTAAGTCCTGAAATAAGCCACTAGTTGAAGGTCATTGAGATATGGGATATCAATGATGCGATTGAAGCTAGCATATGTTGCATTAGATCCTTCGAGGATGTAGTAGGTCTCAGTGCTACGAATGAACTTTGTTATTCATTAATGAACATATGAACACTTTGGAGAGTGTAGTCATACCCAATCGAGAAACCATTTGGTAAATCTATTTAAGTGTCTATGGTAGTATCGATGTGTGGGGTGATGTTAATAGTCCTTAGACTTGAGGCCAATACTACATCATATGTGGAATAATGTACTTTGACCATGCGCAACGCTTGCACTCTTAAAGTAGGATAGATACGGCATGCGTTGGGTACATTAGGAAGCATATGGTGTGAGTGATTGGGCCAAGATAGGATTCATCCCTCCGTAATAGATACACGGAGAGAATACTCACTTCTCATATTTAGTGCGATCACAAAACCGGTGGCCACCGTATGTGAATATGTCAAAATGGTATTTGGACATAATTCATAGATCGACTAATAAGATTGAGAGACAATGAATGAAGTTATTAGAATAGACACATAACCATATTCTAGACTCATTCGAGTATCCGTGAATGAAGGGACCGTATCATCAAAGTACCTTACGCTACAGCTGGTTTGTTTTTCCTCACAAACGTTCCTTGCATATTAATATTGTCTGATAAATTATCTAGGAATTTATTATGACCTTAATTGGATTGTTGCTTAATATGCAAGGCCCTATGGGTCACACTTCAAGGTGGTGTTTCTACAAACGAGCTATGTATATTGGATTAAATATTAATTAGATTAATATTAAATTATTATACAAAATATATAATGGAATTATTATTAATTAGATTAATATTAATTTATTATATGCGGAATATATTTTAGAAATATAATTAATTGATTTAAATTGGATTTAATTAATTAATTGAAGACTTGTGCATTTTGGCGGAATTTGGGATGAAGCCCAGAGGAGAGAGATGGATTAAACAGCTGGGCCGACCGGCCCAGCTGACTACACTGTTTGGCGCGTGCACGCGCCAGACGCGTGAAGTACTGGCACGTGCAGAGCACGCGCCAGAATAGTACGAATGGGATAGCTGAAAGTTGTCCCACGTGACTCTCTCTCTTTCCTTTATCTTCTCTCTCTTCTTTTGACTGATTTATCTGTTTGTTAGTAAGTTGTGGACTTTTGAAGTCTCCTAGTCAATTAGATTTGCTTGGTAAAAATCATACGTGATTTTCTGAACCAGCTAACTGACTAAATCAGAAAGAAAGAAAAATAAGTCTTCATTCATATCATACGTAGAAATTCTCTGATAGTAAAAACTCATTTTCTCTCTAGAGCTCAAAACATACAAAAAGAACTTCCTAGCGTTCTTGGTAGAAAACACTGCCCGTGGATACCAAGGTTGAAGGAAACAATCAAGCATGTTGATGAGCCATCGTGGAGATTCCATTGAAGGAGATTTCTTTAAAGAAGAAGAAGAGATCCAGTTACCAGACGAAGAAATTGCAAGGCTCTGTCTGGAGATTGACGAACAGATAGGTGGTGAATTTGCATCTCGGCTGGAAGACACGTAAGTAATCATCTTCTAGCTTAATAAACGTAATATAGTCATATCAGTTTAGTGAGAAATAAAAATTTTAAACTTCCGCTGCTTAGCCTTTGAGGCAAATTTTCTCACATTTACTAACAACCTTTACTGTATAGTGACCATGTGTTGAACGGTTCCATACTCTCACATCTGGCAAACTTTGGCCCTGTAACGGAATTCGCAAAATGTCCTTAATATCGTCATCCCAGAACAACACATTAATTAAATCTTCATTCCATTGCCCATCATCTATCACATTTGGCACAGAAACATCTCCTAACTCATACAAATCTAGGGTGTATGGCCTCATACTGTTCTCTCGCGGTATCCAGAAGTCGTTCCATATACTCACATTTTGTCCGTCTCCAATCCGCCAACGAACCCCATGCCGCAACAACTCCATAGCACTCCATATGCTTCGCCAAGTGAAAGAAGCGTTATTTTTAAGGGAGGCTTCAAACACATCCGAATCAGGGAAATATTTGGCCTTGTACACTCGACTAAGTAAGGATGAAGGGTTATAAATAATTCGCCATAATCGCTTACCCAACATCGCCAAGTTAAACGAACGAAGATCACGGAACCCCATTCCTCCATCTCTTTTTGAATCACAAAGGTTGTCCCAGTTGACCCAATGAATCTTCTTGTCTTTCCCATTCCCCCACCAAAACCGGCCAATGATAGAATCCACTTCTTGAAGTAAGTAACCCGGGAGTTTGAAACAGCTCATTACGTAGGTGGGTATTGCTTGAGTGACTGACTTAATCAAGACCTTCTTTCCAGCTTTTGATAAAAATTTGTTGCCATATCCTTGCACCTTCTCCCACACTCTATCTCGCAACCAGCTGAATACTTCTTTTTTCGAACGACCCATCTCGGTAGGGAGCCCAAGGTATTTTTCATGTTTGTCTACCAGTCTTACCGGCAGATTCCCTCTTATTTCCTCAATAAGTTCTGGTTTAGCATTCCTACTAAAAACAACCGTCGATTTGTCCAGATTGATCTCCTGCCCGGACGCTAGGTTATACCTATAAAGAATGTCTTCAATTTCAACCGCTGCTGCAACAGAAGCTTGACAAAAAAGAAGTGTATTATCAGCGAATAAAAGGTGAGAGATCCTAGGTGCCGAGGAAGCAACAACCACTCCCTTCAACACCTCCCTCTCCTCTGCATCACGAATCAAAGCGCTAAAAGCTTCAGTTATAATGAGAAAGAGATAAGGTGAAAGGGGATCTCCCTGACGAATCCCCCTCTCCGGCTGGATTGGGTCAAGTTGGTCTCCATTAAGTAAAATAGAGTAAGAGACCGTACGCACA
Source organism: Plantago ovata (assembly GCA_028274465.1). Classification (NCBI taxonomy): domain Eukaryota; kingdom Viridiplantae; phylum Streptophyta; class Magnoliopsida; order Lamiales; family Plantaginaceae; genus Plantago; species Plantago ovata. The sequence continues at coordinate 56,305,517 of CM051455.1, read as the reverse complement.
CTAAGCATAATGAGTTCAATAAAATGATCCACAAAGCCTAGACACTCAAGCACTCTTTGCAAGAAACTCCATTCTACTCTATCATAAGCTTTACTCAAGTCAAGTTTTAAAGCCATAAAAAACATCTTTACCCTTAGTTTTTTGCTTTAAAAAATGGTTCACTTCATAGGCTACAAGCACGTTATCACTAATTAACCGGCTAGGGACAAAAGCAGATTGGGTTTCTGAAATGGTAGAATTCATGTGGGGTTTCAGCCGGTTAGTAATTGCTTTAGAAGCAATTTTAAAAATGACATTGCTTAGGCTTATGGGTCTGAACTGAGTAATTTTCTCTGGTGATTTACACTTGGGAATGAGAACAACATGGGTATAATTTAGTTTGGGATTAAGATTTCTGTTATTCATGAAATCAAGTACACAGGCAGTAACAGTAGTACCAACAATGTTCCAAAATCTTTGATAAAACAAAGCGGGTAAACCATCAGGTCTAGGGGATTTTATGGGATACATATCAAAGAGTGCATCTTTTACCTCAAGTGGCGTAAACATTCGGCAAAGCTTCTGGTGGATAGCTCCATCGACTTTAGTCTGTATCACTCGTGTCACATCTTCGATTTCAGCCGCTGATGGCCTCCTTGATTTGAAAATTTCATTGAAATAGCCATTCACAATAGCAGCCATCCCAGCCTCATCCTCACGTCGAACCCCATTTTCATCTTGCAGCCCGTAATCTCGTTAATTCTAGCTCTACGAGAGGCTTGGGAGTGAAAGAATTTAGTGTTCTTATCTCTTTCAGCTAGCCATTGAGTTTTTGCCCTTTGTTGCCACATAAGTTCCTCTTTATCTAGTTCAGCTTCTAACTGACGCTTAAGATCCGATCTCTGTATCTTAATCTCTGTAGTAAAAGGACTCCCTTTCAAACCCTCCAAGGCCTTGCGTAAATCCCCAATTTTTCTCTTAACTGACCCCACTATAACCTTAGCCCAATTAGCCAAACCAATCTGACACGCATCTAAATTACCCAGAAACTCATAATCAATTTCCCAATTCTCCTTAACTATTTGCTCACAATCAGAAGACTTTAGCCAAAGGGATTCAAACCTGAATCTTCGACGATTCTGCTTAAAACGGCGCTGTACCACTTCTCGAAGCTTGACCAGTATGGGCATATGATCCGAGTTGTTGGTGTGCAAGTGATGAACCTTAGCCGTTGGATACAGTTGCTCCCAGCCCGCTATACAAACAGCTCAATCCAACCTAAGTTCAGTATGATCCGCTCCAGCCTGATGATTAGACCACGTGAATTGATAACCACAATAATCGATCTCATTCAGCCCACAAAAGCTCATAGTATCGCGGATGTCTCTGAGTCGCCAAGGAGGAGGAGTTGGGCCACCTCTCTTATCTGTAATTGATGCAACTTCGTTAAAATCCCCTACTGCAATCCAAGGTCTTATCGACTGGGTGGATAATTGCCTCAACAACCCCAAGTTCTTTTTCTTTGCTTTGGTCCGGTTCCCCATAAAAACCGGTTAATCTCCAAATTGGTTCACCATTGGTTAAATCCACATTAACATCCATATGATTCCTCGAGTAAGATTGCAAAACGACATTTATTTCTTTAATCCATAATAAAGCAAGGCCACCAGATTGGCCAACAGACGGTACACATAAGCCAAATAAATTAAATCTACTCTTAATTCTACTTATACCTACTTCCCCTAAACGGGTGTCCATAAGAAAAATCAAAACGGGGTTATGCAAACGAATCAAATCGCCAAGAGCCCTCACTGTCCAGGAACCCCCCAATCCCTGGCAGTTCCACGACAAGAGACTCATTTTCCAAGGCGGGGCTGCATAGCAGCTCCCACCTCTAGTCCAACATCGTTTCCGACTTCAGTCACCTTGTATTTTTTGGTCGTTTTTTTTCTCCTTCACTGGCTTTGGGTCGCTTGGTTTAATTTTTGGCCCACACTTCTTGGCAGAACCCGTTGGGCGCCCTATTTTTTTTTTTTTTTTCAGTAGATGGTTTGGGGTAGTTTGGTTTGGTGTTGTATCTGGTTTGGGGTGGAGCTTGGTAATTCGGGCCTTATAGTTATTCCAATAGCATATTGGGCTGTGGTGGAGTTGGGCTGGTATGGCAGATCAAAATCGGGTGGTTTAAGTGGTGTGGGTAAGGGGACGATGGGCTGGGTTTTGTAGAAGCTACTGGATAAGTTATAGGGTATGTGGAATTGGGCTGGCCGTGGGTCAAGATTGTTGGTTTGAAAGTTCATGCTCAAAGGTTGGTCTGATGGGCCAGACTTATTGGGCTCAAATAAAACTATGTCCATTGAACTCCCCGCTTCCTGCCTCCAGTTCGTCCCTCCCATAGCAGATGAATTACTCGTCTCTCCAAAGCCCTTCTTGTCTGTAACGCCTCCCATTCCAAAATTCTTTCCATTCTAAAAATCAATCCAGGCCTTATTTTTCAAACAAAAATCCCCTTGATTTGTGCTCAATTCCCCCTTTCATCGCCTTGAATTGATTTCCCAAAATATCACTCCCATGAACTGAACTCGCACCCGCTCTGTTCGCGCCCGCCGGAATTCGTGGCCTTGCCGGAATCCCACCAAACCTGTTCGAAGCACCACCAATTCTTGTCGTCTGAATATCATTAGGAGCTCGAAGCCAATCCTCGTATCCTAAATCCTTGGCCGGTATGGTGTGCGTGTCCCCAACCTCTTCTAAACACTTATCACAATCTTTGATTAAATGGCCAATAATCCCACAATAATAGCAAAAGTTCGGGAGACTTTCATACGAGAAATCCAACTTTCGAGGTTCATTGTCCGTTCCCAGCATATGCATACATCTCATGAGCGGCTGTGTAATATCAATTTGAACCCGAAATTTCATAGTTGACCGCGCCATCCCCGTATTTTCCTCTGGATTAAATGTTACCAGTTTACCCATTTTCCCCCCGATAAACTCTGCAAGAAATTTTGTTCCACCGGCTAATGGGAGGCCTGAAACGCGCACATTCAGATCGCAGAGATTAAGATCAACTTCTGCAGGGTGCTCTTGAGCCCCTATTTCTCGGAAATTAGCCAAATTCTTGTCAAAAGACCATGGTCCATTAAGGATCACTCGTTTCTTGTCCACAATATGGTCAAATTGGCAGAGAATTCGGTCCTCGCCTTCCAGTTTCTGCATTCTAACTCCCTGTGAAATCCCCCAGGCATTCACCATTGTCTGTTCGAGAGAATCCAAATGAATAGATATTCTGGATAAAACCCTACCTACTAAACAGAGATAGAAATCTGCTTTCTCTGCATTCCAAACCCCCTGCGACGCTGCAACACAGATCAACCATAGCAGCAGACCACGTTGAAGATGTGACGCGAGTGAGACGATGAGTGATAACAGTTATCAACCAAGGCCACCTGTGAAAACGACAAAAGAGAAAAAGCACTATACACCAGAGAATCGGTTGATGATGTAAGTAGTTAGGCCAATAGGTATTAAAAAAGGACAAGATACTAGTAACGAGATTGCAGCCTATGAGGATCCTTTTCATATTTTCAAAAATATTTAGTTTGAAGAGTAAAGGAAATCTTGACATGATTCAGAATAATGATAAAAGATAGAACAAAATATCAAGCAAATCTCACAAAAAAAGAACAAAGGTTTAATCAGATCTCACCATGTCACTGGAGCAGTCAAAAAAGAAAACAGGGAGGGAACAGTAGCTCTCACAAAAGAGGACCCAATCTCCAGCTGGAGGATTACTCTCATTCGAGAGAGACAACGAAAATTTTAGAGAGGGAATTTTGTGTATAAGATTGCATGCATGTTGGTTATGAAACACTAGTTATTTCTCTAAATTACTGCGGACTAGACCCATCAAATAGAGTTAATGTTGTAGAATGGATGTAAACACAGTTAATGCTCTAAACTATTACAGAATAGATAGTCAGGCCGAATACAATTAGTGCTCTAAAGTACTATGGATTAATTAATATATAGACCCGTAAAAAATTAGTGCTCTAAACTACTGTTGAATAGACCCCTCATAAACAGTTAGTGTTCTGAATTGTTGTTGAATAGACCTCTCGAACACATTTAATGTTCTGACCTACTGTCGAATATACCCATGAACACAATTAGTATTCTAAACTACTGTCAAATAGACCCGTCAAATATAATTAGTACTCTAAAATTATTATGTAATAGACATGTTGAACACAGTCAATACAAAGTTATTGCGGAATTGACCCATTGAATATAGTTAGTGCTCTAAATTCTAAAGCATTGTGGAATAGACATGTCGAACATAGTTAGTGATTTAAATAAACTATTGCTTAATAAACACGTCGAACATAGTTAGTGTTGTAAATTTATTGAGGAATAGACTCGTCTAATACATTTAATGCTTTAAATTAAATATTGTGAAATAAACTTGTCGAACACAGCTAGCTTTCTAAATTATTATCGAATAAACTCGTCAAATACAATTTGGACACTTATTGGATAGATACCTATCAAATTATTTTATACCCCTGTCCCAGTTAATGTTTTGTGTTCTTGATTTGTCATGAGTGATTTGAAATTCTACGTTTATTTTTTTAATTATTTCCGACTAGCCTAATATCTAGGGCCTGAAATTTGGGTAGAATTCGAGCCGGTATCTTGGTTGAAAAAAATTAGACAACACTTTTTAGGCTAAGAAACTCACTGCATGATTTAAGTTGCTCTACTTTTTATTTTCAACTTGGCTTTTGGGACGAATTTCCCCAAATTATTGAGCCCAATATCATAAACTAACCGGTCCATATTTAGGTTTATTGCACTATTTGGCATAATAATTTTAATAAGCAAGTTGAACTTTTGGCTAGCCGTAACACAAAAAAAGGAGAAATTATTCATCATCAAATGGCAACCACCGAAACCTACTTGGTTTGCCATAAATACCGATACTTCTCTTAGTAGCTCTAATACAGGGTTGAGACGTGTAATAAGGGATCACAATGGGGATTTTGTCCTAGCAGAGGCATGTCTGATTGGTGCCACAAACCCTTTGACAGCTGAGCTGGTGGCTATTATGTTTGGAATGCAGTTAGCTAATCAAAGGGCTTTGACAAATTACATTATTTATTCAAATTGCTCACAAGTTGTTGAAATGCTTCACAAGAAAACACTACCCCCATGGAGGCTGAAATATCTGTTGCAACAAGTTTTCGACTTGCTACGAAGTGAATGTTTATTTTAACTTTAGGAAAACTAATATGGTGGCAGACCAAGTAGCTAAGTTACGTTGTCAGAAAAGTGTGTTGTTTTAAGTTAATCAAGACTCTATGGTTTGTAATAAGTTTGTTTGAAATATTCGTCTTTCTTGGATGGACAAATCGATCTCAAATGACAAGACACGAATTTATCATCGGGTGCAAGGTAGCATGCCACTCGATGGTGTTGTTGTATCTGCTACTAGATGGACAAATCAGTCTCAAAGGACAAGACAAGAATTTATCATCAGATGCAAAGTGACATTAACAGGGGCGAATCTAATGCTATATCTATCTTGTGCGGCATGCGGGTTGACTTTGCAACAAAAAAGTTACTACTAATATTATTTTCTCCAAAGTCTTGGTTTTATATTCACATGCCACGAAGGTTTGAGTTCCAACGCCAATAACTTAGTTCAAATCTCATTTTGTATTGTTTGTTAGTTACTTCCTTTTAAAAGTTATCTATTTCATTCTAGTTAATCTTCTTATAATCACCACAAATTAATTATAAATTATATTGAAAATTTCAAAATTCATATTAATATAGTATATATAATTATTCTACTCACACGATAATTTAAAAAAAATCATTATAATTTAAAATTGATTTATAGTCAAAATAATTTCTGAAACAATTAATAAAAGCATAGTGCACAACTTCGTCAGGGTGGAGGAAGTCCATTTCTTTTTAGAGTGAATGACGTGCGAAATTTTGTCTAATAAAGAGTATATCGATAAACGGCATGCGGCTTCATTCTGTCTGTCTTAATTAATTTCGTGTCAATATAAAATCCTTCGTGACATACCACATGATGATCCATTGATCCTTTTATATCTGCTACTAGTTCCTATGTACTATTAATTTTAATAATTAGTATGTGTGTTCAGGCCTCTAAACGAATGGTGAAAAATGAGATCTTGGGCTTGAAAGATGGAGATGGTCAAATGGTTACTGACCTTGCAGGTATGAGTAATATAGTTGTGGGATATTTTCAGCATATTTTCACTTCAATTCAGTTGTCTGATGCGGATATTGATGCAGCTCTGGAATATATAGTACCAAAGGTGTCTGATGCGCTCAATGATGAACTTTATCGTCCTTACTCTGCCGACGAGGTAAAAAAGATCACTTTTTTCAGATGTATCCCCTTAAATCCCCCGGCCCTGATGGCCCGCCTGTTTTATTTTTTCAAAGATACTGGTCTGTTATTGGGTCTTCTGTTACTAATTGCTGTCTAGACTTCTTAAATAATGGTGTGTTGGCATCTAGATACTAGGTTAAATTTTACTCATATCATTTTGATCCCTAAGTGTAAACAGCCAAAGCTCATTACTCAATTCAGGCCCATTAGTCTCAGTAATTTTATTTTTAAAGTGGCGTCAAAGTGTATCACTAACAGACTCAAGCCTCACATGAATGCCTTAATTAGTGAAACACAGTCAGCTTTTATCCCTGGCAGATTAATTTCTGACAATGTTTTAGTGTCTTATGAACTTAATCATTATCTGAAACGTAAAACTTCGGGTCAAAAAGGTTTTCTAGCATTAAAACTTGATCTCAGTAAAGTCTACGATCGTGTTGAATGGAGTTTTTTAGAAAATTTAATGAATGTTGGTCCCTTTAAACAACAAGAAAAGACTAGAGGGGGGTAAATAGTCTTTTCAAATTTTCGTCCTTTAAAAAACTTTTTCAGCAAGGACTTATTACTTTTCAGTAATGAGTTTGCTGATACTTAACTTTCTCAGCAAGCGCAAGTTACTTCTCAGTAACGAGTTTTGCTGATACTTAAAATCAGAGAGCGGAAGTCTTTGATACAATAAGTGCTTTGTTAGTAAGTGATAGTTTCAGCAAGTGAAGTGATTGACTGTGTACAGATAGATATGCTTTGCTTAAAACTAAATGCAGTAAGTAAATCACACAAACACTTTTATAGTGCTATCTGAGAGTGGCGTAATCTCTCAACTAATCCACTTTGTTCTTTCTAGGACTGAATCCACTAAGACAAGTTTTGAGGTTCCTTACAACACCTATCTAGAGCGATTCAAACAGAAACCAAAGCACACTTGCTTCGTTTCCAACCTTACTAGAGAACGAAACCTTGTTCTCCACCAAACTTGGGACTTTTAATCAGCAACACTATGCTCGATTAAGTTCCCCCTGAATATCACGCCTGAAAGGGTGTATTTTCAGTTAGAGAGGTTTGGGATGAGATAACTTAATTATAACTTATTCAGTTACAACAAGTAATCTAAGAAACAAAACTTTGAATACTTTGCAGTAAACAAGTTTGATTGTTTCTGGTGTCAAGACTTGTTCTTGTTCAAAGAAAGAACACTTAACTAATTTCTTAGCCGTGTAAATTCTACTTCTTCACAAGTAGCTTTTTCAAGTTTTAAGTCTTGGAACGGATCAATGGCAGTAAAGAGTGTTTGAAGAGTATGTGAGTTTAAGCACAAGTGAGAGTTTGATCACGTTGTTGACACACTTCAACTCTTTGCCGGATGACCTCTATTTATAGTGAATCAAGGAGCCGTTTGAAATTCAAATTCTAAGGCTTTTGTTCCTTAAGATGTCACTATCTTGCTTTTGTACTTTCAGCAGCGTCCTTTATTTGTCTTCTAGTCTTCATGTCCTTCGCGTGCATGCTTTGCATTTAATGTTCATTTGAATGAAATTCAAACAGTAACGTTGGAGCGCAAATGCAAGTACTTTCAGCAAAAGGTCACAAATGTTCATCAGCAAGTGGTGAGTCTCAGTTTCAGCAAGCACAACCTACTTTGTCGTTTAGATTTTCACTTATGCAATGTTGTTGCTGAAGTTTCCACTTTCTGAGCAACATGTGCCTTTGTAGATACCAGTCTTCAGAAATCTTCTAGTCTTCATTCTTCGAATTCTTCAAGTTTCTGAACGGTTCTAAATGCTTCAATAGTTTGTTTGTGTAAACAAAGTACATCATCAACAAATGCTTCAATAGGTTGTATTTCTTTTCAGAAAACAAGATACATCATAAGCGGTAAAACTAACCTATCTAGCACCTACTCTAAGTCTTCAGCAAACGTTCCTCTTTTACAATGTCCTTAAAATTCTAAATTCCTATGGACCTTAAGAGTACTAGTTACTGGACTTTTCTTAATTTAGCATGGTTAATTGCTCATCAAAATTACAAGTTTCCTAACAATGAGTAGGCTTGGTTTTCACGATCCCTTTGTTAACAGTATTATGTCGTGCATTCGCTCAGTTTCTTATGCCTTGATCTTAAATGGAAGTGAGTCGAGTCCCTTTACTCCTACTGGAGGCCTTAGACAAGGAGATCCTCTTTCTCCCTATCTCTTCTTATTTTGCACTGAAGCACTTTGTTCTTTATTTGCCCACGCCAATTCTATTGGTAATATTAAGGGTATATAAATTAATTTGCGTGCTCCGGAAATCTCTCACCTCTTATTTGCTGATGATACTATGATTTTTTGTCAAGCTACTGATACTGCTGCTGAGGCTATTCAAAATGTTATGAATGTGTATAGCCTAGGTTCTGGGCAAGTTATTAATATGGAATAATCTAATGTTGTTTTTAGCCGTAGTGTACCTACTGCTACAAAAACCATTATTGAGAACATATCGGGTGTCCAGGTTGTAGATAAGCATGACAAGTATCTTGGCCTACCTACGACTATGGGTAGAAGTATAAAAGAGATTTTTGGGTGGTTAAGGAAAAAGTTTGGAAAAAAATCCAATCCTTTGAAGGCAAAACTCTTTCTAAAGCTGGTAAAGAAATCATGATAAAGTCTGTTCTTCAAGCTATTCCAAATTATGTTATGAGCTGTTTTATATTACCAGAAAGCCTTTTGAAGGAAATTGAATCTTTAATCTCTAAGTTTTGGTGGAATAATGGGGAGCAGAACAATATGCATTGGGTTAATTGGGACACTTTATGTTTGAGTAAAAGGGATGGAGGATTGGGTTTTCGGGATCTTAAAGCCTTTAATTTGGCTTTGCTTGGTAAACAGGTTTGGAGAATTTTTTCTCAACCACATACTCTTTTGAGTCGTCTTTTTAAGGCAAAATACTTCCCCAATTGACTTAATGAAGGCCCTTTGTCTCTTTCTTTTTGATTCATCCCCAGCTCCATGAATAGGACTTGCCTATACTCACTTATTTGTTTTGGCAGGATGATATTGATGCAATAATACTGAAAATTCCTTTAGTTAGCATCAATGACCAGGATGTGTTAGTATGGCATCAGTCATGAGTCTATTCAGTCAAGTCTTCCTAAAGACTCACAATGGTCATTAGACAAAGATCGACTGAGAATAGAACTGGATCGACGTCCAGAGCATTAGCTAGAAAATGGAACTCTGTATGGACTCCGCATACCTCCAAAGGTTAAACATTTTTTGTGGCGCACTTTCCACCATGCTTTACCTGTTGGGGCCGAGTTCATGCGGAGACATCTCAGCACTACTGCCTCTTGTGCTATCTATTGGAACGAATCTGAGACGATTCTTCATGTGCTTCGTGACTGTACGTTTGCCAGGAAATACTGGGCATTGGCTCTCTTCCCTGTGCGTATTACTTACAGTAATTATGATGATATCTGGGAATGGATAATGGGTGTAAGGATTCGCTTGGATGGTGCATAATTTGAACGTTTTGTGGTGTCTTGTTGGAGTCTCTGGTATAACAGGAATACGGTTTGTTAGTGTTGAAATATGTCCAGTCCGCATGTACGAACTGGAGCGGTCTAAGAGCGCGACAAAGCATCATAGGCCGTCCCTCAAGGGGCACGACCACACCCAAGTATGTCACTAAGGTGTGGACTGACCAAACATAGGGTCCGACCATCACTGGGAGGACAACCCTCAAAATAAGCTCCTCACAAGGACAAAGCTGCCAGTGAGCTCGAGGAGCATCTCTCGGGCTCGAGGAGACCTTACGTCAAGGTAACGCTCCTTGACAGAAACTGAGCATGTAACGACCCGACCAATCCGGCCGGCGTGGTTACTCATGGGCGCTCTCCGGGGTGATATGCTGGCCCCACAGACCAACACGGGTTCTAATCCGCGCACTTTGTCCTCACTCGTGCGCGCACCGGGAACTTCCCAGTGGGTCACCCATCCTAGAATTGCTCTAGAGCAAGCACGCTTAACTCTGAAGTTCTTCTAGGTGGATTCCCGAAAAGAAAGGTGCACCTTGTTGGTATGAGTAGCGTTCTCAACCCTTTTAAACTTCTGAAATCTGGGGCGTTACAGAGCAGGACACTACTCGCACCTTCCACGTACAAGGAAGGCACGAGGACCCTGAGCGACCAGCCATGGTTGCTCCCTTGGGCCAAGGCCCATGGACCTCCTTAATGGGCCTGGGCCGAGGAAGGTCTCAATCCTACCCGTACACGTGTCGCGATCCTACGCTACCGGAAGTTGAAAGGTCACAAGTATATAAAGGCCTCATTTACTCCTCAACAGTAAGCATCATTGACACCTCTCAACCACCACATTTACTACTCGTACTAGGGAAGCCTCACAACTCCCTACTCGTAAAGTCGCCTCTCCGGTCTGATACCTTACAGACTCGGAAGTGTGTTATGTCTTGTAGTTCCGTTTCTTTGTTTTTGTCTTGTGCTCTTTTGCTGCTTTGTACCCTGGCTGAGCTTTTTTTCTCTCTCTGTTTCATAATAAGCTTCCTAAGGTTGTTTTTTTTTCGAACTTTTGACCTCAAATTACTGCTACATTACACACTCAAAAAATATAATATAAGTCTATTATATACTAAACATGTGTAATATATGAGTAATTTGTGGTTAAAGTTCGAAAAAAAGTCAACCTTCGAAAGTTTATTATGGATCGGAAGGAGTACCGATTTTCATCTAAAATAAAAATAAAAATGTGTGTTTAGTATAAAAAAAAAAACTGGTCCATGTTTAGGAAAGGGTCAGCTCGTAAAATCTACGCAACCGTCTCTTTTCCCCAGACAAATAAGCAGCCGCCACGTATCATCTTCAACCAATAAGAAGCGAGCTCTACCTACGCTGCGAAGCAGGTGAGTATTGCCATATATTTTCTGAAAAACAAACACTCCTTTACTCGTACTATTATTTATTGCTCTGTATATATAAAACAAAATAATCTCTGTTTCCTTTTTCATCCAGTTGCTGCTTAGACTTTATCCGAAATCGGGGTTCTGTGTATTTCGTCGTTAACCCTATCTTCCGATCAAACCCTACTTTCCGGATCAGGTAAATTCTTCGTCTCTTTCATCACCGATCCTTATAGATCTGTTCAATTACTGCCGATTTCATCTCTTCGTTCGTCTTTTTCGTGATTTTCGATCGGCTTGGTTAGTTGATTAGTCGAACCCTAATTTTCGCTTTCAGTTTATGTCTCGAGTAATTCATGCTTTGCTGATTGATTCTAGATGTGTATTAATTATGATTTCATCACTTTCCTATGTTGCTTTCGAATCTCAAAGCCTTAAATCGAGATGATTTGAATAATTGATTGATTGAATAGAATCATTAACTTATTTGAAGATCATTTCTGTGATGATGAGTACATAGGTATTGACAAATTCGTCTGTAGGTCAAATGAGATTACAAGTTGTTTTGATTTTAGATAATAGTCTTGCAGTAGCAGGATAGTTTTTGTGTTGATTTAGTTTCTGTCCTTGTGTATCGATGTTAATGTATCCGTGATGTGTTGGATCGCGTAGTATTGATTTTGGAAATTTGAATTGGAGTGCTCTTGCAGTAGCAGAAGAGTTTTTGTTGTTGATTGACTGCTTTGTTGGATTGTGTAGTACTGTAGTATTGATTTTGAAAATTTGAATTGGAGTGTGATATCGATTATGTTTAATTTTTGTTCTTTCGATCCAGGTCTGAGCATCATCTAAATCTTGTTAAGAGGAGTTTAGTTTGCTACACCACTCCAGCGAGATCAACTCAGTTTCATGTCTGATCTTGACATTCAAGTTCCTACTACCTTCGGTATGCTTCATCTTCTTATCGACCCTAACATACTCCCTCCCCGTCGTCAATTGGTTGCTATGTTTATTGAAATTTTTAAAAAAGAAATTAGTTATGATAGGAATGAAATGGAAAGCGATGCTATGAGTTGTCTTTGGGATTGATAAGTATGTGTATTTGATGTTATTGGTAGATCCCTTTGCTGAGGCAAATGCTGAGAACTCTGGTGCTGGGACAAAGGACTACGTTCACATTCGCGTTCAGCAACGAAATGGTCGTAAAAGCCTAACAACTGTGCAAGGATTGAAGAAAGAGTTCAGCTATAACAAAATCCTCAAGGACCTAAAGAAAGAGTTCTGTTGCAATGGAACTGTTGTTCAGGACCCAGAACTAGGCCAGGTGTGTTTTGACTCCAGTCAAGTGATTTTAACCCCTCTTTCTGTTGTGTTCTTGTTGGTTTGTCATATTGATTTGGTTAATTCTTTTTAAAGGTAATTCAACTCCAAGGTGATCAGAGGAAGAACGTCTCGGCCTTTCTTGTTCAGGTGATTACTGTTTCTTACTACATATACTGAACATGTATTAATCACTCCTACACAGGAAAATGACTCCTCTTCATACACGAAATTTATATGCTGTAGCACTTCTATTAAAACAATTTACTTGCTCGTCTAACATGCTTCTTTGGTTTGTAAAACAGGCTGGAATTGTTAAGAAGGAGCATATCAAGATTCATGGTTTCTGATCTGCTGTACACATAAATATTGTGGCCTTCTCAACCTCTTATGGTGTCGTCATTTTATGTCAGTTCATTTGAACCTAGTTAAAATTCTGTTTGTGATTGTCCCGTCCGCAGCAAAGTACAATTATCTCTAAGGTTGTCAATTCGTGTCATGTGTGATGTTGACAAGTTTATTTTTAGTATTAATGGAGTTAAATAATAATAATGAGATTGTTGAATCATTCTTAAGTTCCTTCATCAAATCAAGTGTACTTGTTAATAATTTGTGAGCGACTGATGAGCCTAGGAGTACTAAATCTGGATAATAAGAAGTGATGAAATTTGATCATGGCGGAAATGGTTTTTGAAGTTTTTGGTGAATTGATTAGATAAATTTATATGAACTTACTGCAGGAGCAAGTCACATAAACATCATCCCAATGGATTTACTATTTGTTGTTATAAATGGAAAACTGGTTGCTCTGTTTCCAAGCTCTATGTCGATTGAGATCTAAAATGTCGACGAGACAGGCCAAATCTCCGGGTTTGCACTCTTCTTTTTACAAAATATGATGAAACTAGTAGGATAACATCTGATTACCCAATAATGAGTCTTTAACAAAATCATGAACACGGCCACGGGTATTATAATGTACTAGTGATATACAATGACATTAGTAAATATGTTGAGAGACATAATTTTATAAAATAAAAATAAAAATATACGTATAAATATAAGAATGTTTTATCAAGACAAGAACATATTTTATAAAATAAAATAAAAATATACATATAAATATAAGATTTTTTTTTATCAAGACAAGAACATATATATGGTGTGTATTTTACCCAATAACATCTACTCCTATGTTTTTATTAAGTATAATAAACAAATACAACACGATTTATTTTTATAATTAGTTGCAAAATCCTCTTCTTCGCTGCTCGCTCCAGTTTTCACCGCAAACAAGCCACAATGTTCAATTTGCCAAACCTTCCTACTTGTGCCATAAAGCTTTAACAAACTTCGACATGATGCTGCTGGTGATGTTGTATTATACACAACTTCTTCATGCTACAGGTACATCACATGAAACTAGCATTTCGGTGACCGTGAAAGCTAAATATCGCTTAAATTTATTTTTTTGAAGCGGGATATCGCTTAAATTAAATGGCCGAAACGAGTAGGAGGCTCTCTCCAACTGTCTCGTGCTACTTAACCTTTTAGTTGACCTCATTCTCGATCAAAGCTATTTGAAATGGAACCACCACGTCGCAGGCAAAGAACCAATAGGGGAGTTCTTGAAGACATGATCTTGAGAGCTAGGTCCTCACTGGATATCCTTAATTATTCTTTGTGGTATTCCAGGAGCCTGATTCGGGGTCCTTGGATGTTTTGGTGGGATTATTGCCATCCTGGATCACTTCATGCAGCAGATAGGAGACTGATACAGCCTCGCTCGGCTGATGTGGTAACAGCTGACCTGATGGTGGCGAAAGATGGGTCAGGGAACTATATATAAGATGGTTAAGGAAGCCATTGCAGCAGCACCGGATAAGAGCAAGACGTAGTATGTTATCTATATGACGAATGGAACTTATAAGGATAACGTTGAAGTTGGGAAGAGAAAGAAGAACGTGATGATAATCAGTGATGGCATGGATTCGACGATCATAACTCGTAATCTTAAGTCTTAACGTTGTTGACGGATCCACAACCTTCAGTTTTGCTACTCTTGGTAAGTGTTGATCTTTTGCTAACCTAACAACTGTCTGTCAACTTTTTCAAAACTGGTTATTAATAATTTTTGTTAGCAGAAACAAAGAAACGAGGGGAAATAACATTTATATACAAATGCAGCTGCAGTAGGACAAGGATTTATAGATACTCCAAGACATCTGCAGACAAATCAATCATCAACCGCTGCCGCATAGATGCTTACCAGGACACTTTCTACATGCACTCTCTCCGCCACTTCTACCAAGATAGATACATTACTGGAATAGTCAACTTCATCTTCGGTAATGCTGCCTCAGTGTTCCAGAAATGCAATCTAATTGCCTGAAAACCGATAACAAGCCAGAAGAACATAGCCACCGCCAGCTCAAGGCCGAACATACCCAAACCAGAATACAGGGATATGAGAAATTTTCAAAGTCACATATTTCTATTTATTTATCAGTTCGCCACCCATACATTTCAAGATAATCATTTCCCCCAAAACTTTATTCCTTCATTGCTACATCCCTGCAGGTACTTATTCAATCCAAGATTGTGAAATCAGGGCTAGTGCTGATCTCGAACCGGTTAAAAAAGTTTGTTCCTAGCATAATTGGGTCGGCCCTGGAATGAGTATTCGAGGACTGTGGTGATGCAATTATACATCGGCGACCAAGTTGATAGGTTGGGCAGAGTGGAGTGGGAATTTTGCATTGAAGATGTTGTATTATGGGGAGTATATGAACCGGGGACCAGGTTCAGGTACAAGCAAGAGGGTGAAATGGGGAGGGTATCATGTTATTAAGGACAAGGCTGAGGCGATGAAGGAGTTGATCATTCAAGATGGATATTGGTTCGAGTTCCAGTGGAGTTTCTTACACAGAAGGGGCTGTAGTGAGAATTAATGTTCTGAAGATATATTGGTATCTGTAAGTCTGTACCATACTGTGTTTCTGTTTAAGTTTGTGTTGTTGGTTGTTGTATACTATAATAAGGTTGTAGAGACAATTTTGTTATGATTCTAATAATAGAATGGATCTTGCTTGTAATATTTACTAAAGGTATTTCAAGTCTGTTATAATATAGAATGTATATATAGAACTACTACAACATACAGAAAAGGTTTCTAAAAGAAGAAAGATTCTACATGAAAATGTATGAAATAGTATTGCGTTATACAACCTGATGTAAATAGTATTGTGTTATAAAACAACCCATGAAAATAGGTGGAAACTTGAGGAAGAGAAAGCAGTTGAAATAGAGTTCATACAAAATTGTACGACTGATATAAGCCTCAAGTTTAAACTGCATCCTAACATCTCTATTGTCTTTTCTACTTTAGATTCTGTCATCACCATTCCTCCTCTTTGTCACCTTCTGCACCGTGTCCTCTTTCACGGGGCATCGGTGTTCTTCATATCTGAAACCGAGAGCTGGCCTCCAAGCTCCCAGAAAAAAAGAAAGAAAGGAAAACGAAATTCGAGCACTCAAGTTTCCCCCGATGTTGATGAAATCAGGAACACGAATTCCACTCGTGTTATCCTGCATTGCCCTCGTCCTGTTTTTATCCATCTCGAGATGTAGTTCTCAAGATTACGACACCCCTGACACCCCGCCGGTCCAGCCTAAGGAAATACAAAGTTGCAATGGAGTCTTCCTGTCCTACAATTTCCAGGGTCGTGAAAGGGCGTACCCTCATGTTAGGAACGTCTCTGCTCAGGCTTGGTCGTTCCAAGCCATGGGTACGGTCATGAATACCGGGGCTGACGAGGTGAAAGCATGGCAGATGCACATTGGGTTCCGGTATCACGAGCTTCTGGTTTCGGTCGACGGGGCTGTAGTTGTCGATGGGGATGATTACCCCATTCAGGTTGGCAGGAACGGGACGACATTTGCAGGGTATCCGATGGCTGATTTGAAAACTGCTATTGATACTGCATCAGATTTGACTCAAATGCAGGTGCAGTTCAATATCAAAGGAACACAATTTGGGCTAGCTGAGAGAGTTAATCCGATGCCTAGGAACATCAAACTTGTCAATGAGGGCTATAAATGCCCTTCAGCCACTCGCACAGGTATAAATAAATAAAATTTTGTACATGCAGATGTTTCTGTTTTCATCTTGTTGATGCATCCATCCATAAGCAGCAGCCTAATGGACATGAATGACTACTTGTGCAGGTACGTACATGCATGTCTGTTGCAGGAAGGATCCAAAGTTCAAGAAAAAGAAAGCAAAGCCAACCAGATTCTTTCCCCGTCGTTATGGTGATCTCGCTTTCACATATGATGTCCTTAGAGCTTACGATAACAGGTATACTGCCCAAGTCACAATAGACAACAACCATCCACTTGGCAGTCTTAACCATGGAATTTGACATGGGAATGGATGAGGAACGAGTTCATCAACGACATGAGGGGAGCCTACACGCGCGAAAAGAATCCTTCTGAATGCATATATGGTCCTCAAGGACAGTACTACAGGGATTTCGACTTCACCAATGTAATGAGCTGTGCAAAGCACCCGATTATCGCTGACCTTCCTGCTGAGAGAGAAAATGACGACAAGGTTGGTAGGTTGCCGTATTGCTGCAAGAATGGAACCCTTTTGCCTAAAACCATGAATGAGACTAAAGCAAGGGCCATTTTCCAAATGGAAGTGTTCAAACTCCCACCTGATTTGAACAGGACAGCGTTCAACCCTCCTCAGAACTGGAGAATCACTGGCAGGCTCAGCCCTGAATACAAGTGTGGACCTCCGGTGAGAGTCAGCCCGACAGAGTTTCCCGATCCTTCAGGTGCTGGCCCGAGAACCTCTGCCATTGCTAGTTGGTTTGTGACTTGTAACATGACCCGCCCAAAACCCAGAGAGAACAAATGCTGCGTCTCCTACTCGGCCTACTACTCAGACTCAGCAATTCCTTGCAATACTTGTGCCTGTGGTTGTGATGAGGACGCACGATGCGATGCAAATGCAGCCGCACTTCCTCTTCCAACTAGTGCTCTTCTAGTTCCTTTTGCGAATAGAACAGCACAAACGAGAGCGTTGGCGAGTATGCAAAACAGGCACCTTCCAAGAAGGTTGCCATGTCCTGACAACTGTGGTGTGAGCGTAAATTGGCACATTGATTCAGATTATAAGGATGGATGGACAGCTCGGGTCACGTTGTTTAACTGGGAGGACAATGCATATGCTGATTGGTACACTGCAGTAGTTCTCAAAAAGGCATTCCCTGGTTTTGAAAAGGCATACTCGTTCAATGGGACGAGCCTGCCTGATCAAAAGGCCATTTTCATGCAGGGTCTTAAGGGTCTGAATTACTTAGTTGGGGAGGTGAATGGAACGAATCCGGCTAGAGACCCACCTGTTCCAGGGAAGCAGCAAACAGTTATCTCATTTAAGAAGAGAAACATACGTGGTTTGAATATCGCAAATGGAGATGGATTCCCTACAAAACTGTACTTCAACGGAGAGGAGTGTGCCCTTCCAAGAGAGTTACCTAAACGGAGTAGTTCCCATCGATCTTCTTCTAGTCTGCTTTCGGCAGTTTCATTCGCTGTTGTTACTTTCATGATCTTGACAGTTCACTTACACTAAGGAACTCGTCCAAATTTCCAATATGATGCTTGATTCACCTCCCATGGTATGTATAGGGAGTATTATTACTTTTAAATGCAAATCTTTCATTTTCATTCATTTTCTAAGTTGTTTCTCTTTTTGTTTTGCTGAAAATGGAGGTACGTCGAAGAGGATGATGAACCGCTGAAATGGATGCGATTATCGTGAGAATACAACTTCTGCAGCAAGCAGATGAAGAGATTGTAATTTAGTTTGGGATAGTCATTTGGAATGCCAATCTGTATGACTCTTTATACTTTCCCTAGATTACTGTATATTCATAAACGAACACCTTAATGTTAATTTATGTGTTTGTAAAAATTTTGCTGTTTCACATATTGTTTTGATGTCCAGGATGTTAATAGAATGGACATCCATCAAACAATATACAATTAGGACTTTATTGCAGGATATCTTTGATTGTTTTAGTTCTACTACTTGCTCTCTTGATAACTTGGTCAAGATTGAGGACAAAGTATTGTAGCTGATGTTGCATTTGGTTTGCATTTCAAGATTTAAAAGATTGCACTATCAGCCTATATATATGGACAGAGAACAACTGAGCTAAAAGGAAATAGGAACAGAAGACATGCTTCCAAATTCTGATGAAGCAACCAGCCAACAACAATGATCCTTTCTGAGTTTCATGTTTTAAGGTTGTTATAATCTGTTTAAATCATTGCTTTAACTTCGGAAAGACTGCGTATTATAGAAAATGAGATTATTTATTTGATCAAGTAGAGTAAAATAGTGAGTTCTGAGAGTTTAGTCATCACTTTCTCAGAAGTTGAGCTGTGAGACAACAACAAGAAAGCGGAATATTCTGGAGTCTGGACGGCTTCTGATGAAGATTTAGAGTGCTCTAGCTGAACAAAATTGGCCTTTGGCATCTTTCTGTGCTGATGGGCAGTTAGCTTGTGCTGTTCAGCTAATAGCTTTTTTCTTTTTGGCCTGTTGTTCTCTTGTAGTTTAGGAGGTTACTTAATTTTCATGGTGACTTGATCTGTTGACAGCCAGTAGTATGGCAATTAAATGTGAAACCACAAACTAGCTAAGCATCTTCTGAAAGGCAAAGTCAAGTTTTATTGGACCAGGATATGAGTCAGGTTTAGCATAAAGTGAATATGTGAAGTTTTACAATGTGAAGGTGAAGGTTTCTCGAACGAGACAGACACAGAGGCCTCTCTTGATGTCTGTCTTCTGCATAAAATTAACTTACGCAACTGTTATCGTATACTACAATACAGAGGAAGCCAGATATAATACAGAACTTGATTCCTTTTATTGATGTAAAATATGGATTACATAATGTACACATTTCTTACATCTGTTTCTCACAACATTCAACAAACAGAAAACGCTGCTGGTGCAGAATTACAGACCAGCCAGCATACTAGCTAGACTCCTGTTTATTTGTTGTTCTGAGTGTTTAAACAACAACAATTTCACTTATAATTTACAACTCATGTACTTATATGCGTGTTTCTTTCCTGCTGATATTACAGATTCCACCTTGCAGATTCGACTAGAATTGAAGTATGTAAGCTGCAGGTCAAAGTATGTACTACTTGTTTCCTCCCTCATGCCATGTTCTTAGCCTGTAAGAAGTGAACCAAGCCGGTGATTAGGAAGATGTAAGCTCATAAGAATTGAAATAAATAAACCATTTAGAACTTGCTCAGGAGCAACTACATAAACTCTGGGCAATATCTGATTGGAAGTAAAACAATGTAATGGATGTAACTACAACAGGACTAATAAGCATTTAAAGTGATCTTACCTCGTTACCTACTTTCTTGAGGTACTTTTTGTGAAGCTTCATAGCACCGGTGCAAGCTTTTTTGGCGTCAAGGTTTCCAGTAATATCATTCAATATCTGACAACATGAAATGAAAATGATGGTAAGATGAGTATGATCAGCCTATCCATATTGTGAGAGTGTACAATACAACAGAGTTGCTATTTGTGTTACAGATTTATTTGTAATTTGCTTCTTAGCCTAAAAACAACGTTTGCTACCAATTAGGTATCAGAGAACCCCTGCGTAAATGATGCAAAAACCAATTCCTCGAACCTTTGAGACAGAAATTAAGTAAATGTTGTA
Organism: Plantago ovata; assembly: GCA_028274465.1. Lineage (NCBI taxonomy): Eukaryota > Viridiplantae > Streptophyta > Magnoliopsida > Lamiales > Plantaginaceae > Plantago > Plantago ovata. Next base: position 56,285,130 of record CM051455.1, on the reverse strand, counting down.
AACTAACACTAACCTTAACAACATCATCTAAGCCTCGGGCTTCAGTCATTAACTTAGAACTCTTGTCCTTGAGGACACTGGCCACAAGGAAAACTGAAATAGGAAGAGGTGCAGCAGCGGTTTTGCCTCCATTCTTCATGTTTTCTCTTTCAAATTTTCCACATTGCCTTGTCGACTTATGCTTTCCTTTAGACCCCTCTGGATTTTCATTAGCTGAATCCTGATCTTCGTAGAGGGAGAATAATTCAGGATCATACTCTAACGCCCACATCATCTGTCCAACATTCAGAGTCAACCAATTTGGTGAATGAGAAAATAGCTTATAAATGGAGAAGCTTAAACAATACTATCAAAAAGATTATTGTAAAACCTGCCTAGGAGCTTAGCTCATGGTTCATTTCTACTTCTCACCCGGTCTCAGTCTCTTAAACAATATCAAAAAGAAATGTGTAAAAGTTACCTCCCAAAGGTATAATGAATCTCCAAAAGAGAACTCTCGCCGAAACAACACCATAAGCATTCTGAAAGCAAACAGGTAATCACCCCCACCAAGGTGTTCTGTTGTTAAGACGACAAGAAATAAACACATTTGTCTTTAGTTTCTTGTTAAGGCTATACAGTTACAGCAATCGAATATGAAGAATAGTTCTTTGATAAAAATGCTTATTATATATTCTCTCCATGAAAATAAGATTTCCAACATGAAAGGGCCATATAACAGACATGTGCTAATAACATAGGAGACATTTCAATTGAGATAAATAATAGATGGAAAGTATGTGAATAGGAAATAGATGTATTACCTAAGTGCTGATGCAGTTTAGGGTCGATAACTTGTGTTATCGAAGCTAGATTGCTAAGCTGCACCTCCACCCCTACAGAGCTGTCGGTGCATCTGAAATTTCGTCGCTTTAAAGAAAATTCAATTAACAAATATCATAAGGAACTAGTAAGGCACTAAACAACTGCAGGAAGAAACACATCATCTAGGAAATGCAACAGAAAGTTGGAAGAACAGTTTTTTTTATGTATATTTCGCAAAAGAATCTAAACTAAAATGTATGACATCAATAGCTTTGTCCTTGATAGACAGATAGAGAATCAATGAAGATAACATTTGAAATTTAGATCTTTTTCTGATACAAAAAAAGCATAGATTTGCAGAATGCAGGTGAATGATCAAGTTAAAGACTTCTATAGAACTAATGCCATCAGATGTTAAGAGGTAATTCATAGCATATTGATACATTATGGTTTAAAATTTAAGCAGTACACATACAGGAGACCAAGGGATTGGTAAAAAAGACAACGAACAAAATAGAGAGACAGTGTTGGAGGATGTCTTAATATAGTGAAACAACAAAGTAAGCCCTTGGCTGGCTTAACGGGGTTCATTAAGAGAAACTTGGCATAAGAGACTAAGATATAGCATATAATTGAAAACAGCAAATAATTAAAGGATGGTACCAATCTCCGCATCAAACGCTCAAAGCACCAAAATGCATCAGCTTCATCATCCAGCAGCATAATCATTGGAGAGCAAAGATCACTCATCCCTGCTCATAGTGTATATATATTGAAGCTAATTAGCAAAGATCTGAAATGAAATACATGAATCAATCCCCCACCCGCACACACACACACACACACATACATGGAGAAGATAAAAGAGGCCAAATGTGATATCAAGTACATGTGTATAGTATTACACTAACCTTGGCAATAACCAATATCCAAATCGACCCATGCATAGACGGCCAATATATCCCAAAGTTTTGACAAATTCTCTTGCTTCTCATAAAATACGAGGGTCCTGTCTGTACGGACTACATCGAGACCTGACATAATTACCAAACCACATTTACATAAGTTACAAACTTGACAAAAACATTTCCTCGAAATCACATCTGAATAGGTAGGAGAAAAAGACTAACCTATTTGATGTAATGTAAGTTTCCATTGGATTTCTTTCTGGTCCATAGGTCCACCACTATTTGGTTTCGGTGCTTCACCTGTCAGTGAAATAAAACTTCAACTATGTCATATGCATGTCATTGCACGGTGATATGGAGACTATATATCTAAGATTGCATCTTTACCATTATCCAAATTAATCTGCTGAAGTACAATGGGATCCAGAATAGGTTCTCCATCTTCTGTGATTATTGGGGCAGTGACAAATTTCCCACTCCCAATCAATGGAAACATATGCCGACAATCTTGTTTGTACGCTGTATATTTTAATCTGAGAGGAGGCAGAGGCAAGCCATACACAAATGTTATGTAATAAAATTTATCAAACCAGATAGGGAAGAGCAATGGCTGTTCTAACAACTTTATAAAACAAGAGAAACTCGAGTATAGAATTAATAAAGCACTAATCTGACCGTGCATAGTAGTATACTACTCAGCTTAAATAGTACATATACTACTCAACTTAAATAGTACATATATGTGCTTATGTTTTACACTATTTTCAATATTTGTTTTCAATTCGAATGTTGTGATGATCAAGTTATAGCTTGAAATGAACAAAAAGGACAGAGCAACATCGAATGCTATATTACCAATAAATCAAATCAGATTAATGTGATTTACTTCCATGCAGTAACAGAACCTGGGGATGTCAAATCTGCTTAAACAGGAGAAACTATAAGTTGAAGTAAATGCATCCTAAGAAAAATAGTACCTTCGACGTTGTCTTATCTCCTCTCTGTCCTCGTAAGAGCTCATGGGATCGTAACAGCCCAATAAAAATTCCCAGACTTCACCTCTAATCGATGGATGGATCCCCTATTTTAAGAAATAGTTAATGAATACTTAAATTCATCTGCAGAATGAGGATCTGATTGTAACAGCCACAAAAGATATGACGCTAACAAGCAAATAAAGAAAGAAACTATTAGTGAAATGTTTCTTATTTTTTACACTGACTCAGCTTTATGCAAGAACACATGAGAAACGGAGAAAAAATGCAATTACTGTATTTCTTGCTGACCAAGATCAGATTCCCGCAGCCACAAAAGATAAGATGCAAACAAGAAAATAAAGAAACCATTTGTAAATTTTCTCTTGATTTATACATTGAATATCTTTATGCAATAAAATCCAGAGAACATCATAATGAAAGTACTTAACAACTAATCTGTACTTGTATGAAAGAAGAATAAGAAAGATTTACCACATTGAGTCAAAAGACAATTATTAGTAGCAAACTGGAAAATTACAAAATGGAAGCAGAAACGTACCCCACGTTGAATTCTACTGAGTGTCTTGCCTATATCAAGATAACCTTCAGGAGAGAAAGAAGAACGCCACTTCCGCTCACTTAAAGTTTTACCAGCCTAATAATGAGCAAAATGAAGCAGGTATCAAACATAGAAGGAGGTGAAGGCGCGGAGACAATCTGTTTGTTAAGTAGAATGCCTAGTAATAAAATTATAGAATCCGGCATACACCTAAGCACCTACAAATTTTAGTGAATTTGTATAGCATATCAATAATCCTATGATACTTCTTTAATGCACCCAACAAAGGCAAGGAGCAAAATCAAACAAGGCCCTACATACTTCCAGGAAAAATGAAAACATAAGACTTTGACCACTCATTACACCTTGTAAAGCCTAAAAGCTTAAAAGCGCTTTATCACGTTAAGGAACAATTTATGAACAAGAACACCTCATGGTTCATGGCATTTCAGTGTAACTGTGATATATTGGTTTAAAGATTATTGTATTCATATAAATTTCTCTTCTTGGTCTATAATAAATACTTTCTCTTTCACACAAATCATGCTTGAAGTATTGCTTCTTTTATGTCTTTACCATAAACAATACTAAATGTTATATATACTATTCATAATCTTACACCTTTGTACAAGATTATTATTACCTAAACGGTAAAAGTTGAACTTCAAAAGTTAGGCTTCTGCTAAACACCAGCCTAATCTAAGGAGAACTACACACTTGTCCCGGTTTGACTTAAGGCTCTGCAGCTAACGAGTTCAAAAGTTCAATCATGACAGCTTCAACTCCCTATATGTTTCATGTGTAATCCATTCATATCAAGTACTAATACTTCAAGATTGACTTTAAACTCAATAAAACCACATTTCCAAGAAAGACAAATAAGCAACAATAATTCGCAGCCTCGTAAACCAAATAGAGCATGAAACAACAATGTATCAGCAGAGGTATAACATTCTAAATACATTGGAAGTATGTGATTTAACCTTATTGTCCTAAACCATGCAATCATCATCATCAATTAGTACTATTAGTACATAAACATAAAATGCATAATGAAGAAGTAGTAATAAATAGTACTACTACATTGTTAAAATTTCTAACAACAACATGATCTTCTTGTCATTGAACAAGAGATTGATTAACATCATTATTGAATGCTGGAGAGGATCAAACAAAACAAAAGAAAAGAATGAAAAGAATGAATGACCTTGATTCTGAACTTGCTTTCTGGGACATCAGTGCATTCAGGGCGAACCTGATAATAATCATCAGCTGGAGTTCCTGGATCCCTCCACATTATGCACAAACCAATAACAAAAAGAAATAAACGAAAAGTTTCTTTCTTTTCTTTTTTAATAAAAAAAGAATGGAATTAAAAGCTAAAGCTTGAAAATTCGAAAAAAAATCAAGAATGAGGGAAAATGAGGTGATAATATAGGGGGTGAGGAAGATGGATTATCTGAAAAATGTATGAATGAATAGCTTTCTTACTTTTTCTTGTTTCAACTAGAAATAAGGGGACCCTTTCAAAATCAATTGCTCTGAGTTTAACTAATTTATTACTATTATTATACTTTCATAAACTATATAGCTAATGTGATAAAAATCACCAGAATCACCTAAAATTCTAAAACTAAACCAACCAAAAATAAAATTATTATGGTGCCTTTATATTATGTTTGTTATACATGGAGTTAGTAGTTCTTAAGCTATTATTCTGCATCAATGGCGTCGAACTAAACAAACCAGTAGAAGGACCCCACAACTCAAACATCCACTTCTCATTAATTCAAGTTGGTGGGAATAAGAGCAAAAAATGACGCCAAATTAGTTTCCCCATACCATACTATACTACTATATTTGAAATTGAAATAATTGAAATAAATGTATAGAAAAAACAACAAAACTCAGGGTAATTAAATTCATGGGGCCCATAAAATTGAAAATTTTAATATAGGTCTAAAAAAATTTAAGTTTTAAAACTTAAAAATCGATCCAGGCTAACCCGATGAAAATCAATTGATCTGGTAATATTTGAAAATTATTTTCTTAAGGAAATTAATATATGTAATTGTATACGTACTGAGGTAGTTCGGCTCAACTGAACCGCAACCCACCTGATATTTGGGACAATTTCCGACTCTCAATTTACAATATCGGTGTGAAGGAAAGCTAAAAGCGTTATCGACTTAAATAATATTTCTACCGTCTGAATTTATCTATATGATCAAGTAATTATCTTATACCAGTTCACATATCATATATGGGTGTTGTTTGGGTTGTACTTGTATGCATGTATCGTGTATGGTCGTTGTAAGTGGGAGACATGTTTAAATTTAAGACAGCAAAAGGTGAAGCAGTTTAGATCGAAAGAGTGTTGTAAATAATTTCTTCTTAACCATACAAGCTTTCGGGAGACGCGAATATCTAGAGTATATTTCCCAAATTGAGCTAATTTATGATGGATTGATGGTTGTTTGCAAGTTGAAGCATCACAATTAACTTTGAAAAATGCCTCTTGCTGGCGGAGACCATGCAAAATTGGCATCAGGAGGTCTGGGTGATGAGAGCTGCATTTGAGCTTCCATGTACATGTGTGGATATATTGGTGCACGTAAATAGTAGCTTCCAAGGTTCATATCCTGCTCCATCTTGTACACTAACACTTGTGCCGATGAAACCAAAGCGCCCAGCAAGACGTCATGAAACTCAAAATCTGACCTTGAAACCTGCCTTTTGATAGTTGTAATCCAGTAATCCAGTCCCATAAGCGAAGTGAATATGCTGTAATCCAGTAAATGGGAAGTTGTCTTTGTAAATTTTCTGGATAAATAATTGCAAATTTAAACTCACAACCATTTTTTTTATTTTTTTATTTTTTATTGTATTTTCACGAAGTTAAAGATATATTGAATCCCACCAAAAGAGAGTTTTTACAAGATATACAAAGGGCATACCACAACTGAAAGAACAAGTTTAGAAAATCCAAACTAATGACATGATAGATCAATGTCTACCAAAGACCCTAGGAATATGCCGAGCTCTAAACTAAGTCACAAACAATCAACAATGCAATCTAAGAAACTCTACAGGTTCAAGTCTTCGATCTTCTGGAATCAAGCCAGATAAATTCTTCTTCTTTCTCAAGCTCCAGGGTTATAACAAGTTATTACCTGTGACCGTACTTCACCAAGCCAAACTGTCTGGCATTCTGTGCTGGTCATCAGTTTGTTAAGGCTTTCCAATGATCCAGCTCTCTTTCAGGGGATGGAGAGAAGAGTCAGGGAAAACCAGAGTAATTGTTAGCACAGATTTGTACATTTTCGTTTTACTCAGTCATCTGTCTAACTCTGAACATACCCACAAAACAAAAACAGCAGCCTACACAACCAATTGTTAGCACCAGATTTGTACATTTTGTTTTTACTCTATCTGATTGAAGTAAAAGGACAATCAAAGACTTTCCAGGTTCTGCAACACACTATTTTTCATTTTATACCTGATCCTTACCCTTACGTCATTTCCTAGGTCCTTACACAGGGATGGAAGTACGTTCAAACATCTTATTCCGCAGCCTCCAGATTCATGCTACTGTAGCTCCAAAAATTGCAGCTCTAATTTTAAAAACCACAGTATGCTGCTTCACAGATCTGCAAAACATGTTAATCCAGCCATCTAGACAAAAACAATTAGAATTTAAACCAACAGTTTTCATCATTATCACAAGAACTTGCCTAGTGACCATACAATCAAAGAACAAGTGCTCAATAAATTCTATATAATTACCACACAGTTCACAAGTGGCCTAATTCAGAACGAAACTTCAACAATCTTTCTTTTGTTGCAATTTTTATGAACAATTGATAGGCGCAGAAATAGAGTTCCAAACCTGGTTACACCACCAGACTGGAGGATAATTCTGATGGAAATTCTGGTAACAGAGATTCACTGCAGATTTCATACCTTTGGATAGAAGTGATTGGCTGGTAGACTCAGGCAAACAATGTACACAAGGAAGTAACATAAATCTCAAGCTAAAGGTGGATCTCAAACAATCCAAAACAAATTTATAGGAAGTCCCTAACCTACTACCAGAGTATTTTTGCTCCACTGCGATTACAATTATGTGGCAAAACAAAAATCCGAGTGGAATTAAAATAATAAAGACAGTCACAGTTCGGCCCATATAGGCAGACACTCATAATGCTTCAACATAAATCCATGGAGTTCTGTGACACACTAAACATGTAAATGTAAAACCAGAGACCAATTGGTAATAAAAGCCTTCAAAGTTCCCTTTTTTCCTTCTACCTCCACTTCAACCAAAGAAAATTAAGAAATTTGAAGTATACATCCAGTGGGAAAGCTTAACATAACCATGTGATTGATTAGGATGATAGGATCTACGCACCAACTTTTCAGGGCTTTAACAATCAGCTAAATATAATCCTAAAGTAAAAGTAAAAATTCTTCTCTTGTAAAAGTACTCTATAACTATAAGAGCTGAATGAAAGAAACTTACAGGTCCCAAGACATCACTAACATCAACAGATGCAAATTCGCAGGGCAATGCCGAAAAGCTGCAAGATAAAATTAAGAAATCACTGATGTTTCCACAGTGAAACCATTACAGTAAGGCAAGAAAAAAGACCTAACATTTCACTATGTAACTGTGACTACGATGAGACAGGGGTGGCGAGAATAGTTCCTCTACTTTTTTTGACAAACTTTATAAATCTATGTATCTAACCCAGTAACCCTAACAATGCTACTTGAACATTATGGTGGTCACTGGGAGCATTAGGAAAAGATATACGTATCCAAAATACGTATCCAAACCAGTAAGCATAACAATGGTATTAGAACATTATGATTGGTGGTAAATGAGAGAGCATTAGTGAAACCATTTCCCATCTAAGAACTTCTTCTGGCTCTATAAGCGCAACATATAGTATTATATACTAGTTCGTCCCATTAATATGTGCACAAAAGGGTCCAAGCACGCAAGTGGAGAAAGTGGGGCTTTCTTTGGGGGGGGGGGGGGGTCGTTTAAATAATGAGTAAAAGTGAAGGAAAGTGGGATTTCAAGTTGAGTGTTGTTTAATAAATGGTAAATAAAGAAACGGTGAGTGGGTTGTTAATGAAATAAAAAGGCATAAATTCCATATATGTTCTGCAAAGATTAATGGATGGAGGGACTATTATCTACTCCTAGTATAAATGGAAAGCATAAAACATAGACACCAAAAAATAAAAAAGATGTGAATCATTATGGTACCAGAAAATACTGGCTACCATTGAATGGATCCTATCAATCATCATAGAAGTGTAAGCCCTTTTACACATTAAAAAAATAATAATAATAAAAAAAAAGAGAGAGAATAACATAAAAGCAAGTAATATTCAAAGTCCGAGAGCTAAATACAAAGAAACCTCCTTCTCCATGCACTAAAATTCTCAATGGTAAAAACAAGGAAATGCAATCATATATGTGATCCCAGAGATGCATGATCAGTTATTTTCGTAGCAGTCTATACGCATAACACATACACATAAGGAAAATTATGTAAGCAATACTAAATAGTTAAACCAAAAACTAAATGCAAAATTCAATTCCACTTCATATTGAAAGAGATACCTAACTGATGTTGGGGTACTCACGCTCAAACACTCATTTAGTTCCTGCATATGACAGCGCAATCACAATTGAGAGAGCATTTTACATTTGGCATAGGTTAGATGAGCATAAACTGGTATAAACTTAAAACTCAAAGAACCAACAACCAACAGGCCTGTATCTTACCACTCCAAACAAAAAAAAAATCATAGACAAGGTTGCTATAACTGACAATCCAGCACCTGACAAAGATGCCTCAGTCAAGTCTCTAGGAATTTTTCTGGATGAAGAGAAGAAACAAGAGAGATTATATATATGTAAAGCATAAGACGAAGTGATAGGGTATTTCAAAAGTAGAAGTATAATATAAAATCATGATTAGTACTGTAGTACTCTCTCTCTCTCTCTCTCTCTCTTTAAGGAAGCCGAACCTTCAAAAATACAAACAAGAAATGGTATTACATAAAAAGAATACTTGACATACACTGAACTACTTAATCGAGCTATAGTTTAAGAGCAGCAATTGCTTCAGGTTTGAAATCAACTCTGAGACCTAATACCCTTCTGACCTCTGCTGGGGTAAGTCTCCAGGTCATAGGCCCTGAGTCCTCTCCCCAGAAATCCAAAATCTCTGAGACTTTTTCCAAGTTTAAGATAGTAGCCATCTGTGTTAAACGAGCAAATTTGTCTCTAACAGTTCTCTGGGTCATACTAGAGAAATGACTCACTAGTGTCCTAGTGTCTCTATCAAGTTGAAGACCTCCAAGTTGACTAAACCTCTTCTGCATCATGATGACTTCAAGCCTTTTCACGATGAAGTCGATAACAAGATGCAAGAAGGTGTCATAGTTGCTGGATGTCATAAGTGGTTGAAGCCATGCCACATTAGTCTCAACAGCATGAAGAAGCCTCTGCACCCAGGGATCATTCACCTCATTGTCTGCATATTCTGCTTCAGAGAGCTCATAACTAATAGTTGCCACAGTATCTAACAAAGGCCGAATGCGTGGTGTCACAGTAGCTACAAGTTGGGACATTCCAGTACTCAATGTCTTCTTAAAATTATTGCTCATTTCATTCAATTCAGACAAGCAAGATTTAACTCTTTCTCGATCTGTTGGTGTAGGGAATGCTTCGGTACATTGCTCTTCGATCTCGTGAAGCAGTTTCAATGCATACTCACTACTAATATCCATGTTGTTCAAGGCCGTCGCAATCTCTGTTCCAGTCTTCTCCACTCCAACACCCCCAGAAAATAGCTTTGCTCCAAGGTTTGGCTCCCTTATTTTCTGCTGCAATGCCTCGCTGTACTCACCCGCCAATAAACTAGCAGCACCACTAAGCACAGCAATCACAGAGTTGATATTAGAGGTAGAAATAGCTCTGCGGCAGCAGCTCTGCAACACATAAAACACATCATCCACCATTGACGTAGTAAGACTATCAAGCACATGCTCATCAATCTGGATTGCTTTCCTCACGTTCTCCACCATAAAGAACCCTTCCAAGATAACATAATAACCTGTAACATCCTGAGCAACCTTGCTGAAATTCCCACTCCTAAAAGCCTTTGTGGCTCGAGGACCTAGTTCCGGATCCACAGATGTCAAACTCCTAATTTTCGACACCATGTACTCAGTATAATCCTCACCAAGCTGCGTAAGCGAAAGAATCTCCTCAAGGTAAAGCTCGATTTCCCTCGGATCAGGCCCCTCCACCCCAACAGACAGCAAATTGGTCTTATACGAATTTATATCCGAAGTGAGTTTCGCCAATTTCCTATACTCCATATACTTTTTCAAATAATGGATCCCCTAGAATCACACTCCTCTTGTAGCTCACAGATAGCAAAAACAATGCCATCCTCACCACACAAATCCTTCAATATATCCTTATTCTCCTCAACAGCCAACACAATGTCTTTAAACAAATTAGTTAAACAAGCAACAAAATTCACCTGACTTGTATTAATATTAATATTAATACTACTAACCCCCTGCTGGTCAATAATTTCAACCAACTGCTCGAATTCCATTCTAGATCTCATAGAAATAACTTTCTTCAAATAAGCAACATATACCTGCAAGCCTTCTTCCTCCAGCGCAAGCGGCCTAAACATCTTCACAAACCTCAAAACCGCCGGATGATCCCTCTGATCCACAGCCAGAGTAAGCCTCTTCCTCACAACACCTTCCAGCTGCCGCTTATACGAAATCAGCTGCTCTCTCTGCTCCGCAGCTGACGTGTCCTTGAACTTGAATCAATAATCAAAAACTTCTGGACATAATTCGCCGCGGCTTCGAAATCCTCAGACGAAAGCGACTTCTCCACTCCTTCGATGCAAGCGGAGCGATCTACAATCGCGTCGATGCGGAGGAGCGTGTCATTGACGCGCGACTGAGCTAGATCGAGGTGGCGAACCTTGGCGGAGACCTGATCGGCGAGGGCGGAGGTGGAGGAGACGTTGGAGAGCATGTAGGCCGAATCGGCATTGACGATGTGCAAAACATCGGCGGATTTGTGGAGGTTGGTGAGCTGGCGATCGAGATCGGTGCGCTGTGAGAGGAGTGACTCGAGTGAGAGATCTAGGGCACGTTGGTAAGCTATGCATTCGTGGAGGAGACGAGTCATGGATCCGACGTCGGTGAGATTGCGGACTTCTTCGAGAGCTTCAGGCTTGCCAAACTCCACGCGAAGACATTGATCGCCGGATTCTGCTTCACTTCTCGGCGTTGTTGCCATTTTCAGTGATGGAGAATTGAGTTTAATCAGAGTGATATGGGAGTCATTTGGGAGAGAGATAATTTTATGCCCCCTTTGGTTTTGGTTCGGGTGTATTTGCAGTCAAACTGCACCCGGAACACACTGAAATTGCCGAAAACGCTGTTTGTTTTTTAAGTTTAGAATGTGTGTTCTGGTTGGACCGGTTAGGCCTGAAAAATTGGACCGTGCGTTTCGGAGGCCCAAAACACACCTCTTTTCATACGTGCCTTTCTGATGTATGAAAAATATGCATGGTCAAGTGCACATAAATTGGACATACTATTTACAAGAATGCCACTGGAAAATTAAAACGAAAAGAAAATCTGATAATTGGAGTGTATATATTTTACCCGCCAGAACACTCCATTCACAATCTAGGTTTCAGCAGTCGAGAGCAGCCGCCGAATCTTCCCGTTCAGGTCGTCGAAGGTAATCTGGTCTGAATTTAGTAATCCGACTCGGAATTCCTTCCTCTATAATTCTATCTTTTCGATTCTTCTAATGGTAAAGTAACGACTGAGAATTTTGGGGTTTTCTGTTGTACTGCAGTTTGAGCAATTTCACTATTGATTTGAGCTTGGAAACCATGGATTCTGAAACTGCTGCTGTAAGTCCTACGCCGAAACTTTGATTTCTGGGTTTTATCGTGTTCAATTCTATTGTTTGTTTTCTCAATGCTTGTAGTTGTTTTGTCTGTACAGAACCCATTAATTGTGTACGTTTGTTTGTTGTACAATACCTGAAGTTTTATGTACATCTTTTGTGCTATCTTGTATGTGTTGCAAATTTGAGGTTTTTGTGTTCATGGTTTAGGGTTGAGATTCAATAGATTTTAAAGATCTGTACATCTTTGAAATGATACTAGTACATGAGAAAATAAGTTCTTGTTTAAATTATCCTCCTTCAAAGTAATGTACTTTCTGATATTTGTCTATGTCTCTCTCTGATGCGTTGTTGTATTGGCATGGAAAATATAGATTAAAGACTGTTTACCAATTAGTAGGCCACATGTTTTACTAACTTAATCGGGTTATGTGTTCAAGATTTTACGCCGGAGGTTATTTTTGCGGCGAATAATTGTTGTTACCATTGGAATGATGGTTGTACTGATGTTGTATTATCAAAAACACGTGCTTCCTCGACTGTCCCGTAAGCGCAGACTCCATATTAGGTATAGTATGTCTCGTAAGAGAAGCTGTCAGCTTAGATACATTAAGAGACTAACAGACACAAATGATACAATCACAAAAAACGTGCTTAGAATGGATAGGTCGTCATTTCGCCAGTTCTGTGATCTGCTTGTCAATGAGGGTGGTCTTAAGGATAGTAAACATGTTACCATCCAGGAAAAAGTAGCATGTTTCCTTGTTATTATAGGTCATCACTTCAAATACAGAGTTATCCAGATTGCTTTCCGTCGTTCTGGCCACACAATTAGTCATTCATTTCATGAAGTACTGAGAGTTGTCATAAGGTTGCATGATGTGCTCGTGTCCCGCCCTCAACCAGTAACAGCAGACTGTCAAGACGAGCCTTGGCTGCATTTGAGGTATACTTTAATATAACTGTAGTCTTGATATGTTATTTGAGTTTTATACCTATAATAACAGATCAAATAAACTATTATATGTTTTTTGTTTCATCTTTTTGTTGATTATTTTTCTTTATGCAGGGTTGTCTTGGAGCATTAGATGGAACCTATATAAAGGTTTTAGCACCTTTACACAGGCAGGCCATGTATCGTAATAGGAAAGGCCAAGTCACAGTTAATGTGCTAGGTGTATGTGACCGTGAAATGAAGTTTGTCTACATACTTACTGGTTGGGAGGGTTCGACAGCAGATGCCAGAGTTCTAAGTGATGCAATGGATAGGGAAAATGGCTTCCAAGTGCCAACAGGTGTTGGTTTAAAACTTTTTGCTATCTGCTATTGCCTGCGTATATCTGATTTGTATTTGTTCCAGATTGCTATTACCTAGTTGATGCTGCTTATGCAAACGCCCCTGGCTTCCTCGCTCCTTTTCGGAGCACACGATATCATCTTCAGGAATGGGGCCACGGTGGAGTAGCACCACAGAATCATAAAGAGTATTTCAACCTGAAACACTCATCTGCTAGAAATATTATTGAGAGGTCATTCGGTCTTTTGAAGAAGAGATTTGGGATCCTAAGATCTCCTTCATTTTATCCTCTGGAGACTCAAAATGAAATAATTTTGGCTTGCACACTGATTCACAACTTCCTTCGTAATGTGAGCAAAGATGATATGTTAACTGATGAGGATGATGAGGTCGAAGCTGACATGGATGGTTACATTCCAGAGGATGAATTACCTGCAGATATGGAGGATGATGAACCTGCAATTCATGGTGTTGCAGGGACTACAGCTTGGAAAGAAAAGAGACAAAATATGGCACACGACATGTTCGTGAACTGGCGTGTTCAGAGAAATAATAGGCAGTAGAGATAGTTTCTCTGACAATGTTATGAATTATGTGAAACTAGATTCAGATATTCAGGATTCTGAGAATGTGCTAATTAATGGTGTGCTGTAAAATTTCTTTAAATTTCTTGTTCTTTTTAATTGGATTGAATTATTGTGGTAATGGCCTTTGCATCTATATGAGATATATCATAATGTTTTCTGTGAATCCATCTTTCATTGAAACATACCTAAATAATTAGGTACATTTTTCTGTTAAATTCTTTTTTTCATTTATATGTTTCTGATTTTGATTTCTGCTTTAACAGAATGCTGAGAGCAACGGGAGCTTACCACAAAGTGGTCTAGGAACATAGGATGTCAACGATGCAAGTCAGAAAGGACAAGGAAGTGGAGGCTACAGGCCGTGGACTTTTGATGAGGAGAAATGTCTGATTGAGGGAATGAAGAAGGCTAAGCTTGCTGGCCTTAAGTCCCCGCAAGGCTTCAAGCCAGGTGGCTTCCAGTACTTGCAGGTTCACTTGAGGAAGCATTTTTCTGGTACTGACTTGAGGATCAAACCTCACATTAAGAACCGTGTTCGGAGCATGAGGGACAAGCATAAGGCTGTCCTGGAACTCAGTGAAAAATCAGGGATGGGCTGGTGTGATATCAAGATGGAGTTTGGATGTAGTGATGACATATGGCGTGCTGCTTGCCAGGTATCATTTCAGATTGTTCTTGGCAGTTTGAATCTCTAGTTATTAATGTTCATTTTCGGTTTTTTTTAGAAGTTATATTAGTTAATTGCTCGTACTTCATATTGATTAAATTCTTAATGTCATGTGTGTCTTGCAGAAACATAAGGTTCTTAACAAGATCAAACGTGAGAAATATGTTTTCTTTGAGGACTCGTGTGAGATATATGGCACAGACAGGGCTCGTGGTGAGAGTGCTAGGGGATTTGCTGAAGCTAAAGAGAAGCTTCTTGTTAGTGATGATGAGTATTTCAGTGATGATGCTGAGGAAACTGCTGAAGGTGGTGACGATTCGATGAATGCTGATGGAAATGTTGATGCCAACTCCGGACAAAAACGTCAAGTTCCTGATGAAGTGGAGTCGAACAGGAACTTCAAACGTAACAGGAAGGGAAAGGTAGGCGGTGGACAGAATGAGGTCTCAAACTTTAGCACTATGATGACTGGTCTGGGAAAAATTCTGAAACAGGCAGTAGAGTCCATGAACGCCCCAATAATCATTTCAAATACCCCAGTTCCGATGAACAAGGCTGAAAAGATTCAGACTATGAGAAGTCACATGGATAGCTTTTACGCACTTCCTGCAAAGGCCAGATTCTGCATGATTAAGAAGCTTCTGCGTGATGATAAAATGCTTGATGACTTTCTTGCTATGGAATACAATGACATGGAAGAGTGGGTTATGAATGAGGTTCAGACTTCTGGGGAGATATGGGGTACTAATCTAGACAATCCTTAAACATGTGGATTCATGCATGTGGGAGGGTTTTGGCAGTGGATTATCAAACAAGCAATTAGTTCTGGATGCTTCCTTAACAATTAAACTGTTGGACGCATATTTGCTTTTGACCACTTGCTTTCTTTTGTATTGTGTCAACTATTGGCATTCTTTTGTTCCACCTCTCATATGCTGAAAATGTAAACGCAAACTATGTCCGAATTTAGTATTAAATGTTGTAGTTTCTGATTGTTGTTTGATGGTTCGTTTTCATATTTATTTTTGCTGATTTAAATTTAATATTATAATCATGTTTAACTATTTAATTGGAATCGTACAACCATAACTGATGCTTCTATTTCCTATATACTTATAGGGCGAACATTGTAGATGTTTCTGGATTAGGATGTGCCATGTTGTATAGGACAGACATGGATTAGTATTAATCTCGTTGGAAGACTACGCCTTTAAACAAATGGATATTCCTTATACATCTCAAACTACGGTTTATGATTTAAATGGATGTTTATGGACAAACTAGGGATTAGTATTAAATTATGTTTTAATAGTACTACGGTTTTTATTATGCTAATTGTAAATGAGGTACAATTTATAAGTCGGAAATCAAAAGTACAATGTAGGTAGATTTTAATTGTCATGGCTATATCCATTAAAAGTCAAATGTAATCCAAGTATGTCCCGATATTGTCATTAACCTTTACAATTTACAAATTTCATTTGCAATAATTCACATTTCACAAGTAAGCACCAGTTAATATAGAACACCAAAAGGGGGATAGGTTGAAATAAATAAAATATAATTAATTAAATGGTTGAATAAAAAATAAATTATGTAAACGTCTACTCATTCACACTGAATAGCCCTAACTTGTTCGCTACGAAAACTTGACATTAGTATGAAAGTAGTATATGCCCTATGTAGTTCACTACCGAAATTGTATTAAAATAAAATAAAATATTGGAATTAGTATATTCATATAACCATCGCTCCGATCATTTTTACTAATGCACGTCTTGCAATTTAATTATATAATTATCGGAGTTAAAGATTGCTAAACTGTTGAGAACGGATGGCTTTCCATGTGTTATTTTTTTAACAATTTGAAAAGATATATGCGTTTGCTTGTATCTCACATATAATTTTCGTGTTTAGTACTATTGCATTAAAATAAAAAAATTGTAAGTTCTACTATTCGTTGACTCTTAAACCCATCGCTCCATGCCCCTCGGGTGCCCATGCCGTTAACCCTAAACCCTATGCACTATGCCCTAAACCCTTTGCTCTATGCCCTATACCCTTTGCAATATGCCCTAAACCATTTGCACTATGGGCTATACCCTTTTATTTAGCACGCACGCTAATTTTTAGCTATTATCTAGAACTTCACTATAAAAAGGCAAACTCTGGCTGAAATAGAACAATCCATCCCCACTTATACAGAAAAAGAAAGTAAACTTAAAAAAGGCAAGAGCTCCACAAACAAATTGCACGTCAGAGTCCAGTTTCATTGAGCAATGAAGCACTCTAATGCTATTGCGATTGCCCAGCAGGACTTGGTGTTCTATGATGCCAAGTTCCCTAAGGAACATGTTGAGTTTCTGCTCCAGGGTCTCAAGAAAATCCAGATTGATCATGCTGCCTGGGAGTGGCCAATGAAAAAGTGGTGGCCAATTGACCAGATGATCAACAAGTTGTATTGCAAGTTTGACGTGGTTTACCACAGAGCTGATATTGTCAAGTTTGTCAAGATGCTCTACGATAGACATTACGTGATGTCCTTTATGAGGTGTGAAGATGAACTCCTATGGTCACCTGCTACAAACAAGTTCATGGCAGATGACGGTGTCTGGGAGCGATTAATGGTGGTATGGTTAATATTGATCTCCTTAATTAAATCCTTTTTGCTTTGCTAAGTTGGTACTTCATTCGCAATCCTTACAATATTATATTTGTGTGTTTTTGTAGAAGGAAAAACGTGTTCTCTGGTACGTGGCAGCTGGAGATCCCCTCTGGATTGACCTAGGCATCCTGTTTGAGGGTATTGGTTTTGGCTTTGCTTCTGATTCGTATGCAAACAAGGGAGAATCCAACATGGAACCAACCGACACTTATGAGCTTGCGGAACCAAACTCACCAACATCTCCTCTTGCTCCAGTCAATTCTTTGGCTGTTACTGTTGTCCATGCTGCATCCCCTGTCAACCAGCGCTCCATGCTTTTTGCATCGCATGATTCCAGCTCTCCGGGATACTCATTCATCACATCTGCAGAGTGGGAAAAGTCACGCTTGGTCTCTGAGAAGAAGAAAGTTGCGAGGAAGAAAATCATTTGGGACTTTGTTGGTTCTCCTGGAGAATCAAGTGCCAGCAGTCCATTACATGAGATGTCTGCTGGTACCTGGAATCGCAAGGTTGAGGCAAATAGGCAGAAGAAAGAAGCTAAGATTCGCGAGGAGGCTAACAAGATCATCGAGGAGGGAAATGACACAGATTCGGAGGAGTAGTTCACTTTAGTATTTTAGGTTGATCTAAAACAATCCATCCCCACCTACTTGGCCAACTAAGTAGGTATCTTTTAAACTGATGTTCGTACTTTGTTTTTTTGAGTTCTTGAGTAGTTCACTTTTGTACTTTGTTTTTTTTTATGTCCTTTGTATTTGCAGTTGCACTTATGCTGTATTTTGGTATTTTAATGAAAGGGATTGGACTGTTCAATTAGATTATAATGTCTACTATATTTTTATTGTTAAGCTATAATATTTGAGATAAGCATTTTGATGTTAAGATATAGTGATCAAATAAGGAAGATTAGTAGAACAGAACTTCTTAATAAAAATTTTAAATACATGAATCACTCAATTTGAACATTCAAGTACAACATTAAATATAAACATTTGTCAACATTCTTAGAAGGAACAACATTCAGGAAACTACGTTATGTCTTTTACAAAATCAAAATCATCAGAATATAGCATGATCACATCATTGTCATTTCAAAAAATAAAACCATTCAAGTTCTGATGGATTAAAATGAAAAGTTTAGAACGATTCAAACCCCAATAACTTTTGGCACCGGACATGTAGACACATACCAAGTTTTACCAGTAGTAACTTGCTCCCATTGTTCAGCCGGTCCAGCCATATCTGCAATCCAATCTGCCTGCGCTGCCTCAACATACAATTCAAACACCTTAAAGTTTGGATCAAAGGTTGGGACTTGCTGTGGAATTTGGTACAAAGTTTTCTGCCAAGTAGAGTCAATTTCAAGTAGCTTATCTTGAGTGTAGACAACAGCTACTCGTGAACGAAAAGCGTCAACATTAGGCCACATTCTACTAACATCATCATTGTTCTGGATTGGGGTGAGTCCAGAGGGGAATACACATCCATGTTTGTGATACCAAAACCAGTTAGGAGCAATGCGATCACCTACAGATTGTAAAATAGCTCGAAGCAGTTCAGTCATATTGAATGTTTGCGGATCGCAGCAGTGAACATATTGTTTTCTAGGATTAAAATAAAACAATCCGTTAATAGGGTGCACGTTCCATCTTCCACCACCAACCAGGATTATTGTCTTCAGATCAACAGGAGGACCTTATCAGAAACAATACATGGATCAGTAGTTTGCCACAACTTTACAAATAACTATGTTAACATGCTTACCGAATTATCTACCAGCAACCAGCCATACAATTGAAATATCAGAAGTTATACATTTAAAAAATACTTTAAATTGATCAACCAGCCTTTTTTCCAGAAGATAATCACAAGTTAACATACTTGTTTATAAGAAGTTATACATACTTTAAATTGATCAACCTGCCTTCTGATAAATTTTGATGAGCCCTACACTGTTAATCAGCAGTTTGCCAGAGGTTTATAAATAACTCTGTTAACTTGCTTACCCAATTTTTGGCTCCTATGAATTTCATACTTACTAATTGTGATTTTGTTATTCAATTTTTTTGTAGAATAAAAAATTAATATCAACAAACAACTGAAATATACACCATGTTGTTTATGAGACAAAATGAGATTTTTAAGTTCACTAGCTATTTTTTTTCTGTAATCATATTAGAATTATTTTATAACTTAAAATACAACACATTAATCATGTTCAGTAAGACCATAAAGAAGTAAGAGATGTCTTGTTACATATTGCACAAACACAGAACTCATATTTCCTGTTTTATGTATTAACTGGAATGCCTTGGCTCGATTTTGTTTCCCATATATTAATGTTGTACCAGATCAGAAACCAAAACAATCAACACAATCTGTCAATATGTACCAATGCCAATAAATTGTGATGGCTTTTTGTTCACATAAATGCTAGGTTCCTAGCCCTATAACATTTAGATTATACAACAATCTATCATCAAAGAGGGAATTATACAACAGCATGCATGATTTTTATGATTTGCAGGCTGGTAGTTGGAAGCAGATAAGATGATACTCACCTCTTATGGTCCTTGGCTTTACTGGACAGCCAACCTTCTCCTTCCCTTTGCCACCACCACTGCCTTGCATGAGCTGCTTTCCTTTATCCATAAACACCTATTTCGGGAAAGAAGCGTTCTGATAAAACAGATTGTTGCTAGAAAGAGGAAACCTGCGGTTTATTAAATCTGAAAGTGTAAAACAGATTTACACTTGAATGGTATGATAGTAAGTCACATTGATTATGTAAAGAGATGAGGTAGACTTTGAAAAGACCATTCTATTAAGGCTAGTGTAAAGGGTCATGATGATTATTGATAAATACAATCGGTATTCATTGCTGTGAAGCCGTTTCAGGCGTGTTGGAGAGGAGAAACAGAGAAATTAAAGTAGCTTTTCTCTGATGCAATCTTGGCCATTGATCTTATTTTGTCTAATCTAAACGCTTCATATTTGCATAGAAATCCTAACCCTTTATCCCTACATTGATTATTTATAAGTAACCTTTAAAATAGATATAATTGGTCCATAAGTCAGTAAGGCAAAACTTCTAAGACGACCTTATCGACTAGTTAAAAAAACGTAACATACTAACTAAAGTTCGAAATATAATATTCGAATGTCGTACGTATGAAATTAATTTGCAATTCAACTCCAATACGAATTGATATATGATCAGAAAAAAAAAATTAAGTGTAGTATTAAAAGTATACCAATTGTTGTACGAATTGTAGTTGACAAAAAATGCAGCTTGAGTTAAGTCAATAAGAACTACAATTAGGTAATAAATCAATAAGAACTACAATTAGGTAATAAAACATGCATTAAATCACTGTAATCAATAAATAATTAGAATGTAAAACTAATAGTAGTTAGGTGATCTCATAGTTATTACAGGCTTCTAAAGCTAGGGGGTCTTTAAATACTCTATACTTGTTACAATTTTTCACAAGTCACTAAGCAACACCAACTCAAAATATTTCACTTATCACCATACTTCAACACACTGAAACTTTGGAGACCAAATGGCGAATACTCAAACTGACCGTCAAGTGGCTTGGTATGGGAGTGGAGAGGCAATATCAGAGGTTCGTATGAAGCTCATAGCTTCAAAGTTGAATGAGCTCTGCCAGTCAGGAGACTGGATTTGGCCTGGCTTAGTTGATAAGGGGTACAAGGCTGTTCGTGCCTACATCAACTCGGAGTTGCCATTTGATTACACGGACAAGCAGATAAGAGATGGTATCAACTTGCTGCACAAGCGTCATGTGACCTTCACCAAGCTGAGAACAACTACAAGAGTTGAGTGGAACTGCGAGACTAACAAGCTAAGTGCTGATCCAGAGGTCTGGCGTGAACTATTGAAGGTAAATATTTTAGCAATACTTGCTTGCGTACATACTGATATCCAATAAAATTAATACTTGCAACGCCTTATAAAATCTGTTTTTTATTACATTTATAGGCAGATCCATGCAATGCTTGGTATCAGGAGGTAGGTGATCCAATGTGGGATGAACCGGCTTGTATTTTCGATGGATGGTCGTATTGGCACGGAGATTATGCAACCAACACAGAATATGTTGCATGTGGATGGGAGGAAACTGCCTCTCTGGACTCTGACGATCCATACTGGAAAACAGTCCAGCCTCATCATGAAGTTCCAGACTCGTGGCTTGAATTGGCTTCGCTAGGCTCTGACGATTCATACTGGAAAACACTAGAAGTTCCGGATTCAGAAGATGAAGAAGATTCAACTGCTGTGGTGGAAACAGCAAACTTGGAGAACAAATGTGAAACTTCTGCACCAACATGAGAGTACTCCTTCCGTCCTGATTACCGTGATCACAGGAAATCCAAGGGAGAGGAGTAGTTTGGCTCTCAATCAGTTTTTCGTCGGTTACAATCCACCCCCAACTCCAAAAGGATTAGCTTTTTCGGAGGTTATCTTAATATGCCTTTTTAGGTCTCCTATTTAGTCTTATGTATTAAGTATCTTATCTATTGGTACTATGTTTCGAATTTCTAATTAGTTCATGTATTGTATTATGCCAAATTTTATTTTAAATGAAAGGGGCGGTTGTATCTAATATGTTGATCAAGGCAACCATATAATATAACTACAAACAAGTCAATCTGCTAAATGGTGAAGAAGATAATGTATTAGTCGAACAACGAATTACTCTGCCAACTATTTAGTACATAACTAAATAGACCATCACATAAAAATGTATTACGGCAATAGTTATTGATATAAAGTTAAAAGTCTGTACGATGCAATACATTCATAATTTAGATAGTCAGAAGTTTTCAAAAATAAAAAAATTACGAAAGAAATAGCAAAAGCTGTGAAGAACAACAAACAATTATTAGTTAAGGTTGAACAACTTACGAACTTATAAATCATCTTCATCGAGCTCTAGGTAATTACCAATAACATCATCCTCGATTAGCATCTCCCTCTCACTCAAACCCCTAATTGCCAATGGACGTAGGTTGATATCGGGATTCTTGCAAGCTGGTTCCGGATCCATGTGTTCAGAAACATACCACGTCAAACCAAGCTTTTCTTTCAACCCTTTTTCTTCGAAAGTCCACGATTCCATCTCCTTAAGCTTTTCATCCACATTCTTAGTGCATAGTTCAATGTTACCAACTCTAGCAACATCAGGAACGATTCTTGGTATCAAGTACAACTCGTGTAAAGGTCTATCAGGTTACACTTGTAAATAAGTGTCCTGAGTATAAACCTTAACGCTTGGGCGGCAGTAGTTGTTTCCCACATAAAACATATGTTTCACGTCCTCGTCACTTTCTAGGGGAACCAAGTCATCTCCGTGTGGATGAACAAACCAATCCATTGTTGGAATCCCAGTCTTGAAACCACACTTTGTAGCAGCACCAAACAAATCCCAAATGTCAAACTTTCTGATGTCACAATTGTGAATGTATTTATATTCTCCACCAGCGTACTGAAGCAAATTGTCTCTAACATAAAACCTCCCTCCTCCCCACATCTCAATCGAAGAGTGATGCAGAAGCCTCTCTGTGTTTAAAGCACAAGAGCAGGACACTTTAAAAAAAATTGTTATTTCAAACTGATTTTTTTTAACATCAAACAAAAAATTATTCTTATTTCTTTTATATTTTATTACGTTACGAATGTAAACAATGTTCATTGATTTGGTTTTTGAAACTACAATTTACTGATATGCAAATCAAACAGATTTCAGCATACACTATTCTTTCAGCAGACAAGTGATAATTATGGTTCAAATTTAATAATCAACTGATAAATTTAGCAACTAATTTAGCCCACTTGAGGAAGCCATTGCTTAATATTTGGTATTTAGGTTTGCAGTAAATGAGTTGTGGTGGTCTAAATTTATCTTACAAACACTCAGGTTTTATAACCTATTGCCCAAAAGAAAAGCATTTATCATATAAAAGAATGGTTGGTGAATGTTAAAATACTTTAAATTTATTTCATTTTAGGTTTCAAATTTCTGCCTCCATTAAGAAGAGTACCGAATACACAATTTATAAGATGATCAAATAAGGAAAGACAGATCTTTCAAAATTAATATCAGTGCACACATGTTTCATAAAGAGGCAGCTCACAATAAACAGCAAAGGTGAGATGGTAAAATACATTCAATACATATATCATCTAAATGTATGCCTGCTCCTCTTATGACAGAATGAATGGTTGTATTTACATAGACATAAGCAAGGTATATAGATTTTCTATTCACAAAGTCACAGATGTACAGAGCAATTCATACAAGGAAAATTAAATCAGCTCACTGAGGCAATATTAAAATAAATGAAGGCTCTACCATATTTTCATGAATGTTGCTGATAACATAGCTTGTATAATACAGTTACAGATTGTTATATCTCATAAGGGAAGTCAGAATGCATTGCTCAACAGATCCCATTAAAAGTGTGTCATTAATTCTGCCATCAATTATTTAAAAAGTATGACTAGTCAAATGGCTCCCTAAACTGAAACAGTGTGCTAGGTCTAATATTAGAGTATATCTAACTCCTTACTTAACCCTAGCACAATTGTACCCTATATATTTACCTTAGGTTGTGAACAATTTCTTCCACAGCAGTTCCACTAAAGTCTTAACAGCATCTTAAAAACACACTATCCACCAAAAGAAAAATGAGTCTTGTTCCTATCACAGAGGTGGAACAGGACGGAGCTTTTTATGATCCATCCTTTCCAAAGGACCATGTAAGGAGCCTTATCAACCACCTGTGTGATCTTGCATATGATGGGGTCTGGGAATGGCCACATGTTGTTGATCGAGCATATCACATTGCACAGGAGAAACTGGCTTTTGCTGTTGGCACTACTCATCAAATAGAAGATATCAGAGTGGTTGTAGGAAAACTCAATCAGCGACACAATGTTTTCAAGATGCTACTAAACAAAACTGGCATGAAATGGGATGAGGAGGAGCATAGATTCAATGCTGATCCAGATATATGGAGCGAGGCTTTGCAGGTATTAAACTAAATTGAATCATTTGTCTTTTTTTTTCAATATGTAAACTTCAACAAGTTCGTGGAATTCTTTGTTGATTATATGTTGTTGAAGTGTAGACAGAAAAAGATGCAAAATGGTACTTTGAAATAGGTGAACCATTGTGGAAAGAGTTAATCATACTCTTTGAAGGATGGAATGCACTTTTTGAAGCAACTTGGAAACCTGTTGCAAGTCAAGTACAAACCAACCTTGCAATTATCCCATTTTATTTCAATCTCGACCAGTTCCCGGTACCTCAATTTCGTATCCCTAATAGCCCTATTGTTGTCAATAGAGATATATTGTTACCTCCCACCCCAAAAGTAGAACCTTTGTGGTCACTTGATCATGGAACACCATACCCTCCAATGTCCCCCGATTTTATAGCCCGTGTCCTAGAAATAGACCCACCACTGATCCAAATGTGCAATGTGACTACTGGTGAGGGTAGCAGCAACGGGAAAGCGAAGAAGAAGATTGCATTTGAAGATGATAAACCAACAGAAGCAGACAAAAGAAATGCCATGAAAAAGAGTTACACTACTGGCGTAAAATCAATCATGGATAAGTTCATTAGGAAGTGAACACAGAAATCATACGATGATCCGTCCTTAATTACCAGTTCTGTACCCATTTAAGTCCACCTTTCATTGTAACAGCAATGCGCAGTGTAAGAATCTATGTTTTATTCAAGCAAATTAAGGCTCCTACAACTGTATGTCACTCAACTAAAAATCCAGATTGAGCATTTAACACTACAAACACGCGAATTTTAATTCCTAAATTCATAGAATTTAAAGAGGAATTGAAAAGAAACAGCGAAAACATACCAATTAGCAGAGCCAAATTCGCAATTAAGCAGCCTACAGAAATCTTGAATCCAATAGTTCTTCTTCGAATTGCATCATCAATTGCCCTGCTTCAATTATTCGGTTATAACGAATATTAACTTCTTCGCCGGCAGTTACTGCTTATTCTTATGTTTAAACGGAAAACTCACAGAGAAAAAGAACCAAACAGACGAGTGAGGTAGGGGAAATGTATTTTATTTGGGCTTTGACTACTTAATTATTGGGCTGACCCATCTACACCTTCAAACCAAACAGTGTAAATTTTATGAGAAATGTGGTCCAAACACACCAGAAACACACCCCAGAAAATGAAAAAACAAACAGTGGGTATCAAGGTTCCCTCACCGGTTTTAATACAACTTAAGTTGGACCAAATGTGCACCTCAACTTATGAACTTTAACGCGTGGTCAATGCGCACCCCAACCAAACGGGGCATTAGGGAAATTGAAGTTGTGCAGCATTGTGATTGGCTGATAAACAATTCAAAACCGGGAATCACAAATAATTAAATAAAATAATTACAGTAAAATGAATAATGATTTTCTTTTTTTTTTTTATGATAGAGTTCGCAATATAATCATGTCGAATGCTCTTGTTATTCTAAATTATTGCATAATAAACATATCGAACACGGTCTTTTTAATTAGAAAAATTACATTTTAGCTCAACTAAGCCATTTCATTAACAATATATCAATTAAGTTCAACTCTCTAACATCATTACATATTACTTCATTCTATTTTTTTAATGGTATATCAAATAAGTTCAGCACTCCATTAACGATTTTTTTTTCTTTCTTTTTACCTCATCCCTCTTATCTTCTTCTTCCTTTCTCTACCGTCAAATTTATGTCTCTCCATTAATGGCAACCATCCTTCCTATACAAAGATTACCAGAAGTTCGGTTCTATTCCCGTCATTTACATAGATGACTAACCATTGTGTATCAATGATGGTGAGGATTGTTACGTGAAGAAAATAGAAGGGAAAAAAACGGGGGAACTGGAACTTCATAGCCGCATTTCACCTTCTTTTCACCATTTTCGTCACCCTCTATTTCTGAAACTAAGGGATTTTGTTTTAATTGGGGAAATCCACCTGGAAACTTTTGTTTGATGCTTTGGTGGGCTGGTACTTGACTCTTGTTGGGCTTGGAGTTGTTTTCCTCTTGCAGTATTTTCTTAAAAAAAAGTTACTTTAACCAAAAAAAAAAAAAAAAAAATAAATAAAATTGGAAATTAGAGCACTTTCCATTAACCAAAATAGATCATGTACATAAGCCGATCAGCGATCCAGCCTAGCGTTCACATGAGCACAACTAGAAACAATAAAATCACAATTTTTTAACTAACAGCCAACGCATTAGTATCAGTTTCTTTATCACAGCGGCTGGCACTAACCACCCCTTTTTTTCGTCTTCTTTACTGCCCCAGTTCACACGCATACATCTGCAATTTCGGGCTGAGCATTAACCTCTCACGAAGCACCATTTTTATTTGTCCAACCAGGCTTCCAACATGGTCAATCCCTGGTTGAAAGATCATTTTATTGCGAACCATCCAGATCGCATAGATTGTTTCCGCAACCGCCACTTTCAGCACTCTAGAGGTACAACTTTCCCCCTTTGTTTTGGCAATAATCCAGGTCATGGTTGGTTGTACAGTGGGGACGTTTTGAAGTCCCAGCCACAGAAAAATCTCCTCCAGAACAGCGCAAGTCTTCCTGCACGCAAAGAAGAGATGCGGCCCTATTTCTTCAAGTTGGCAGAACCCACAACTTCCATCATTCGCAATACCAAATTTTGTGAGCCTGTCCTTAGTACATAATCTCCCTTGTGCGCAGAGCCAGAGGATGAAAAAGCACGTGGCCATGCCCAGTTTGAGAAGAAAAGCTTTCTCCATTCTACCGGCGTTTTCTCACCTCACATTTCATGATATATGAGTTTTGTAGGGAATTTTTGGTCCCCCTGCAATCCATTCCAAATTTGGCTCTTTCCAACCCATTCTCGCATCTTTAGAATACTCTTTAGCATCCATGAGCACGTCTGTATTGGTGCAAAGAGCTCCAATCGATCATGTTTAATATAGTATGCATGGACCCATCTAACCCATAATTTATCCGCCTTCTCACTTAGGTTCCAGTACAATTTCATCAGATTTGCTCGGTTCCAGGTGATGAGATCAATCACATTCAGTCCACCTGTGTTTATTGTATCACATACTTTATCCCAAGCAACAGGAGCTTTCCTCGTGATCTCCTCTGTCCCACTCCATAGATAGCTACGGAAAAGAGGTTCTATGTGATGTAGGAATTTCTTCGGCATAGGGAAGACTTGTAGCCAATAATTGGTGATGAAAAACAACACACTTTTTATCAACTGAAGACGTCCAACATAACTGAGAAGTTTGGATGTCCAGTGCTTGATCCTGGCAATGATCTTCTCGGCGAGGGGTTGGCACATGTGTACTGTGAGTTTCCTTGTGGCTGGGGGCATGCCAAGATACTTGAAGGGCAGTTCTCCAAGTTCATATCCAGTGGTCTGCATTATCTCTTCTTGGGTCTGTCTGTTTACACCTCCAAAATACACCTTACACTTCGAATTGTTTGCCTTTAAGCCTGTAGATGCTGAAAATTCATTGAATTCTTTCACCAATAGAGTTACTGAAATTGTATCACCACGGCTGAACAATAGAAGATCATTCGCAAAGCAGATATTTGTCAAATCTACTCTTTCGCACTTCGGGTGAAAGTTGAAGTCTGGCACATGTTTTAGCTTTTGCAGTTTCATGTGTAAGTATTCCATAATTAAAACAAAGAGTAGAGGCGGGATGGGGTCACCTTGCCGGAGTCCTCTTTTTTCCGTTAGAATGCGGCTCGGTGTGCCATTGATGGAGTACCTATACGAAACTGTGCGAACAAAAATCATCACCCATCGAATGAACTGGGATGGGAAATTCAATTCAATTAATATCTCCTCTAGTGCTCCCCATTCGACCGTGTCATAGGCCTTTTGCAAGTCCATCTGGATCATACATCAGGGAGATACTCTCTTCCTTGCATAGCCTCTCACAAGTTCATGTGCAATTAATATGTTATCATGAATCACCTTCCCAGGTAGGAAGGCGGATTGGTTGTCATCCACTACAAGATTAATTACTGAAATGAGTCTCTTGGTCAGTATTTTGGAGATGATTTTGTATATGGTCGTACAACAAGAGATAGGACTCATGGTCTTCATGGTTCTGGAATCCTTCGTCTTTGGAATCAAGGTCACCAATGTACAATTAACAGCCTTGTACATGCGTTCATGGACAAAGAAATCCTTTACCGCTGCTAGCACGTCATGTTTAATAATATCCCAACTAGATTTGAAAAACTTACCATTGTACCCATCAATCCCCGGCGCCTTCGAATCATCAATTTCCTTGAGGGCTTGCCAGATTTCGTCATTTGTCACCTCAGCAATCAATCCTTCCCCCTGTGATGCGGTAAGGTTCTGCCCACGCCTTAAAGAATCAATATCCACCCCTAGTCGGCTTGGCATGTCAGTCCCAACCAGCTGGGTATAGAATCGGATGACTTCATTCTCTATTGCATCATCAGATGTCAGTTTGTGACCCATCTCATTCTCCATCCAAGTAATCTCGTTCTGCATCTGTTTATCTTTTACCATTGCGTGGAAATAAGAATTGTTTTCATCGCCAAGCTTAAGCCACGTGACTTTGGCCCGTTGTTGGAGTACTTGTTCCGCAATGGTTCGAGTACGAAGGAGATGTGTTGTGCAAACTTTTTCCTGTAGGATCAGTTCCGGATTGAGACAATCAACTCTCAGTCTTTCTTGCTCCTCTGCCAGCTCATTCCGGCATGATTCTGCCTGTTGTTCCAGGTTTGTAAGCTGCCGGCTCAAGGCTTTTAGGTGAGGCCGCAGCATCTGTAGTTTTGTCCACAAGACATGCATAGGTCGGTCATTGAGTTGGCTTCTCCAAGTAGTTCGTACCAGCGGTATAAACTCTGTCTTCTCCACCAAACCATTAATGAATCGAAATCGGCTTGTGTTCCCACGTTGACAGCGTCTTGAGAGTTGTAAAACTAATGGTGCATGATCTGAGATTCCAGACTCATGGACCATTATTTTACCCAATGATATGTAAGAAATTTTTAGCTAGAATTTGCGATTTTTTAAAAAAATTTAAAGGTAATTTTTACGATTTTTCAACTTTTTGCCCCTCACCCTCCAAACTTCCAAAAAATGATGTATATGTAATTTCTCCCCCCTAACATTAATTCCTAGTTCCGCCCTGGTTTTACAAGTTAAATTTATAAAAGTTAGTTTCACGAATTGGTTTTACAATTTAGTTCACAACTTAATTTCAGAAAAAATAATTTCACAAAAAACGTTAGTTTCACAAATTATTTTTAGAAAGAAATTAGTTTCACCAGTTAGTTTTACAAAAAATTTAGGGTAATTTGCATCAAGATCCCCTGCTAGTTTCATCAATTACACATTGGCCCCTACTAGTTTAACAACTACGCATTACCGCCTGTTAGTGCAAATCAATTACATTTTAACCCACGACCTTGACTTTTAGCGAATTAAGGCCTGAAATGTACCATTTTGCCCTCATTTAAGTTTTAGTTTTCAAAAAAACCAAACAACTTCAATTTTATTTTATTACATATTTGACTCTAAATTTTTCTATTTACAAAATTGACTATAAATTATTTAAATTAACCCCCATTAGTTATATAAATCTCAAAATGTTCTTAAATATTATAACAAAATGATCCATACACAATTATTGATTCATATTTCACTCCATATTTTTTATAAAGAAAAAAAAACAAATTAAAAAAAATTAAAAAAAATAGTAAAATTAAATATACAGCTCCGATGAGCTGTTTGAAAGCTCCGATCGGAGCTTTTGACAGCTCCCGATCGGAGCTGTTTAAAGCTCCGATCGGAGCTGCCCAATGGGAAGCTCCGATTGGAGCTTTAAACAGCTCCAATCGGAGCTTTTGACAGCTCCGATCGGAGCTGTTTGAAAGCTCCGATCGGAGATTTTGACAGCTCCGATTGGAGCTGTACTTTCCGGCAGCTCCGGCGCCGGAAAAATTCCGGTGCCGGAGCTGGAGAAGAAGAGGACTTAAAATTAAAAAAAAAGAAAAAGAAAATAATAAAAGTAAAAATAAAATAAAATTAAAACATGAAAGGAAAAAGGAAAAGAAAATAAAATAAGTTAAGGGAGTGTTTGGCTAGCCACATTTTCAGAAAATTTTAGACTTGGTCAACTCGATTGGGGTAAAACGTAATAGTTGAACTAGTAGGGGGAAAAATGAAATGAGGTGCACTAACAGGGGTTCATTCTGAAAATTTCTCAAAAATTTAGTTTCACAAATTAGTTTCAAGTAAAAGTTAGTTTCACAAAAAAGTTAGTTTTAGAAAGTTGGTTTCACGCCTAAAAAAGATTGTTTCAGATTTAAAAGAGTTAATTTCAGAATTTTAGGGACAAGAAGTTGGTTTCAACATAAAAAAAATTGTTAATTGCTACCTCAACAATACTAATATCAAGCTTTCAGCGCTACAAAAGTGTAAAAAAATGAATAAAAAACATATAGTAAAGATACGAACCACCATTGCACGCAAATACATCTAAATTATACATTAAAAACACTATGAGCTTTGCAAACGGTGCAAATTAAAACTAAAGGCAATCCATTGAAGTAACAAAACAACCGGTACGGTTTTTTATCATTAAACGATTTTCATTCCACAAGGAGAACTAGTAGTAATCAAATTACACAGCGCCAAGCAGGGGCGAAGCTAGCATGTGCTGAGCGGGTCAATTGCCTCTGAAAATTTTATTTTTTTATTAGGTATATGGTAGACTTAATTACATTTGGTACCCCCACTAAAGACAAACTTTTCATATTAACCCAGCTTACTCAGAAAATTACATCCTAGCCCATTCTCCCTTGCGACAATGACTCAGGCCACTCCCTTTTTTTTCCGTTTTGCTACAAACAAACACTCCCTTAGTTCTATTATTTTCTGCTTACTTTTTTCTTTTCTCTCTTCTTTTATAATTTTCTTTTCTTTTCTCTCTTTTCTATTCTATTTTTCCTTTTCTTGTAAAACCTAACTCTGATACCGGAGTTGACAGCTCCGATCGGAGCTTTGGAAGCACCAATCGGAGCAGCTCCGATTGGAGCTTTGCATAGCTCCAATCGGAGATGAACACTTCTCCGATTGGAGCTGTGCAGAGCTCCAAACGGAGCTTAACATTGCTCCGATTCGAGCTTTGCGGAGCTCCAATCGGAGCTGCTCCAATTGGAGCTTTGCACAGCTCCCATCGGAGAATCTCCGATCGGAGCTACTGTCATCGTCTTCTTTTTATTTTATTTTTTTAATGTT
The DNA here is from genome assembly GCA_028274465.1 of Plantago ovata. NCBI lineage: Eukaryota > Viridiplantae > Streptophyta > Magnoliopsida > Lamiales > Plantaginaceae > Plantago > Plantago ovata. The sequence continues at coordinate 56,253,339 of CM051455.1, read as the reverse complement.
TTAAAAATAATTTGAGACTTATTTGGAAATACAAATTTATAGGGGTTTGTCTTGCAATAATTTTGTGGATCATTTTGAAGTATAGTTACTTATTTAGTGTTACTTTTGTAAAAAATAAAATATTGGGAATAAATGTGTAATAATGAAACTTAATGTTGTTTGGTAAATTTTAAAATCCAAAATTCCGGCAGGGATTGAAATGTCACTTCCAGCTCTTAGAGCGCGCAAAGTCAAACTCGTGGGCTAGGATGTAATTAAAAAAATAGTAGGGGTACCAAATGTAATTGCCCCGTATATGGTATGTTATATGTTTGCTCCTGCCAAAAAAATATTTTGCCCCCTCTAAATTTTATAAATGATCAAATTAAGCCATTAGATCGTCATTATAATACTCCAAAGGTAGTGAAAAGAATTAATTATTTTAATAAGTTGAGTATAAAAGTTTCTATTATTTTATCTCTATTTTTCTAAAATTGTTTATTTTATCATAAAACCGTATAGTCATCAATATCAATCCCATTAAAAAGAACAATCTTCACTCAATATATTACTATAAATAAAAGAAATTCTCAATTTCTTGTAAGTTTATACCATTATAAAGTCACCCTCCCTCTCAACCAAAATCTTCCTAAAAATATTTAGAGAAAATTATGCAGGGACCCCCTCTTATGGACCTGCTTTTCAAATGTTTCCTCCTTAATAAAATAATTACATATAGCCCCAACTTAAGCAATTTGCGTTGACCTGCTTATAATCTACTGTTCATTACTAATTCCCCAAACACGCCCTTATACAATTTAGCCTTATTCCTTTAATCTTATTTGCAATTTAATCCTTTTTCTTTTTTTTTATTTTCTTTTTCTCTTTTTTCCTTTTCTTTTCTTTCTTTAATTCCTCTGGGAGCTCTCTCCATTAGAGCTCTATAACAGAGCTCCAACGAGCTCTGTACATCGGAGCTCTGTAAAGAGCTCCGACGAGCTCTATTACAGAGCTCCATCAGAATCCGACGGGAGCTCTGTAACAGAGCTCCGACGAGCTCTGTACATCGGAGCTCTTCTGTAAAGAGCTCCGACGAGCTCTATTACAGAGCTCCGTCGGAGCTCTTATAGGGCTCCGGTGGAGCTCTTTGCAGCTCCAGATCTGCAGCTGCCAGCTCAGATCTGCAGCTGTAACAGCTCCGATCTGGAGCTGTTTCACGGCTCCAGATCGGAGCTGATGGTGGCTACCGGATTCCGGCACCGGAATCCGGTAAATTAGAAAGAAGAAGAAATAAAAAAAATTGGGGGAATTTATAATTTAGATAAGATATGTGGGTTTATTTTGTAATAACTTAAAGTTGAGATTATTTGGTAAAATTTAAAATCTGATAATTGTTCAGGGACAATTATGTACTTTCCATGATTAAGAGCGGCAAAAGTCAAGATCGTGGGTTTATTTGTAATTGTTTTGCATAAAGAGGGTTTATACGTAATTCTTTTACTAACGAGTAAACATATGTAATTACCGAGCATAAGAGGGGGTCCACACGTAAATCGCCCTAAAATTTATGTAAAATTCAACCTATATTATATTCATCATAAGTCCTTGATTAGAAAAACTTCTTATTTAGTGTAAATCTGGTTTTTTCTCAACTACATAAGCAACCAACTGAGTCACTTAGGCATCAACCAAACCAGTTTTACGGCTTGTTAGGCTTTGTTCTCTTCGTATGAAAACTCATTAATTTAAATTCACTTCTGTTTTTTTCAGGCTTGCTTAGTTATATTTTATACTACAAATAAATTCAGTTCAGTTTGTTCAGGTTCATTTAGTTCTGTTCAGTTCCGTTCAGTTATGTTCAGACAAAAAGAACAGTTTCTTAAGTGTAAAATTAGCTTTAATTACAAACTTGTTCTTAAGAGACTTACTAATTACTAATAACATATTTCGGCCTGAAATCTTCTTTTTTTAACCTTAAAGTTTTAAATTAGATTCTTTTCGTAACTTTTTTTTGTGCTTTTTTTTTTCATTAATGATTAGAGGAAAATTTTTGTCCCCTCTAACTAAATTTGTTGACTTCGCCCCTGGCGCCAGCCCCAAGGAACAAACTCTCAGGTTGAATTCATCAAACCAAACAAACAGAAATCTGCTATCCAACACCAACAAAACGAGTCAGCCACAAAATCTGTTATCCAACACCGATAGTGAATATATAGGTCGTAGTAGTAGTGGTACAAGGGCTCACTGCCATTGTCGGAGAAAAAAATGCAGATTGCTCTTCAATGTCAGATCTCCCTCGTCTTCGATTGAAAAATTACAGGTGAGATCGAATTGAGACGAAAATCAGACTTGAGAAGAACCAAGAGAGAGAGTACGATCGATTTGATACATAAGATGATTTTTCTGGGAGAATAGATAGAGGAGATATGGAGAAGAATAGAGAAGAAGAAGATATGGAGAGATAAAATAAGGTTGAGGAGATGAGTGGTTAAACTTAGTTGGACTAATAATTTGATATATTGTTTGAGAGGTAGACCAATATATGATGTTTAATTTGAAAAGACTAAGGTGTAATGTCACCTTTATATTATCTCTTTAAATTATTGTCAGATTGATCTGTCAAAAACATTTGTTAAAACTCGAGAGAGAAGACATATTTGTTGGTAAATTTATACTTTATTCACAATTGTTTGGAAAAGTTTATATAAACCCTAATCTAAAGGCGCCTATTTATAGTACTACACAATTTGGTCTTATCTTGTACAACAAAGCAAGAATTGAAAATGATAACATGTGCATAAATTACACTAAAATATTATCCTCATCTTCGTCCTCTTCAAGCAATTAAATTTGGGCGTTGGTTTTGGATGAAACGGCAAAATATCATAGTTACAGTTCTTGTACCAAATTGGTACGAGACTGTACCGTTTTGGAAAATTGATCTGGTTGTTTGGCTTTGAGTTTGGGAGACCTCTCGACCTCCCAAATTGAGCAAGAAGATTTGCATGGTGAGAGGTCTCTCATCTCATCCTACTCTCTCTTTCTCTCTCTCTACCTTTCTCACTTTCTCTCTTCCAATCAATAATCAACACATCATACTTCCACTCGTAATATTTTTCAAACATACTCATTACATCTATAAATATACCTTACTACCTACTATAAATCTATTTTACTATTCACTTCTATAACTCAATCTCATAAGGCCTCTCGCAAATCCAAAACCAAACAAGCGGGACATTTATGTGAGTTGGTCGGATTCTCTCACAATTAAATTTGTGCGCCATTGCTTTTTCCAGCTCTTCAGTTTTCCTCTCTTGAGTCTTTGACTTAGTGTTGTTTTGATTGGTCCAACGAGTTCTTTTATTGCAATTTGATCCCTCCTTGTTTTCTTCAATTCTTTCTTCAAGTCTTTGTGTTTCTTCCTGCCTTTCAACTTGACCATATTACTTTTGAATTCCTTCTTTCTAATCCAATATTATTTAGATTTCCTTTTATTTTTAAGGAAATTCTAGTATCAGGAACATATATATTTATTATATTCATCTTAACCATAGCTTACAATGTTTGGTGAAGCCACAACTTTGTTAAAAATATCTGCAATTTGGTTTCTCGTTAATATGTGTTTAAGATTGATTATTACTTGATCAATCTTTTCTCTAATAATAAAGTGACAATCCACTTCTATATGTTTGGTTTTTTCATGGAAAATTGAATTCTTAGATAACTAAATAAGATAAAAGACCTCAAGAATAGAAGAGAGTTAGAAGAGAGGGGAGAATATCATTTTATTATCAAGTGTTTTTCAAGGTACAAGTTTAAGCCCTATTTATAGGGTCTCTCCATAACTAAGTAAGTTTGTAACTCTCACTTTACATAATGAACAATAACTAAAGTACATAAATGAAGTATAAGAAGAGTCATGAACTCATGACATTCATCATATTCATAACACTCCCCTTGAATGACATTAGTTTATTTGTCGGATACGCTTTGAAGTTACTGCCTCGTTAAAAACCTTGCTAAGAAAAACCCAGTGGGATAAAAACTTAGCGGAGGGAAAAAGAGTGCAGTGCGTATCCGTCTCCCCTGATTGAAACATCACTTCAAGTCTTTGAGTTTTCGCAATGCAATATTCCAAACGAACTACTAAACTGATTGTTGGAATCACTTGGTGAACAAATATTCAATATCTTCAATTGAGCGAATCTGTTTTGCTCGGATGAACCCTTCTTGTAGACCATGGTTGAAGAAGAACGTAGGTCATATATGCTTCGACTTCATGTGGAAGCCTCTCGAACACTTGAAGATTTGGATTTCTTCAAATTCCATAAATTATGTTATGTCACTTTGACAAATTAAGGAATGATCTTGCCATGAGTTCAATACTCATTAGATCTCTATCATTCATATATATATATATATATATATATATATATATATATATATATATATATATATATATATATATATATATATGGTTGTAAAATAACCAATAAGGTCTATAACCTTATTTTAGCCGATGTATCATCATCATGGAGATTGGGAGATAGTTATATGTGCGCTTATAATGCTACCTCGTTAAAAACCTTGCTAGGAAAACCCAATTGGACAAAAACCTAGATGAAGGGAAAAAGAGTGTAGCAACTTGTATGATGCGCATAAACTCTCGTTGTTGCTTATTATCTCTCCTTGTTTGCAAGATAAATAATTCTTTTGCGTTCTTCAGGAACCTCGAAAATCATATCTCATAAGTCTCTTGTTTCAGTTTTAGTGAATACATATATTATACTTATCATATATGTGAAGCCATGCATGAATAGAGAAGTATTCAACAATATATCAAAATCTAGTTCTTCAATAACTTTTTTCATTCATTGATTCATGTTCGTCAACATGATATCTCTAGTCAATGAGGGACTGATTACTGATAGAGAGTATTCATCTCATCTCTGAAACTTTCTCAAATCATAGAAATCCTTGTCAATTTAATGTTAATTCATGTGCACCACGTATAACCTTCAGGGCTAAGTGGTAATCTTTGACCAAATCATAATGATAATATGTATGTATGCAATATGATACCTAAAACAACTACAATAAGCAAGATTATATAAATGATATAGCAATAAAGATAGTATACATGAAGAAATGCTTAGTATGTAGATGCACATGAACTTTGACTCGATAATGCAACGGTACCGTATAAAATTTTGAATTTCATCAATGAAATGGACATGAGGTCCATGAGCTCATTTTCTATAATCACTTTGTCGAGATAAAATGGATTTTCATGTAAGATCCCATTTACATGTTTAATCATCAATATCAATTGAATTTCGCATATGCTTTTCAATTTATCGGTTCCATGTATACCGGTATATTCAATAATCACATGTCTTTTCATGATTTGTTTGATTCAGTAGTGATCATGGATATCTGAATATATATTATGCAGGTACCATTTCCATGTCTATAGGGGCCATCTATTATTATTTCAGATATCCCAGTTTACATGGATCACTTGTATTTTCCTATTTCACTCTAGAGACTACCAACTGCATTTCTTGCCATTATTTATGGAACCACATAATTTACATGCTGCATTTCCGGTGCATGAATCACAATCGGCAAGATATTCAATTCTCAACACATGCCATATATATAACTGATATGTAGCTTTGTATGCCACAAATAGGGTCATAGTTGTCCACATTCAAATGATATAATTTCATGTTTGAAATATTGAAATAGTAACATGCATGAAGCTGAAATTGCATTTCGCATATTGGTTCAAGTTTGAACTTTCAGATATATGGGGATCAATTTACTCTATGAATTTGTTTTTATCAGTTTATCATGTACTTCCTCCCCTAAGCTGGGAAAAACTAATTCAGAGAATTAGCGTTATTGGGGGCACATAATATAAATGATCATGCCGAACTTAGATACTTATATACTCATACTATTGTTTAAATAGTCTTCATGTATGAGTTCTTTTCAAGAGAAAAATACACAATCATGGGAGTGTATAACTCTAGCAGTTGGTTTTCTATGTGCTGAAAATTAAATTTTCTCCAATGGTATGCTTAATCTCAATGTCGTGTATTGCCATTACTATAATCTACCGACATGAGAAAGATTTCAACACATAATCTTTCATACAAGGAAAACTTCAGGTTCCTTATAAAAAGGTAATTTCGTACACGGATGGCCATGCATGTCACATCATATGAACTTTGTTATTTGTTCACATACCAACTTCTTGTTGGTTAAATATAACAGTTGTTAATAATTGAATCAGGTCGGAATGATGTGAATTATGATAATCATTGTCAACTTTATATTGGCAAGACTAGTAATCTCAAACTTTATGAGGAAGTGAGTCTAATGTGTGCTCTTATTAGTATTGGCACAAATTTCTTTGAAATAATTTCTTGTGCTCGTCACGGTGCTTACTCCCATGAAATTATAATTTGCACATTTCTTGGATAGAATGTAGGTTCTCAAATGTATGAGGTAACATGGTCCGAGTAACAATGTTAAGAACATCATTTGTTATCATGTTACAAGGTAACATAACTAACAACCAACACATGCATAATGACCAAGTGCTCACACTTATTTATGGGAATGAAGATAGTTTCACACATTCACTTCAGGAATGGATCGGATACATGATATAGTTTAAAATATTCACTTTCACTTGAGGGAATGAATATATATATAGCTCAAAATATTGACATTCCATGAGGGAATGTATATAGCTCAAAATATTCTCATTCCATGAGGTAATGGAGATAGCTTTAGATTTATCTCATTGAGTGTGATGCAATCAAATATATTATTTGCCCTCTTGATAATAAGATACTTAACTTCTAGGGGCTTACTAATATTTTCATGAAGCACCAAACAATATGTTCTCACATCTCATATCGAAAACAACTTCAGGTTGGTGTGTACATGAGGTACATACAAAATCACTGATGTACATGAGGTACATATTAGCCAACTAATCATGGTTGTTGGTGTTCTAGGCCCTTCTTAATTAATGATCAGAAGCCACAACCATACATAAGATATTTTCAACCACTTTGAGAATATGATTAATCGAATCAACTTGGCATAAGCTGGGCTATTAGCTCAGAGATACAAATCTTTTGTGACGTACATATGCATAGCAACTCCAGGTGCTATATTTATTTGACGCCTCATTTTAAGAGATGGACAAAATTTCTAAAGTATCCATTGTATTTCTTGCAAACCACTTTATGATTTATATATCCAATCACTTCAAGGATTGGAGAAACATGATTTTTGTATCCATATAATATCTTTTCACATTCATATATCATAGCAACTTCAAGTGCTATATTTGTTTGATTTCTAATTTCAATAGATTGTTCAAATTTACACAATTGTCAATAGTGTATATATTGCAACCCTTTTGATGGTTCAAGAATACCCAATCACTTTAAAATTGAATCCATACAGTTAGATCGATATCATGGAATAAAGATCAAAGGTTCAAACTGATAGAAAATAAATAAATTGCAACTTATCTCTGATATAACTTAACCATGAATCGTGTTCTTCTCTTAGAATTGGAGCACCTATCGTCCGTATTCTGGTTTGGATATTGATCAAGCATGTCGCATACTCGAAAAACTCATTCACATGTCCATCAACACCAAATAAAAACATAAGTTTAGTAATTGTACCATAAATATACAAAGTGTCATGCTATATATCAAGCCACCATGAATTTACTTGATATATCAATTAAAGTGGATCTTTTAAAATGCACATGCCCTAGTGCTCAAGTGTATACCATTTAAATGGTCAACCACTCAAACATATCATATAATATAGATACACATGCATTATCAATTCAAACGGTGGATCGGGAACGTCCAAACAATAACAATTTGTAAACTCAAGAATTAGTTCTAGAGAACCCGTCATGTAGATGAACATGAATGTTATAATATACAGATATCCATGCATAAGAAGCTAACTGTATAAACGTCTCATGACTTCTCATTCAGTGTATTCCAGAATATATAGACACAAAAGGAAAAAACATACACAACAGTTTCACATGGCGAAGTCATAATTTATCATCATCTAATTGAAGTCAATAGTTCTCCGTAATAAGGCTTTCACAAACAATCAAACTCACCAAGTAATTACGGAACAATCTAAATATACTTAGTGAGCTAAGGTCAACCTAATGTACCATGTACCATGATCATGCCAGAACTCAAGCAACTTCAATTGACATATTATACATTGATCCACAATTATTTAATATGTAAATCAAACTACATATATGAATGGAACGACAGCAACAAAAACCAGAACAGAACTGACCGGAAAGAGTTTACTGGTGGCTGGACAGGAGATAGGCAAACACAAGTGTACAACAAACGGATCGCCTTATTAGATCTTGATATCATATCTGTGGACATCAATATCTTCACCCCTAAGCACGTCAGCTGCAACTGCAAGGATTGCGTCGGGCTTGGAGTCCGAGGGACCACAGGCGTGGCAATTAAGTCCGCCCAATTTTTGAGTTGATGAATATGCCATGGAATATGGAATAGATTAGATTAATTTGGTCATCACCGCCTCGACCAGTTTAGGCTCATACATGATTGATCAATAATATCGATGTACATGCAGTGAATAAGAAACGAAATTAGTCACAAGAATAAAATTGTGAATGATATATATACTGATCCACCATGGCAAATTTGATTAGTAATTAAATTGTGGCAAATTTGGATATATCATCACATACCGCTTGCGATTGCTCCTTGATGTCGGTAGAGGTCCTTTTCTTCTTTGACTACTACGATGAAATATGCTTTTCTTGTCGTGGGGATGGATTTTATTTTGGATGATGATCGGCAGTGGAGATTGATAGAGTACGGCCGAAATTTGATGGTTTAGGAAAACTCAGGTTTAGTGTCGTGCTGATAGTAACGTTTCATAAGATAAAAGACCTCAAGAATAGAAGAGAGTTAGAAGAGAGGGGAGAATATCATTTTATTATCAAGTGTTTTTCAAGGTACAAGTTTAAGCCCTATTTATAGGGATCTCTCCATAACTAAGTGAGTTTGTGACTCTCACTTTACATAATGAACAATAACTAAAGTACATAAATGAAGTATAAGAAGAGTCATGAACTCATGGCATTCATCATATTCATAACAGATAGCATATTGATTATCGAAAAAAGTGTGATTGATTTGTTCGTCTTTTTATTGAAATCTTTCAACAAGGATTTGAGCCAAATTACTTCACAACAGGCATGAGAAATTGCTCTCTACTCTGCTTCTGTAACTTATTTCCTAACAATTGCATGTTTCTTTTATTTCCAACTGACCAATGCATCCCCTAGCATCATACAGTAGCCTGTAGTAGACCTCCTTTTCATCGTGCATCCCTACACAGCCTAATCACTATATGCCGTGATTTCAATGTTCTAGTAGAAGAGTCCAAGTCCTATGTCTGCTTTAATGTATTAGATCAATCTTAGAGCTTCTAAGTGATCTTGACAATGCCTTTCCATAAATTGACTAAAAATGCTTACTGCATAGCATATGACTAGTTGTCATTGTAATTGTAATAGTAAGATAGATCAATTTTCTCATTAACTTCATGTAGAAAGTAGGATTTCTCAGTGGTCTTGAACTGCCATTTATAAACTTGACATTTTGCTCTATGGGAGTTGCAACTGGTTTGTATCCCAATAACCATGCAGCGTCAATGATTTCTGGTGCATATTTCTTCTGTAAAATATGAAATCCCAGTATTTTCTGGCTAATTCTAAACCTGGAAAATATTTAAGAGTTCCAAGATATCTTATCTTAAATTTTCTTTTTTATTGATGTCTTATATGAGTAACTAGTTTTTTATTCTTTCCTACTATAATTATGTCATATATACTATATATCTACATAAACAAGGAGTGAAATTATCTCATCTCCATCAAGTTTTGAAAATAGTGAGTATTCACTTTTTGATTGTATAAAACCAAGTCATGCAGAAAATTGGTCAGTATATAGTTCCATAGTGCCTTGAAGCTTGCTTCATGCCATAAATAGATTTGTTTAACTTGCATTTTCCCCATGAATTGACAATTCTGGTGGAAGTTTCAAATAAATATCTTCTTCTAAATCTCCATTCAAGAAGGCATTATGAACATCAAGTTGTATTAGATGCCAATTCTCCTTTGCATCTAGTGCTATAAATACTTTAATAGAAGTGAGTTTTGCTACTAGACTAAAGGTTTCGGTGTAGTCAAAACCATACTGATGTGTGTATCCCTTAGCTGCTAGTCTAGCTCTATATTTTTCAACTTTGCCTTTTGCATTTAATGCAGTTTTAAAAACATAGTATGCATCCAATTGCTTTGACATCTTTAGGTTTCTAAACAATTTTCCAAGTATTATTATCTGCCAGGGCTGTCAATTCATCCGAGATAGATTTTCTCCAATGTGGTTGAGTTATAGCTTCTTGATCTGAAATAGCTAGGTTCATGTATAAGAGCTACACTAGTGGAGAAAGCTTTGAATTGTTTTGATAGTTTATCATATCCAAGAAATTGTGAAATTGGATATTGTGTATGAAGCTTGTTGCTATGAATTGAATATGTTTTAGCTTCATGATGAAAGATATCTAAATGAGTTGGGAGATGTCTTTCCCTTGCTGTTCTTCTAGGATATTCTGCATTATATTTCTTTATTTGCACTGGTGAATTTCTCATTGTAGTTTTTAGTGGTGAACTTGTAACAGGTGAAAGGGTATTTTCCTGTAATGGACTCCTTAGTGGTGAGTTTCTAAATTCTGAATTCACCTCTTGTTCTTGCATTCAATAAATTGGAACCCAATGGCCAATACCATTGTTATTTCATTCAACTTTGAAGATAATTACATGAAAATATCCTTTCACATGTTAATTACAACGACTCTTCCACACCATAAAGAGGTCCACCTTCCATGGTGGCGGTTACAACTCACGGCTCCATTCTTTCATGGAAATCTTTCGCATAGTTGGGTGAACAAATTCTAATCGCTTCTCCAAAATTGATATGGAATTTAAACTGGTAAGTGGTACCTATATGTAATTCTCACTATATGGAATTGATATCATTTATCCTCAATAGTTTAGAAACATCAAGTTTTAGTTACTTTTATATTTTCTGGCTAAATCAGGAATTTTAACTCACGATCTTTCTAGATTAAGATATAATAATACAATTTTATCTGTTTAATACATGAGAAATTATTTGTGATTTGTAGATTTATTACTTTAATGACCTCTAGAAATGTGTAAATAAATGTACACAAGAAAATGTGTTAGCTCTGCATTGGTAAAAAATATGGTTTAAACTTTGTTCTCATATTATAAAATTCTGTGTAGCAGTTTAAAGAAAGAATGAAAATAATTTGATGATAGATGAAATGCTGTTGGTGTGTGGTAAATCTATGTTAGTAGCTTGATCTACAACCTAGCCTCCATATACAGTATATCTTGCTTCATGGAATATATATCTAATATATTCCTATATTACTCCCATGGGAGTATTATTCCTCTAGCTGATACCATTTCCCAAGTGCAAGACATAAAATTCTTTGATCATGATCAAGCAAAGCATAAAACCAGCAGAATAATGACTGAACATGTTCTTAAACATTAAAAATGCCCTTATCCTTTGGACTGAAAGCCAAGAAATCTTAAAGTGGAACCGAATCTACAAAAAGAAAGCACAAGCTTCAATCCTACAGTTCCCAAACAGTTGATTCAAACTCTCCTACAAATATCTTACTGATCACCCACAACCACAACAATTACCTTGAGACCTCAACAACCTCAAATTCTTCTGCAATGACTCTAAAAGCCTCGTCCGTTTTCGTGTTCTTGAGTGTTCTGTTGCTTATTCAGAACTGCAACGCGTATGAGTTCAAGGTGGGAGGTCCGAAAGGGAGCTGGACGGTTCCAAGTGATCCAAATGCTGCTGTGTACAATCAGTGGGCTGAGAAGAACAGGTTTCATATTGGTGATACTCTGTGTAAGTAACTAAGTACTGCTTAAATTAAGCAATTTTCTTGATGATTCTAACTTATTCTGAATCAAGATCAAGCTTGTTTAGCATCTTGGATCAGTTTTCGTTTCAGTATCGCTCATCTTTCACTTATTTCAATTAAGACGAACTTGATTCGCCTGAATGTTTCATCATCAACAGGGCTATACAATTACTAACACTCTTTTCTTTCCAACTTGAATGCAGTATTTGTATATGACTCCAACAAGGATTCTGTACTGCATGTAACCAAAGAGGACTACACAAGCTGCAACACAGCATCACCCCTCGAAAAGTTCACCGATGGTCACACTGTTGTTAAATTCAATCAATCAGGCCCCCACTATTTTATCAGTGGTGTGTCTGATAACTGCAACAAGAACGAAAAGTTGCACGTTATTGTTATGGCGGATAGAAACAAGAACTATAATGGGCCCACAGCTTCGCCTCCTTCACCATCTGCAAAAGCACCAGTACCCGCAGCTTCGTCCCCTTCACCATCAGAGAAAGTACCATCACCAGCAGCTGCACCTGCAGGCGAAGTATCCCCTTCCGATTCTGCCCCCTCTGATGAGTCCACTCATTCCAAGAACAGTGCTGCCCATATTGTTGGCAGTGGGGTCGGAATGATTGGGGCTCTCTTCTGCTCATGGATTGTTTCAGCAATTTGATGTTGTATGCTTGAAACTGCAAATGCTTCTTGGTTTTTCTTGTTTTTTACTTTCGGTTACTTTGTATACTATCTGGGTTGTTTGTTGTTTGGACGATTAAACAGCCATTGCACATATGTTTGATTGATTGATAAATACAGTTGAGAAATAAAGTGAGTGATGTAAAAGACATTTGATTATTTATAAACTGAATAAAGAGAGCATCAGTCGTTTAATCTTAGCTACAGAAACTTATCTGGTCATGTTCTGAAATCTGAAGGATGATCATACGTGATACGCCCATTCCCAACTCCAACAACCCGTTAACATGAGGATCAAGTCATTACTTTTTCAATCCAGGCCGGAATCGGTTTGCCCCTAAAATTTGACCATTTCATTGAAACGCTCATAAACTTTGCACTTTGCAGTACCTGTGTAACTACCTCTGAAGTTTCAAAACGTGTACAATTTACCCCTAGAAAAAGCACCAATATTAAAGACTTCATGGGCAAAATCGAACCCTACAAACTTCAGGGCGTAGTATCAATTGCAAAGTTTAAGGTGCACTTCACACAAATGTGCAAATTTCAGGGGACAACGCTTATTCTGTTATTCAACCTACAACCGAACTGCTTTTTCACCCACAACCTAACCTGACTTGTAATTTAAGTTTTGTTCCTGCTACTTGTAATTTGTTAGCACATGGTTTAGCTAAGGAAGATTTGCTTTCCGGACTTAGTTCCTGGTAAGTGTAATCTGCTTTTGGATGGTCCATCATAAAATGAATCGAGCAAATCTCTCAGACAAAATCTAGAAGAACCAGAACATTGATATGAAGCAACAACGTGGATGGAACTATCCATGCTACCGCTAAAAGAGTAACACAGCATAATCATAAAAGATAGACCAGTTTATAATTTACCTGAGCCTCCCAACTAAAGGGTGTGTACTGATATTTGTGTTTGTAATACATGTTTGGAAGTTAGTTCTGATCAAAAGTTTTTTCCTAGTTCAACCTTTTTCATCATCTTAATACTATGGTGCAGGATTGAGTCCAGGATCCCAGCAACCTGAAACCATTGAAGAAAATTAAAACGAATGCAGCTTTTTCTAAGATAGACTAGAGGGGTTTGAAGAAAGGAAAAGAAATAAAATAGATATGAAATGACAAGAAATACCAACCGTGAAAACACCTCCAATGATGGCACAGACATTTGTGATGAAGTGCGCAAAAGATTTGGAGTTCATAGTTATTAAGACCTGAATTTTGAGACAATGTAAGCTGTGGAAAGATTTGTTACAGTTGAACATGTATGGCATGCTTACACGGGGGCAGTACCTGCATTGGTGATGGCTCAAAATGGAATTTGGCAACAGGGATATCAAGACTGTGCACCAAACTACTGTGAGCGGTGTATTCATACTCTTCAACTATTTTATATGTTCGTGTCATCACCTCAGATTTCACAACTTGGAGATAATGTTCAACCTGTAAATACATGGCATGTTAAACAAATGAGTCACCAGAGATAAGCTGGGAAAAAAAAAGAACTTATCTACAGGATCAGAAAGCATGTATATAACCCACAAAGCAGAGCCCGGGCTTTGGTGGGCTATTGTTTATGTGTGTGTGTATTTGGGGGGGGGGGGGGATTCTGACACTTCACATTAAGGATGAGACTACAAAAGGAAAATATACATTTGGTATAAAAGTAGAACAATTGTATTGACATTATAGCATCCATATCAAGGGTTCTGTACTTCTATTGTATTAGATTCAACTTTTTAAACCATACAAAGGTAAGCATAACATTACATTCTTCAGTTGCCAAAGAATGTATTATTTGCTCCTATTTAGATAGAAGAATCACTTGACAAATTCATTTTAAAAGCAACAAGGCGAGAGGAGCCAATATGACAAGATTCAAGGCATAAAAATTGCAGTTAACAAAGAACTGCAGAAACTGAATAGACAACAAGAAGGAGGAGACGGGAAAAGAAAGAAAGGAAAAAAAAAAAACTTTAAAGGTAGACAAAGTAAAGAAGAGAGTTGCTCAGTGTCAAATTTGCATCCGAATCACCAGAGATAAGTAAGAAAACAAAAAGATTTATCTAATTCACACTTCACAGGATCAGAAAACATGTACATAACAATGAAAGGGTTATGTACATTTGGGAGAAACAGAGGAAAATTGTGTTGACATTATATTAGCGTCAAAAAACAAAATCAAGGGTTCTATTGTATAGATTCAACTTTTATGCAGTCAAGGAATAACATAACATTCTTCAGTTGCCCTTAATAAGATAAAGTGTAACTCGTTTTAACAGCAAAGGAACGGCAGGAGGAACCAATATGACAAGATTCCAGGCATAAAAAGTTGCAATAAACGAAGAACTGCAGAAACAGAATAGACAATGCCGAGAAAAAGAGGGAAAAAAAAAGAACTTTAAAAGAAGCCAGAGAGATGCTCACTGTCACATTTGCATCCGAGTCACTTGGATTGCTGATATATGACAAACCATTCAATCTGTCATGGCTCCTACCAATATATGGCAGAAGTTTCTTCATGTCACTCATTACAGATGGAGTAATCCTTTTACCAAAAGAGAAATGGTAAATAACATGTGACATGTTCATCTTAGATGCATCAAAAGAATGGCTAGCCGAACGAGCGGATATAATAAGATTCCCAGGGACCTGCAAAATATATACCAATGTAAAGATTCTACACAGGAATGTTTATTTCACAAAAATTAGAAACATAGAAAAGATTATGAAAGCATGAATCTTGGCTGTAGGTATGTTATGTATACAACATAAACAGTGCCATGATAAGCCTTCACCAAATGAAGTACTCTCACCTTCTTTACACGTACAAAACCCTCGATTCTACATCCTCCTGATAAAGGTGCAGGCCTTTTCGTATCGTCTTTCGTTTCATTATTTGCGCTACCTAAAGCTTTTTGTGACTGCAAAGTAACAGATGCCACCAATTCCTCCATCATCTGCAACATTTAGACTTGAAGTTATAAGGAAAGATATAAATTGAGTTCATGCCCAATTCTCAAAGAGAGCAGCCAAAATAGAGTAACATCTCCGCACTTTCTAAAATCATGATTTTCTATGAATAACACTAAAAATAAAATAAGCTCTATCCACACCTTGACTAGGCTTTCTGTATCTCGGTCACCATAGTACGACTCATGATCATGGTGGCCATGATTAACTCTGCAAGAATAGCACAAAAAGAAGTTAAGAGAATAATGGACATTCAAGTGCAAAGTAGGTGGTGGAAAACAGGCAGAAAATTTCAAAGAATCAACAATACAATTACTAAAAACTGTTTGATGGCAACGAGTAAAATGCAACTGAGTAATTTGTACATCTATTTATTTCTTCATTATTATTTTTCTTTACAATTAAAGACAAATTTTTGTAACGTTCATGTAATCTTAGTTGTAGAAATAGTATATCTTATATATAATATTTTTTATTGTATACATGTTGCAAGAAATATAATACATCGACATTCAAACATAAATGTGCTAATAATAATAATAATATAACTGCAAAGAAACAACTAAGATAGAGATGTTATCAAATTCTAGCATATCAATTCTGAAAATTTATTTCTAATTTTGTAAATTAGGTTTTCAATTATTTTTCAATCTAGTTCACTTCAAAGGAAGAAAGAAAGAAAAAAAATGATATCATGGAGTATATTATAACTACTTGTAAAAATATTCAATCTAAAACAATATACCTAAGCCCATAACACTAAAACCAACTATAAACATATGACTATCTAAACTCTAAATAAACAAACCTTTAGGGCTTTTGTCACTCATTGAACTCAAGTCCATCAATCTATCTCCACATGTCTTTAACTCCCTCATCACCGCCACCAGTAAGATCCTATCTGATCACTTTTTTAATTACTAGTTTTCCGTATATCTTCCTCATATTATAGTGATAACTCCGGTCGTGAGTGTAGCCTTGCTAGGCCAGAAACTAACACAGCTGTAGGGGATAGGGGGACCGGGGAATGGGGGTGGCAGTGTATGTGTAATTTCAACATTATCCCTGGGGTCTTTGTGTAATCTTCCCTATTATTGTACCGCTCTGGCCCGTTGTGGATCAGCTTGGTTATTAATGACTACTCTCCAGATGATATACTAGCACAAACCAAGACATGTCATTTCCAGCACACTCTGTTGTCCATCATAAACTCTGCGGGAACCTTTCCAAGCAACCACTTAATTTTGAAGTTACATAAAGGTGTATCTTGTCGGAATGAGTAGCATTATCAATACTCTTAAACTCTGAACAAAATCAGAGACATTATTTTTTTGTTATGTTATTGTTATTATTATTATTATTATTATTATTATTATTATTATTATTATTATTATTATTACTACTATTATTATTATTATTATTATTATTATTATTATTATTATTATTATTATTATTATTATTATTATTTTTATTATTATTAAACTAATCATAGCTTAACTTTAACATGTCAGACAAGATTGTACTGGAGGAGTACAAAATCATGAAAGTGATTCTAAATCTCCTGACTTGTTAATTTAGATTTCCACCATATTTCCAACAAGTCAATTGTTCTTGACAAAAGCTGGTTCCAATCAAGCTCATGAATTTCTCTTTCTCCTATTTTACTCACTTCAATCATTTTCTTTGGAAGCAAATGGAGTTCTAATTTCTAATTATCAAAATAGCTTACTCAAATTAGTCTTAGCAGCACCCTATGAAAGGGTTTTGATAAAAACAAACAATTACTTACTTTACATCACTTCCTTTGCGGAAAATGCGAATAGATGGATACCCTTGAATGTGATTCCTGCAAATTAGAATTAATAGACTGTTAACGGATACATGGCTGGATGAAAGCGAGATACTAGATATGATCACCAGTTCAAAAGTTCATATACACTCTAGATCAAAAGTTTATGTTTATTAGTTATTACAGCATAACACCTTCTAAAGCAAGCTTCCAAACCTAGAAAATGCAAGTGTATATGCCAGAAGCTGATTACGGATGTCAAAAGGTTAAGCATGTTTTTGGATATTTAACAGAATTAGCAAGCACCATAGCCACAATAAAGGACAAAGATCTAACTTACATTATATCCACCAAATAAATAGAATAAGAATCATGGAAGGTATGATCAAAGAAAACATATTCACAAAAACATTCCGATGAATTAGATTTAAACACCTGGAAGGCAGAGAAAAGTATTCACTGGGTACTCACGAGGACCGCTAAATGTTTTTTGTGTTACAGGCTGCGGCATGTGTGTTTCACTCTATTAATAAGCACAATAAAGAGAAAACCCTCCACCCAAAAAAAGTACCTAGTCATAGTGTTATATATAGCACTTCCCAATTAGAATCATCAACAAAGTCAACCTAATTATAAAACTTGTTCTAGTCCTCCCAGTTAATGGCTTCAATCTTTATGCATAGAAAATCAGGTTCCACAATTAACAACCCTAAACACATGAAACTTTTACTAAAATGCACAGTTTCAACACAGACTCCTTGCAGTAAAATCATGATATTTCTGTTGCACGTGTAATCTCCGATTGAAATGCAAACACCACGGAGGATAAAAGATAGTACTACCAGGTTACAGTGACAGGACCAGATACAAGAACTATGACGTAACAGTTAGCATGGATAGTTTGTAAATCTGAAAAGAAAAAAAAGTACCTTCTACACAACTCAATCTCTACAGTGCAGTCAACCCTCCCCATAAGAATGCGTCCATCAATTTCTGGGTCATATCTACAAGACAGGGCTTGAATGAGCTTTCCAACGAAGTAATAGTATTCTAAGTTGTAACACTTCTGACATCTTAGCATAAAGAAAATGTGAGTAAATGATTATGGATTCTACCTCTCTTTCATAATTTTGGCTGCTTTCTCCCATGACACTTTCTGAAACAAAACGTTACAGAGATGGAATCATATATAAATTTAACCATGTTCTCATTGATCGCAAAATGAAATTTCAAGTTCAAGCAACTGCTACTGGTGAATGAGAATGCAAGGCCAACAAAAATTCATGAAAAGATTTAAGGGATGACTTCAGAATACCAGGAGTTTGCTCCAGTAGCACCAAGGTGCAAAGAAATTTACTATCAAAATAGCATGCCTGACAAGCAACATCATTTATCCAAAATATCAGCAGTCCACAGACGAAATTATAAATTAATAGAAGTGATACACACACATGCTTAAATTATACTTACTGGTGTGAAAGTCTATCAAAATTGTGTGCATTGAGGGAAACAGAACCTTCTGCATACTCTTCATCATTTTCCACGTCGTGCTTTACTAAATTCACAATTTGCCCCGACTGAAATTCAGATCCAGTAGGATTCAAATTTGAATCTATTGAGTACTTGCGGATAGTCTTGGTTAGATTCAACCTATTCTGAGGAAAATCCGCCAATAGTTTAGTAAATATATTTATCTATTGTTAAAACATGAAGAAAAGGCCAAAGAAACATTGGAACACACTGATATATCCAGTCACTTTGACACTGGCACACAACCATGTAATTTAGCTACTGATGCAAAAATACTTAAAAGAAAATAATGTCAAGCTAAAGGTGGATCTCAAACAGCCCACAGCCAATTCGTTCCTAACCTACTACCAGAATATTTTTGCTCCATTGCGATATGACATTATGTGGCAAACCAAAAATCATAATGGAAATAAATAATAAAGACAATCACAGTTCTGATCCTGCCATCCTAAGTCCAAACCTATCCAGAACATGCCTTAACATCTTATACATTTGGTTGTTCCAAACCTTTTTGAAATTGATTCTTTCTGGTTCACTTAATGAGCACCATACAGACAGACACTCATAAGGCCTCAACATAATTACATCCATGAAGTTCATGTGACGCACATGTAAATGTAACATCAGAAACCAAATGGTAAAACAAAAGCATTCAAAGTTCCTTTTTTGTTTTTGTTTTTGTTTTTTTTTTTTTTTTTTTTTTTCCACTCTACCTCCACTTCAACCAAAGAAAATCAAGAAATTTTAAGAATACACCTGGAGGAAAAGCAGGATAATGCTCCAAAAAGTATCTCAGTCAAAGTTCAACATAAACATTTGATATACTTCCCATGCACTAACTTTTCAGCGCTGTAACAATAAGCTAAATATAATCCAATTGAAACCAAAGATTCACTTCAGATTCTAGACGTTGTGGAATCTTATACCAGGATGTGTGGTTTGGAGCATTTGGATGGAGAGACAAAGTAGATGTATTGAGGATGTTGCTAGCTCGGATCAGAAGTTTCTCAGTAACTTTTCAGCGCTGTAACAATAAGCTAAATATAATCCAATTGAAATCAAAGATTCACTTCAGAGTCTAGACGTTGTGGAATCTTATACCAGGATGTGGGGTTTGGAGCATTTGGATGGAGAGATAAAGTAGATGTTTTGAGGATGTTGCTAGCTCGGATCAGAAGTTTCTCAGTAATTTTTTTGGGCTGTTAATTTACAGTTTTAATTGGGCTGCAAGTAACCCTTTGCCCGACTATAGTAATCTAGTTTCTTGTCTTGTCTGTCTGAGTTGCTGTAATAGACTCCCCGTGTATTTTCTCCCATTAATAATATCATATTATCTTTCAAAAAAAAAGAAAAAGATTCACTTCAGATGCTTCTAACCCTATCACTGATTGTCTGATCCTTCAGTTGAATACACCAGAATGAGGGAAACAGTCTACGTATACAATAAAGATATAAGATCGCAGTGTTCTGAATCGCATATTGCAACTCATCGCACTAGGCTAAAAAAAACCAGGACGGGGGCGAGATAGTGAACTAAGAACTAGAAATAAAAATAAATAAAAAAATCTATAGAATAAACATATAACTACTTGGTAAGTCATATATTACTTCAATATGCATTTTTTTCTCTTCCCCCCCCCCCCCCGCCCTATTTTTCTGCTAATAAGTGATGATGAGTGGGGGTAAAACCAAAATGCATCCCGGCAATGCGCCCGCGACAGGCCGCTAGATATATCCATCCTGCTACAGTACCTCCTGTAGCAGGCAACCTGTTTGATGGCGTGATTGCGCGGCTATTAACAAAACTGTAAGATCGTATATTTGTACAATCTTAACCAACCATATCAAAGCCCATAAAGACAGATAACAGTGTTCTACTTGGAGTCCTCGAGGTGTAAAAGATTGCAGATATACTTAACATTCTTTGGATTTTCGCTTTAATGGTTAGTGCATCGACCGTTTACTATTCTTTTTACGGTTTCCTTGAAGAACAATTTCTTTTCTTGTGAAAGTACTCTATAAGAGTTGAATGAAAGAAACTTACAGTTCCCAAGACATCACTGACATCAACAGATGCAAATTCGCAGGACAATGCCGGAAAGCTGCAAGACAAAATTAAGAAATCACTGGTGTTTCCATAGTGAAACCATTACAGTAAGGCAAGAAAAAAGACCTGTTATTTTACTATGTAACTATGAATATGATGAGGCAGGTGTTGAAAAATAGTTCCTCTACTTCTTTTGACAAACTTTATAAATCCATGTATTGAAACCAATAAGCTTAACAATGCTACTTAAATATTATTGTGGTCACTGAGAGCATTAGTAAAAATATAT
The DNA here is from genome assembly GCA_028274465.1 of Plantago ovata. NCBI lineage: Eukaryota > Viridiplantae > Streptophyta > Magnoliopsida > Lamiales > Plantaginaceae > Plantago > Plantago ovata. The sequence goes on along the minus strand of CM051455.1, from coordinate 56,231,944 downwards.
ATGCATCCAAACCAGTAAACCTAACAATGTTATTAGAACATTATGGTGGTCAACGAGAGAGTATTGGTGAAAATATTTCCCATCTAAAAACTTCTTCTGGCTCTATAAGCGCCACAGATAGTATTATATACTAGTTCGTCCTATTAATATGTGCACAAAAGGGTCCAAGCACAAGAAAGTGGGATTTGTTTTTGTTTTTTGTTTTTTTTTTGGGGGGGGGGGGGTGGGGGGAGGGTTAAATAATGAGTAAAAGTGAAGGGAGTGGGGTTTTGTGTGGAGTATGTTTAATATAAGGTGAATAAAGGATGGCAAGTGGGGTATTAATGAAATGATTAATGGGATGGTGGGACTATTATCTAGTACAAATGGAAATTATAGAAAATAAACGTCAGAAAATAAAAAAGATGTGAATCGTTTTGGTACGGAAAAAATAATGGTTACTGTATGGATCCTATAACACATACAGATAAGGAAAAACCTGTAAGCAATACCAAATAGTTAATCTAAAAACTAAATGTAAAACTCAATTCTACCTCATATTGAAAGAGATACGTAAAAAGTCTCCATCAGAACTCTTGTCAACAATAACTGTTGTTGAGGTACTCACACTCATATACTCATTTAGTTCCTGCATATGACAGCACAATCATAACTGCGACTGAGAGAGCATTTTATATTTGGTATAGATTAGATGAGCATAAACTGGTATAAACTTAAAACAAAAGGAACCGACAGGCCTGTATCTTACCATTCCAAACAAAAAGATCATAGATAAGGCTGCTATAATTGACAATCCAGCACCTGACAATGATGCCTCAGTCAAGTCTCTAGGAATTTTTCTGGATGAAGAGAAGAAAGAAGAGGGATTATATATCCAGTAAGATATTGGACTGGCTAACCATTAAAAAAAACTTGGTGACTATTCTTACTAGGCAGTATGGCCACACAATAAGTTTGGTCAAATGACAAAAAAGATAAAAACTCAGAAACATTCTCCAACCAGTTCTGAATTCTGATACTTCTCCAGATTAGTCCTCTCTTTGACAAAGCAAAATGTACTAAAAACTGATTTTTCTCATCCCTCCATTTCTTTCCCTCAAGAAATGGCGAGACATTGAATATATTCGAACCAATACAAAGTAACCTAACCCAAACGGTCTACAAGGAAGTTTGAAATTTCCACAATGCTTTTTATAAAACATAAATAAACAAGTTATGCTGGGCCCTTGCTATGGGTTTTTCAACAAGGAGCCTATTCACATAATACTTTTGGTTGGAGAAGCAGCTGTATAAAAAAAGTATGGAGTCTCTCTCTCACAATTTATCAAAACAAAATGACGATATGAATACTCCAAAGTGATATTATGACTTCAGGTGCTACAGAAGGCATGAATGTTTTCTTTCATGTTGTCAGAATAGTTGATACCCTAAAAATGTCAAAGTAGATACACTCCATCCATAAAGACATCAAGACACTATGAAAACCTGAGGTGATAAAAGTTTAATCTATTTCAAGAAGAGCCATCAATGGGTTGGGATTCTGTATGATTATTTTGGCAGAAAAGCAGCCATAAGTGCAAATGCAGCTCACTTTCTTGAAAGAGACCGCCTCAAATACCTTTGAGTTTGAACACTATCAGTTAACATCATGCCATCTAAAGTACGACGTATGAAGACATTAAACAAGCACCAAAATGATGCAAAATTATATGAAGAGTGATTGTCCTTAAAATTGCAAATTATGATGGGAATGAACCCAGTTGCTGGATATGTGATCTTTTTATTGAAGGGTTGAAATTGGAATCCATTTTGATTTTAGGATTATTTTGATTCCTATACCTGTAAGTTGTAACTTCAAATATACCTAATAGATAAACCTCATGAATTTTGTTAGCACTTGTTCATCGTAATTCGTAACATACAATTTTATCTCTGATTGGCACCTTTTGATTGCCTCTACTTCTCTAAGCTTCTTTTTACTTCATACCAATGCAATGGGTTAATAGACAGTCAAAAGCATACACAATTTTAGTCTTTTGTTGATTTGTTCCATCTGTGTATGCCACTCACCTAATGCAACATATTGATGATAGTAAATTTAAAAAAAAAAAAACAACAACAACACAAATCTTGCTGGATGGACTCCAGCCATTCTCTATAGAACTAATACATAAATAAAGAGTGAAATAATACACATAAAACATATTTTTCATGTTTACAGTAATATTTCATTTCTCCGACGTAATTTGATATTTATGTTAAGGCAAATGTTGAATCAAGAGAAATTATTTTAAAATGACATCAATTGTGCTTATTCTTTTGTTTAATCTTTCTTATTTTAACATAACTAAATTCGCTATGAATTTAAAACAATTGCTCTCGATTCAACACCACTCTTTTGTACTAACAATTTGAGTCACCCAATGATGTTTATTACTCCCTCCTGAATACAATATAAAATGTTTTAGTTATTTTACTATTTCCAAAATATAAGATGTTTGAATTTGGTGTCATGTAATTGTGTGTTTTTTACAACTTTTATGCAGTCAACCCCATTTTTTTATATTTTTTCTACAAAAGCTATGCAAGGTTCTCATCTCTCATTGTTCATTTTATTTTTACAAGATACCAACATGTTTTTTTACAACCTTTTCAACAACAAAATTGATGAAGATCACATTTTCTTAATGTGTGTGAAAATGCTAAAACATCTTATATTGTATTCAGGAGGGAGTAAATTATTATGCTAATACAAAATCAAACTCATTTGTAAAACTATTAAAATACCCCTGCCTATTTGACAGGAAGCTGATTTAAGCATTTTGCTCAGACTAAAAACCAGAAAGAGAAGCCTCTGGTTTGGGCTTAGGGATAATTTTAGCTACTACTGGTTTGGCTTAGAGTCTCTCAATTCTCAATTATTTAGCAAAGTTTACCTACTCACTCACCTATTTCACTCTAAAACCCTTAATCCACCAGGCACATCAACCCTCAATTCTTGCTCCAACCAAACTACAATTCCGCATTTAGCAAAAATACTTAAGCCTAACCCTTAACATTTACCCTAAACAACTGCTAATCAGTAATCACACCGTCCAAATTTTGTGACTGACTCAACTCTTTTAGTTGATTTAAATACCTAAACAGAATATTCAACATGCCATTGATAACCTAATTCTAAATAAGCGGAACAGAGTGTTGCTTCTAGACCAAAAATCACTGGTTACTAGCTCATTAGCACTCAGAATATTTTTTAATAAATGTAGCTGCTGCTATAAACTTTTGTTCACATCAGAGCACATATCGAAATCAAAACCATTCTAGTAACAGCAACATTAACCTAGAACTATGTCAACTATCCTTCCAGATACTCTCAGTTTCAAATTGAAACCAATTCACATAGCCAATTGGATCTTACACATCAAAATGCGGCAAAGAGAAGACTGAGCTAGCTAATAAATGCGATCCAATGAAACGATAGTAAACTATTCATCATACGGGTCAGGAAACAAGGGAAACAAACTCGATCAGGCAATAAAATAGCTGAGTTACCTGTAAAAATCGACAGATTTGATTTTACTCGTCGAAACCATGGCTAATCAGTCGTGGATTTGAGTGAAGAAGAGTGGTTTTCCGAACAGATATGGTGGGCGAATCAGAATCGGAGATCTTCGATTCGAAGCGAAATGAAAGCGAATGAGTTACGAAATATACATTCGCTTTCGGCTCCGATGCGTGGTGTATGGAAGCTGCCGGTCCAATCTAACTGAGCGTTATAAGCGGAGAAATGGATTAATTAATTAATAATAATACAATGCAATCTAAATACTCAACACTGATATTTATTTCTACTTTGCCTGCAAATTGCAATTAAAATATAATATATAAATTTACCCTTTTAAATATTTTAGGTAACACGAACAACTGATTAATATTAACTACGAGTATAAATTAATTTTAAACTGTTATTATGATTGATAGGGAGTAAATGTAACATCTGGGTCGTACTCAACGCGCCCCCTCGAATTCGACTGACGACTTTGCCACTTAGACGAGACCAGCCGCCTTTGGACCTGAGCTCGAAAGATACCATCTCCCACGAAGGGGACCAATAGTACTACCTAGTACTGACATGCCAAGTACTGTCGCTATCCCCCAGCTCTCCATGCAGCCAAACGGGTCCCGCATCTTGTATCCTATATATATGCGTATTTATTGCATTTACAAACACACAAAAACAATACACATGCACCCATGCTGCCATTTCTCTCCCCTCACGTTAATTCGGTACCGATCTGACTAAGGCAGATCGGACCTACTCCCCCTAACCTCCTACCTTTGTTATAGGTCGAAGCTCGGACCCCTGCAAGTTTAACTCCTCCCATCCATCCTCATGGGACGAGAGGTGATGCTATAAGACCTAGCCGGTTTCCACCCGCATCATCTTGGCGCCGTCTGTGGGAATCCGAGACTAAAAACCACTACAACGACAACGTTAGGAAGGAACTCAGTAAGGAAACCAGTGCCCCACTCTTGGGAAGAAACAATGACGAAGAAAAAGAAGACCCCAGCCAAGCCAGCAAGAGAACGTGAAAACCCCGAGAATCCTGTCCCAAAGCCTTCCCGCACGGAAACGGGGCGAGAGTACGATGAAGAATCGTCCGAGTCCAGCCATGAAGAAACCCCTCGATCCGAGGAGCCGCTCGCGCCACCCCCTATACCTACAGGCCCCCAAATGCTCATTACGGAGGGCCAACTGACTCAATTCGTACGAACCGTTTGCGAGACGGTCGTAGATAGCAGGATGCCGGCGGAGAAAACTCGTTTGGCGTCGGTGGTAGTAAGAGAGAAGTCTCGTCCCAGTGTTTCCACTCGAAGCAACCGTCTCAGCCGACCGATCCGCGCGGACCGAAGGAACCCACAACCAAGTCCCCAGCCAAACTCGAGCCACTCGCAAGAGAAAAACTGATAGCCTGGCTGAAAGATCAGTTGTCACCCCTCGGGAGAGACGTGCCGCGCCGAAAGAACAGTCACCAGAGCGACGGAGGGCCCGGAAGGCTGTCCACATCTCCAGCGGCGACTCCGACTCCTCACTGGAACATGGAGACACCAATCGAAAAGCCATCAAGAGGAAAATGGAGAAGTACGAGGATCTACTTCGAGTCCACGATCAAAAGGCTAAGGAGAGGGGCAAAAGACCTCATTCGAGTCCCCGAGGAGGAAGGAGAGAAGATAAAGAGGCTCGAAGAGAGCCGGCAAGGAAGGATAGAACTAGAAGAGAGACTGGATTTGCCCCCAATCCCCTGTCCCAAAGATTGATGGGACACTCGATACCCCCAGAACAGAGAATCCCCAAGAACCTCCCCAAGTACTCAGGGACCACTTGTCCACACGAACACCAAGTCAAGTTCGAAAACATGATGCAGACCTATGGACATGACGAGAAAGACATGGTAATCGTCTTCCCAGGTACCCTCGAAGGAGTGGCCACGGAATGGTACTACAACATGGCACCCAGATCCATTCGATCCTACGCCGACCTAGTCCACGCGTTCTTAGGCCACTTCACGGATTACAAGAAGTCCAGACAAGCCAGTAGCTGTCTCCAAGACATCATCCAGAAGGAGGATGAGCCCCTCTGACGATGGTGGCAGCGCTTCAACGCTGTGGCCTTGCAAGTTGACGACCACCCCATGCATTTCCGAAGGCAAACGCTTTACACCAACACTCGAAATCGAGGGCTCGCGTCCGAAGTTTCGAGAGAAAAGCCAGAAACACCCGAAGAACTATCCAACATCGTGAACAACTATATCGAAGAGGAAAGGATGATCAAGGAAGCAAGGTTAGCTTTTGATCCACCACGTGCGAATCGAAAGGAGAAGTCCCCCAAGAAGGAACGGGCGGAACCAGTTAGGAATGCGGGGAAAGAAAGAAACTTCCCGGAACGGCGACCCCCGCGGAAAAATCCGGGAGTCATTAGGTACCCACAACGCCAAGTCTATTCTGTCATCGAAAGCTTGTCTGGTATCCGATGGCCTCGAAAACACAAGGAGACCAATACAACCCGAAGCTCGAGGGAGTATTGCGATTTCCACAAACAAAAGGGTCATGATACCGACCGTTGCATAGAACTAATGCTGGAACTAGAACGAGTCGTCGAAGAGGGATACTTAGAGGAGTGTCGAGACTCGAACGGCTCTCTGACCGTCCGACCCGCCGGAAAGGCGGCGAGGGAAGCCCCGACCCCCTCAAGACCCCCACTGCCACAACAACCGGCGGTCTTCCAAGAGTCCAGAAGAGCAATATCTGAGGATGACCTCGAGAATGACCCCATTCATGGAGAAATCAAGTACATTTCAGGCGGTCCCACCGGGGGTGACTCCCGGAGGGAAAGGGACAGAACAGCTCGAAGGATGCGAAACTCGTACGCAGAAGGAACTCCCACATTCAATGTGGGGTGCCTCGAAGTCCAGGACATCCCCCTCTGTTTCGACCAAACTGATGCCCCCGACCCCCAGATCACACGGAATCAAGAGCCCAATTTCCCGCTTGTCATTTCGATGGTGATTTCGGGCTTCGGAGTCAGCAAAGTCCTGGTCGACACCGGAAGCTCCGTGAATGTCATCACCACATCCACGCTCAAGAAAATGCAAATCCAGGGGACTGGATTCTCCGACATTTCGACCAACCTCTCGGGATTCGGAGGAGCGGTAGTCAAGCCCCTCGGAACTATTTGGCTGCTAACTTCGCTAGGATCAAAACCCGCGAAAGCGACTCACCACTGCCAGTACATGGTTGTAGAAGACGATATGGGTACAACGTTCTGTTAGGACGACCCGGGATCAACCAATTCCAAGCCGTTGTATCAACTTACCACCTGAAAATGAAGTTCCCTACCAAGGATGGGGTGGGAGAAGTCAAAGGAGATCCGAAAGAAGCATGTGAGTGCTACTGCACCTCTACTAAAGCACAAGGGTCGAAAAGCATTAGACAGTCGTCGAGCAAGACACCCGAACCAGAAACCTTGGAGAACCCGCCAAAGAAGCAATGTTATATGGTCGGGGATGATCCTTTCGAGTTTCCTGCGACTCGAAGTGAAGAGAGGGAACGCCTCGAACCATGCTCCGATGTGAAGGACCTCCAGTTGTGCGGGAGTCGACCGGAAAGGATCACCAAAATAGCAGCGGACCTCCCCGAAGAACTCGAACTAGCACTATCGCTCTTTCTCCAAAGGAATTCCGACGTCTTCGCATGGGGAACCATTGACCTCGAAGGCATCGACCCCAAGATAATTGTGCATCGACTAAGCGTCGACCCAAAGGCCAAGCCTGTAAGCCAAAGCAAAGAACTTTCAGCCGGGAGAAAAATTTGATAATTGATGAAGAAGTAGCCAAACTCCTCAAAGCTGGCCACATCCGACCCACTCAGTTCTCGGATTGGTTGTGCAACGTCGTATTGGTCGGCAAAGGCAACGGGAAGTGGAGGATGTGCAATGACTTCACCGACCTCAACAAGCGATGCCCCCGAGACCCTTACCCCCTGCCTCGAATCGATCAATTGGTCGATTCCACAGCCGGAGCCGAACGCCTCAGCTTCATGGACGCCTTCCAAGGGTACTACCAAGTCCCAATGACAAAAGAGGACGTAGACAAAACTGCCTTCGTCACCCATTCCGGGGTTTACTCCTTTCGAGTGATGCCTTTCGGGTTAAGGAACGCGGGAGCCACTTACCAAAGGCTAGTCAACATGATGTTCGAAAAGAGATAGGTCACACCATGGAGGTGTACGTGGATGACATGCTAGTCAAAAGCATAAAAGCCCAAGACCACGTGACCAACCTAAGCAAGTGTTTCGAGATACTAAGGAAGTTCGGCATGAAACTCAATCCAGCCAAGTGCGTTTTCGGGGTAAAAGAAGGAAAATTCCTGGGCTACATGGTCACTCAACGAGGCATCAAAGCCAATCCCGATAAAATCAAGGCAGTAATTGATTTTCCCAGCCCTCGAAATGTCAATGAGGTCCAAAAGCTAGTTGGAAGAGTCATTGCTTTGAGCCGCTTCATAGCAAGATCGGGAGAAAAGAGCTTACCTTTCTTCAAAGTGTTAAGAAACGCCAAGCACTTCGAGTGGGGGGAGGAGAGCGAGAAAGCCCTAAGGGAGCTCAAAGACCACTTGTCAAAACCTCCCTTGCTTTCGAAGCCTCACCCGGGTGAAGTACTGTACTTGCACGTAGCCATCTCCCTCGAAGTCGTCAGCTCGGTGTTAGTCCACGTGGAGCAAGGCCAACATTACCCGATCTATTACCTAAGCAAGGTCCTAACAAAAGCGGAGATCAACTACCTTGAGATCGAAAAATTCGCTTACAGCGTCGTACTAGCTTCGAGGCGTCACAAGCCATACTTCCAAGCGCATGAAATTGTGGTCCTCACCACACAACCACTAAAGAGGATCTTAGGCAAGTCAGATCTATCGGGAAGGTTGGTAAGGTGGTCGGTCGAACTCATGGAATACTCACTCGAGTTTCAGACACCAAACGCCAAGAAGGCGCAAGTTATTGCAGATTTCTTCTTAGGAGTCAAGGAAGAAACCAACCTCGTACTAACACTCGAAGAAGCCAAGAAAGGAGAGAACCTCGAAGCCCAGTGGAAACTGTACGTGGATGGTTCCTCGACACGAGGACAAGGCAGGGTAGGAATCCATATGTCAAACCCCGACGGTGTCGAATTGGATTTCGCGATCCGGCTAGCGTTCCCCGCCACAAACAACGAAGCAGAGTACGAGGCAGTCCTCATCGGACTCCGACCCTCGCTCGAAGGAGGAGCGAAACATGTCCTCGTACATACGGATTCACAATTGGTGGCCCAGCAACACGCGGGTGTGTTCGAGGCAAAAGAAGCCCCGATGAAGCTTTATCTCGCAGAGCTCCAAGCCATGGCGGCCAAATTCCAAAGCTTGGAAATCACACAGATACCTTGAAACCTCAACAAGATAGCAGATGGGCTAGCAAGACTCGGGAGCTCCTCACAGAATATAAGCACCCGACAGGTATGGTTTCGAGGGTTAAAACCCAAAACACGATTCGTGAAGAACGAATCCCCCAAATATTTACCAATGCTCAAATCTTTATATCCACGACAGGTCACCCTCATGACGGTCGAAAAACCAACCATAGGGGACAACAACCTCAAAAGAAAACGAGCACTCGAAGTCAATACTCTTGATGCCAACCACACCTGGTTAGAAGACATCAAGGTACATTCGAACACCCCTTCGAAAGCCAACAGCGAGGTGGAAAACCTCCAACTATGTCCCCCCATTCCGGGGCAACAACTCACTTCGCATTTGTTTTTACAGTAATTCAAGCAAGGAAGAATCCCGTTAGATCGAAACGAAGCCAGAAGGATCGGAAGAAGAGCACAAGGGTTCCTATGGGACAGCTCGAATCTTTACAAAAGATCCGTCAATGGCCCCCATTTAAAGTGCGTCGACAAAGAAGAAGCCCAAACCATTTTAGAGGAAGTGCACGCAGGAAGTTGCGGCAACCATTCGGGGGGCAGAGCTCTAGCCCAAAAAGTCCGCAGGCAAGGATTCTACTGGCCAACTCTCATCCCGGATTCAAAAGCACGTTCAAAAAAATGTGACGAGTGCCAGCGCTTCGCTCGAAACAGTTCCGCCCCCGGCGAGCCAATGATTGCAACGCCCGTGTCATGCCCGTTCGATAGGTGGGGCATAGATATCGTAGGAAAGCTCCCGACATCGACGAACCAGAAAAAGTTCCTAATAGTGGCCGTCGAAAACTTCTCCAAGTGGGTCGAAGCCGAAGCCGTCGGGAAAATCACAGAGGGAGTTATCAAGAGCTTTATCTGGCGCAACATCATCTGTCGTTTCGGCCTCCCCAGGAACATCGTATCTGATAATGGCACCCAATTCACAGGGAAGAAGATAAAGGCTTGCTGCGTCGAGTTAGGCATCAAACAGAGCTTCACTTCCGTAGGCCACCCCCAAGCTAATGGACAGACTGAGGTTACCAACAGGACAATTGTGGAGAACCTCGAAAATCGCTTAGGGCCATCGAAATCCGATTGGGCGGACGAGTTACATGGAGTCCTATGGGCATATCGAACTACACAGAGAACCGCAACACAAGAAACTCCATTTTGCATGGTGTATGGGTCCGAGGCGGTGATCCCGTGTGAGATAGCTGTTGAAAGCCTCCGAATCGAAGCCTACGACCCAGTGGAAAACCAGAACGTTCGAGCTTTTGAACTGGATATGCTCGACGCCAAAAGAGAGAAAGCCAGAGGAAAGATACTAAGGTACCAAGCCCTGATGACTAGGGCATACAACAAAAATCTCATAGGAAGGGACCTCAACGTTGGAGACCTAGTGTTGAGAAAAGCCAGCATCCTCGAAAACGTGGGAAAATTCGAGGAGCCATGGAAAGGCCCGTACCGAGTCACTGAAGCCCTCTCGAATGGAAGCTACCGGCTCGAAGACCTTCAGAGCAACCCTGTCGCAAGGCCATGGAACATCAAGAATTTGAGGAAGTATTACACATGAACAAGTCCAGCAAGCCCAACCCTCACTACGGGTGAAATTTTGTTTACATTTTCGATCCTCTTAGCAAACCACCCCCTCGAGGGTCGTCACTGATAGAGGACCAATGTATTTTGAGAACTTCCATCGAAATCCATCCGACAAACCACCCCCACCAATGGGTCGTCACTGTCGACGGACATCACTATCGAAGAAATTTCAAGAAAAACCATATTTACAGATTTAGGATACTACAACACGTTCGTAGGTTCGTCCAAAAGAAGCAAGTCTAATGAAAGATACCGTTTCGACGGGAACGGTACCTTCTCATCGACCCCTTCTACCTCGTAACTTCAAAAAGTTACGAAACATGAGTAACGCTTCGACAATTACTAAGCCGACGGGTATTTCGGTACTTTGTCCAACGATTATTCGCATCCTTCAAACCAAACTCCGCCAAAATACGGAAGGAAGGGTTTCCAAGCTCGGTGCACTGGCATTTCGACGGAAATACCATGTGTCGACCCAATAGATTCACCTCGAAACATCAAAACTTCGAGATAAGAATGTTGTCTAGTCAAAGACGATCGACGGATCGTACTTTCGACAAAACAACCATTCGAATTACAAGCCCGAGAAGCAAGTAAAAAGGAAAAAACTATCATTCGAAACACATATTCGAAAAACAAGAATAAGGATGAATTAGCAGAGTAAACCATTCAAGTTTCATGTTCGAAGAGAGAGCAAATACAAGTTTCATGATTCGAAGGGAGAGAGCAAAAGACGGAGGATTCCAACAGGTCAACTGAGCACTTACAAAAAGTGACCTTCGATGGAATCCCCTCGGTCGAAACCTACCAAATACTTGTCCAAACATTTACATAATCCACTCGGCATACCGAGGCACAAATTTAAATATTCAGAATTTGTTCGAAAAGATTACAAGGCTACCCGGCATACCGGGCCTTCAAAACGAAACCACAAATGCTTGGCCATAAGTTGTTACCGGGGATGCGAGGGGTCACCACTGTTGGCAGTGTCGTCCACATTTTCCCTCGAGGCAAAGAAGTTGTCAACGGACCGAATCACTGACGAAAGATTGCGGTGCGAGAAGCTGTTCACATCAATTCCAGCCGAGAGGAGGCAGTCGTTCCCCACTTCACATAAGGAGCCCACGAAGGATGGCATCGGAGGTGCGGAGGTCTCGGCCTCTTCAGGGTGCGCCACGGAGAAGAACTCCTCGCTCGTCAAAGCTGCGAAATAGGCGTCAGCATCGCCCTCATCCCCAATAGGCGGGTCCTCGAAGTTCGGGTCCTTGGAGAGATCCAGATCAACCCCAGCATCGAAATCTGTTGTTAGTTTCCCCCTCTTCCGCAATTGACCCACGACCTTGTCCCGAGTCTCCACCATCTTGCCTGCATCCTTTTTAGAAAGCAAGTATTGATAGGACTGGGACTTAAGGAAGTCCTCCACAGCGTTCACCCTCGAAAATTTGCCGGATCGGACCACTTCTTCGCGAGTCCTTCTCAATGCGGCCTCGAAACCATTACGCTCCTTGGTGAGCTGGGCCAACCTAGCTTCCAGAGACAAGTTCTTATCCTCCGCGGACGCCAACTCCAGTTGGGCTTTTCCGTTCTGGTCCTGCAGCTCGCCCACCTGCTTCGACAGCTTAGCCGCCTCCTCGGCCTTCCTCCTCAGAGCCGCCTCCGACCTCGCTCGTGCCCTCTTCTCTTCTTCAATCTTAGCCTTGAAGTCCCCGGCCAAGTTCTTCTTTCGGTCTAACCGACTCGATATGTTTTTCGAGACGGTTATCAGCTACGAAAGGGACAGAAGGGTCAGCACACGAAATACAGACTTGAGATAGAAAAATCGCAAAGAAATGTACCTGTAACTGCAGAAGAGCCTCTTTAGCCCTGATCTCGGGATCGGAAAGGCGATCCAGCTCAGCTTGATCGGCCCTCGAGGCCATCATCTCTCGCCATCCGAGGGCGGTACCGACGTCACCATTCAAAATGGAAACTTCGCGACCTCCTTCGCGAGCTTGTCTGAGCTCGGCAGCTGAGGGCACTCGGAAATGGGCGGAGCGGGGCGGAGACTCGGGGATCTCAACAACTATAGTTTTCTGCCTTTTACCCCGGTTGTCGGAAGTGGACTGCTGCACCAAGGACGGAGCCCTTTTTGACCCCCCACCCTGGGGCGTAGTTATTTCGGGCCCGTCGGACTCTTCGACCCTCTCAACTTCGGGGCCACCGGTCGGTCCCGCAACTCCAGCCTCAGCAGGCGGAACAGCAGAGCCTGCCCCACCAGAAGGAGGCTCAATGTCGGGAGCGAACCCCTTCGGAATCACCTCAGCAACGTTGACAGGTTGAGCCTCGGTGTATTTACTCACTTGAGATTTTTTCAGCTCCAGTTGGAGGGCTCGACGCTCGAGGAATCGCTGAGACATCCTGATCCAATAGCCTGCAAGGTGAACAAGCAACAGGTCAAACAACAGTTAAGGCTCGAACTATAAAAGATCGCATTGAAATGAAAAGTTGCAAGAAAAAATCAAAAAGTTATCTACGTACCCAAGTCTCGGATCCCCCTCATCTCTGGCTCGGAGCCCGAAGAAACTCCAGCAAGGAATAAGATCGGCTCAACCAAGAGACAGTAAGGGTTGATCTGATCCTCGGGAGCCACGTTTTTGTACTGATTGGGCCAACTCGCCCTATCAGCCTCCTTCACCTCGGGCACATTTCGACCCCGACGCCACAATCTGGGGGTCGAAACCACCCCCGGAGTTCCATCCTCATTTGCAGGAAGTCGCACGTAAACATACCGCCGTTTGTACCCGGCCCCGTGCGACGACTGAAATCGAGAAAATATCTCGAAGCCCTTAATCCGCGAAAAGTAATAAAAGCCGCCACCATCAGAGCTTTCCACAATCTTAAAAAAGTGAAGGAAGTTCGAAGCTGTGAACTTCCGACCAATAGACTGGACCCATACTCCGAAACCTATAAGGCAACCCATCGCGTTGGGTAGGAGTTGAGTCGGGCATAAACCAAGCAAGCGAAGAACTTTAGCCACATCAGGAGAAACCGGCAACCGAAACCCGTATTCAAAGTGTAGAAAGTTGAGACACAAGCAATCGGCGGGTGGGTTGTACATTTTGTCATCGGAACCCGGAATTATAATCTCGTAGGACTCTGGAATATTGAAACGGTCAAACAAAGCCTCAGCCTCTCTCGTCTTGACCGTGCTACATTCGGTCGAAAGCCGTTGATCAGCATTCGTTTCAGTAGGGACGACAGAGGGCTGAGATTCTACCAAAGGAACAGAGGCACCCGACTGAAGGCTCGAAGTTGTCGCCCCTCGAACATTCGAAGGCCCTCGAACATTCGACGGACCACCCAAGTCAGCCGACTCGGTTTGCTCGCTCTGCTAGGAGTTCGGATTCGAGCGCGAACCATCTTTGTTTGGAAAAGGCGAGAGATCGACCTATGACCTCGAAAAACCTGGTTCGAATTTAAAAAGGTATTCGAATCAGAGGGGCCAATGGGTGTGGTATCTCTACCTAAAGAGGGCCTATCTACGCTATACGAATTGGATCTAGTGGTTCTCGAAGGACCACGGGCACCGGGTTGGTCATCGATTCGTTTCGACATCTCCCAAAATGCTACATGGAGGAAACAATCAGAAGAAACCCCAACCCGGAACCAACGCTAAACGTAAAAGCGTAAAAAGAAAAAAAAAACTGGCAGAAAAGCAAAAAATTAACCGTGTTACCACCACCGGAGCAAAGCCGGCGGCCGGAAAATTACAACACAAAGAGCATGCAACCAACACAAAAAGAAGGAAAAGAAAAGGAGCGTACCTGGAGTTTGAGGAAAGCGAATGAACGGCGCGCCGGGAAAAAACCGGTAATCAGAACCACAAGCAAAGACTAGGACGTCAAGAAACGCGAGGAACGGAAAAAGCAGGAAGAGCAAGAAGCAAGAAGAAAGAAGTGGGAAAGAGAAAGGGAAAAATTAGTTTTTACCACTCTCATTTACTGTTCTCATCATTTAGCACGAAAACCAAAGCGCCTGGGCCCCACGTGAACAACCCGGATCACGCCACGTGTAAGAAAGACGAACCGGCGCCCCACGATTTACACCCGAAATACCATTTTTGCCCCCCACATTCAAAATTCAGAAAAGCAGGATGATCCCGCCAAAACTTGACTCGAAGAGCCACTATAACTTTCGATAGACGACCCAACCTCGTCTTTCGAAACTTGGGGGACTTATGATAGGGAGGAAATGTAACATCTGGGTCGTACTCAACCCGCCCCCTCGAATTCGACTGACGACTTTGCCACTTAGACGAGACCAGCCGCCTTTGGACCTGAGCTCGAAAGATACCATCTCCCTCGAAGGGGACCAATAGTACTACCTAGTACTGAGATGCCTAGTACTGTCGCTATCCCCTAGCTCCCCATGCAGCCAAACGGGTCCCGTGTCTTGTATCCTATATATATGCGTATTTATTGCATTCACAAACACACAAAAACAATACACATGCACCCATGCTGCCATGTTTCTCCCCTCACGTTAATTCGGTACCGATCTGACTAAGGCAGATCGGACCTACTCCCCCTAACCTCCTACCTTTGTTATAGGTCGAAGCTCGGACCCCTGCAAGTTTAACTCCTCCCATCCATCCTCATGGGACGAGAGGTGATGCTATAAGACCTAGCCGGTTTCCACCCGCATCAATGATAATAATATATGTAACAAAATTATATTATAGTTTAGAGTTTATATCTTAATAATATGGTTTCGCTATTTTATTTTAGAAAAAAATGTCACATTAATATTTGAATTTTGTCAAGGTAGAATAATGTTGAAATGCCACTATCACGGACTAAGTTAGGCCTGGCAATTCTGGCCCGATCTGCAGATTTTGATCTGATTTGAATCCGGAGCAATTTAAAACCTGACGAATTAAAGAAAGTTCGATCCATTTGGTCTGGATCGAATAGGACTAAAGTCTAAGGATCAAATGCTCGGACTATGTTTTTGCTTTCACCGACTATCTAGATTTTTGTATATACTTTGAAAACGGGCTCGTTATCTTTGGTGCTAATTTTTTTTTTTTTTTTTTGACTTGCCAATATATAGATTCTTTTGATATTTCAGCACATAATGTACAAATAATACTGAAAATTTTGGAATGGTTGTAACTCGCTTCGAATATAATTCTATTCATTTATTTTGCACTTGCCTGAAATTCCATCCCTTGACATGCAATACTGTTGGGTATTGGGTTAAATGTGAATTGTTTTTTTTAATTTTCCCAGTCTAAAATTTCCTTGTTGCGGGTTATGCAATGTTGACCGTATAGACTGGCTGGAATGTTTCTTGTACCACTTGTAGAAATGGGTAAAGAGAATTTTTAGTTTCTCTTTGCTTTTAGGAGAAGATGGATATGGTCGTTGTTTCTCCTTGCGCACATCATGTAGTTGTTAGGCATTGGAACCTTCATGGTGGTGTATCTCAAGTGGCATCTCCTCTTTATTTACTTCTAGACGATCCAAAGGGGAATCCCGAATCTATTCTGGATGAAGAATATTTACGTGCCTTAGAGAGTCTTTGCAGATTACCTTGTGGTGTTAATTTTAGTCTTCCAAAACCTTATCAGAGACCAGACTGGGAGGTTCCAGGAAAGATATGTTTCTATGAGATCGCGTTTAGGACAGGCCTTAGATTACCTCTTCCTCCTTTTATCGTAGACATGCTACATTTCTTTCAGATTTGCCCCAACCAGCTTGTGCCCAATGGGTGGAGGTTGCTCCTACCTTTTCAAGTGTTATGGGACATGAATGGTTATCGTGAGTCCCCTCTCCTAATGTTTTTTACCGCGCATTACGCCAAATCCCATGTGACAGAAAAAGGTAGAATTCAGTTTGTTGTGAGGAAGAGAAAAAACTAAGAACATCTAGTGTTAAATGCTGCAGGGACTGACTCAGTTGAGTGGAAGAGGTGATACCTCTTTATAGATAGGGATTTGGTTTTCGATCCCACTAAGTCAAACCTTATTCCTTCGAGTTGGCAGTCTATAGGTGAGATATTGTCTTGCATTTTTTCTATTTCATGACTTATTTTAACTGAATCTTATGTTTAACCGTTTGCAGAACCAGTAAATCTTGGTGGGGGTGATCCGGGACAGGAGGAGTTGGATAATGTTAAGGCGATATGAAGTCTTCCTTATAGAGACAGACTTTCTATTAACCTATTGTCACTTGGGGGACTGATCCAATCCAGTGTGTGGATTTTGGTGTTGAAGGCTTCAAAAGGTTGTTCCCTTTTTTACCCCCTTTTTTATTTATATGTTGTCTTCACTACTATTGCGCTATGTAAAATATGGTTTGTCATATTTTCAATATCGGCAGACTCATTCATGGAGGCAGTTTCAAATGCCGAGAAGGCCCTGAAGAACTTCAAATTCCCAGAGGATGAAGAAATGGGCCAAAGGCAAAGAAAAAAAGGAAGGATACGCCGACGGTTCTTAAATTGTGGCTCCTCAAAAGACTTAAGGAACTATTGTGTCGGCAAGGACTAGTTCCAAGGCTGATGTTGAGGAAGGATTGAGTTCCTCCAAGGAATGTCTTGACCAGACTCAGAGGAAAGACTTTCGAGCTGCCAAGAAATGTATCCTCTCGTCTGAAGAAGAAACTAATTCAAGTAAGAAGGACCTGAAGAAAGTGGCTTCTGACAACACTTCAAAACTTCTTAAGGTAACTTAGCCTTGGGCTTTGGTCTTTGTATATTTTATATGAGTGCCTCTTCATAATTCTTTGCTTGTATAAACTCTCTAATATTAGTTGTAGGTGGCTCAACTTGTTATCTTTTAGAGAATCAAATTGAGAACTTAACTATGGAAAATGAAGATGTAAAGCACGACCTCCTCGAAGAAAGGGGAACTTGAGGAATCTAAAGTCGAGGCCGCTAAAGTTGCTTCCTCTACTCGTCATATACCGGAAGAGTTAAACTGACTTGCGAAGGAAGGAGTGGAGTTGGGAAAAGTTCGTTGGAGGCTTTCCACCCTTCGTAAATTCGAAGACGAAGCCTTCTGATGAATAAGTGAGGCTGAGATCGAGGAGTGCAAGAAAACCTTGGGGGTCACTGCTCCGGAGGAATACTCTTCCGAAGACGAACCGCCAAGTGATGAAGAAAGGGATGCGACCAATGCGCATTGTAGAACTTAACTTTTTTACTGTTCTTTTCGTAGTTGATCTTATGAGCTCTTTTGCATACTTCCATTGTATGGGCTAGATCTATTTTTTAGTCCCTTATGCTTGATCAAGACTTTGATTTGCACTGTGTAGTCTTTAATTGGCTTGGAGTATGTCAACCTGAATGTTTGAAAAAAATTCCTTGTTTTATTTCTTTGAAATTTCACGTTGAAAGGCTCCACTAGATTGCTTCTTTTAATTTTTAAATCATTGAATTAAGGGTAAGGGATAGTTTCATCTTTATTTCTAGATGAGTTAATCCGTGAGAGATTTGAGGACCTCAATTGGGGATAAAGACCTCAACTTTCATTCATGGGTAAGGACTTGAGGACCTTAACTAGAAAGTAAGACCTCAACTTTTGTTTTTGTTGGTGAGTAAAGATTTGAGGATCTCAACTAGGGAGGAGGATCTCAACTAGGGAGCTAGACCTCAACTTTTGTTTTCGTTGGTGAGTAAAGATTTGAGAACCTCAACTAGGGAGCAAGACCTCAACTTTTGTTTCTGTTGGTGAGTAAAGATTGGAGGATCTCAACTAGGGAGCAAGACCTCAGTTTATTGGTGAGTAAGATTTGAGGACCTTAACTAAAGAGCAAGACCTCACGTTTTGTTCATTAGTAGGGATTTGAGGACCTTAACTAAATAGAAAGACCTCAACTTTTGTACATGAGCAAATGGGTCATGTTTTATGTGGGAATTTTTTAGTCCCTTGAATCGATTTCGGGCCTCGAAAGTGTAAGCAATCCCTGAAAAATGTACTTAGTTATGTAAGGGAACTTTTTGGAGTCCCTTTGAATTGTTTCAGGCCTTGAAACTGTAAGCATGCCTTGAAAAGTGAACTTGGTCATGTGTTTTGTCCGTCCGTAGGTTACTGGCGAGACAATTGAGTGTTTGTAGGCCTTCACGGGCGAGCGAGGGCTAGCATGCATTTGGTTGGTGAAGTAAATTTTCTTATATAGAATGTGGAGAAACTTTTAAGGATTGGTTTGTACTTGATAATGTGAATTTTCAGACCATAGAAAGCTAGTAGGCCTTCCTGGTGTGAACAATGAATGATATGTGTATGATGTGATAAAAAGAAGACCACTTGTTTGAAGAGCTGGTGAAATATCGAAAAAAAATGAGCATTCATAAAAAATATGGTCATAAGAGTGAAACGTACCTTTGACATTGTCTGAAGGACTTCACAGGTTTGATCCGAGGTTGTGGATTTATCATTTCCTAGGTTCGAAATCGTTGGTTCCAACTTAAGGGATTTTTCTCTATCTCCAGGATACATTGCTCCCCCAGTCCAAGTATGAGCCTTTAAGGGTCTTGCTTGGACTAGAAAGTCTACAAGCTTCCATGTCTTTAGGATCTAGTCACCATGGTGTTTTTAGGATATTAGCGGTACACGTATGTCGGTGGAGTGACCATAAATTATTGATGGCTTTGACATGTTTAATCTAAGGGAACGTGTGTGATCACAACAGTTGTAATTTAAGCAGGTCGAAGCTAATAAGAATAGATGTAATGTCCACGTAAAAGCATCTTTATTGGTGATCCCTCGCGTGCTTTTTTGCATTAAGATTGGAGCTTAGAATTGGAGGCGTGTCCTTGTCACCTGAAAGTGTTAAGGCGCCTATTTGCTCTGAGGGCCTCATTGGGTCGAAAAGGCCTGTAAATGGAATAGACCGACCTGAAGGCATGTAGATGAAAAATGGAATGGGGGCAATAAATCGATCTACTACCGGGTTAGTTGATCGGCATGCCCCTTGTCAGATCGTTGCGGTTTTAACGAGAAATTAATCTCAAATGAACAATTTGAAAGGTTCCTCGGAGGATGGATGACTTGCGAGGTGAGATTTGCCACTGGAAAGTGTGAAACATCTATTTACTTCGGAGGCTCCCTTGTGTCAAAAGGTTTGTAAATGAAAGTGAAATGGACCCCTTTGAAGGGGGTGCGCAATAAACTGATTTGCTACCGGGTTAGATCACTGGCATGTTCCCCATCACATCGGTGCATTTTTAACGAGAAGTCAATCTCATAAGGTGAGGAAAAATTTGTACCTCTTGTTTGGTGGGGTTGATGCGTATTAAGGCCCGATGCTGTTTGGCTTACGGGTAGCAGACCTTGAAACATAATATCTCCTTATTGGATTTTGTATTTTTTGAGATGTCTTAATAGTTTTGTTAGGCTTTCAGTCTATAAAAGAGGATTAGTGGACCCCTTTGGAGAGGGGGCAATAAACCGACCGCCTACTAGGTTGTTAACCGGTATGCCCCTGGTCAGATCGAAAGTCTTTTAACGAGAAATCAACTTCGAATGTAAATGTATTAAAATAAGTACCTCTTCAAGTGGACTACATTCCAATTGTTATGGATTGGACGACCATCAATAGTTTGTAGTTTATAGGCGTTGTTGCCTACTACTTTGGTGATCTTGTAGGGGCCTTCCCAATTCGGTCCAAGTTGTCCTTCTCTTGGTTCCTTGGTGTTTTGGGACATGCGACGTAGAACCCAATCGCCTTCTTTGAAGGTTCAAAGTCGAAGATGTTTGTTGAAGTGTCCCGCAGCCTTTTGTTGATATGTGGCATTACGGATCAAGGCTCTTTCTTGTAGTTCGTCGACTGTGTCGAGCTGGAATTCTAACCCAGGGCCATTGAGCTGCTCTTCTACCATGTCGTACCTCGCTGTTGGAAGCCCTACTTCGATGGTATGGACTGCTTCAGTGCCATAAGTTAGGTTGAATGGACTTCCGTTGGTGTCCTTGGTGTGTCTGGTAGGACCATAAAACATATGGCAACTCGTCTGCCCAGGCTCCCTTAGCATGAGTTAACCTCTTCTTCAAGATATTTATGATGGTTTTGTTGGTTGCTTCAGCTTGTCCATTGGCTTGAGGGTACCTCGGGGTTGAAAATGTGAGTTTGATTCCCCAATTCCTGTAGAAGTTCTGGAACTCATGGTTGATGAACTGAGAGCCATTATCCGTGACGATTTCTTGAGGTACTCCAAACCTACAAATAGCATTTTTCCAAATAAAATTCATAACTTCATGATCTCGTACCTGTTTGAAGGCCCCTGCTTCTACCCATTTGGTGAAGTAGTCTGTGACAACTAGCATGAACACTCTTTGACCAGGGGCGGTTGGAAGTTTCCCAATAATATCCATTCCCCATTTCATGAAAGGCCATGGATAAATATCGAGTGTAATTTCTCAGCAGAGAGGTGGATAATTTGAGAATGTCTTTGGCATGGGTCGCATCTTTGCACGAAGTATTTGGAGTCTTCTCTCATAGTTGGCCAAAAAATCCTATCGTGAGCGCCCTGTTTGCAAGGCTTCTTGGGACAGAGTGATTGCCGCATTCCCCTTGGTGTAACTCGGTGAGGACGTGTTTTGCTTCATTTGGAGTCACGTACCTGAGTAGAGGGCCTGCAAATGATCTTCTATAGAGTTGGTTGTTGTGGAGAGTGAATCAGGTTGCCTTTGCTTTATTCTCCTAGCCTCGTTTTTGTCTTCTGGGAGCTCCCCATTTTTCCAGATATGAAGTAATTGGCGTCATCCAATTCGTTTATGTCGTAATCTCTATGACCACTTCTTTAGCAGGCTGCTCTTTCCATGTTGCTGGCCATTGGGCGTACACCAACGAAATTGTTGTTGGGGTCGTTGCTTGGATGGACGTTCCTTAGTTTTCTAGGGCGTCGACATGGTGGTTTTCTTCTCTTAGTACATGTGAGATAGAAAAATTTCGAAGGCGAACTGCATCTCCGTTACTATCTTCAGGTAAGCCGCCATCTTTGGGCCCACGGTTCGGTAGGATTCCTGCAATTGGTTAACAACTAACTGAGAGTCAGATTGTACCTGGATATATTGAATTCCCATGTCTCGAGCCAATCCTAGGCCAGTGATGAGTGCCTCGTATTCAGTTTTGTTATTGGTCATTTTGAAACTGCATCAAATGGCTTGCTGGATGAGGTCCCCGTCTGGAGAGGTGAGGACTATACCAAGTCCACTTTCTTTTGAGTCTGGTCAAGACATTCCTTGGAGGAACTCAATCCTTCCTCAACATCAGCCTTGGAACTAGTCCTTACCGACACAATAGTTCCCCAAGTCTTTTGAGGAGCCACTTTAAGAATCGTAGGCGCATTGGATTGGATCAGTCCCCTTTTGAAGCCACCCTTTGAAGCCTTCAACACCACACACTGGATTAGATCAGTCCGCCAGGTGACAATAGGTTAATAGCAAGTCTGTCTCTATAAGGAAGACTTCGTATCGCCTTAAAATTATCCAACTCCTCCTGTCCCGGACCACCCCCACCAAGATTTACTGGTTCTGCAAAAGGTTAAGCATAAGATTCAGTTCACACAAGTCATGAAATAGAAAAAATGCAAGACAATATCTCACCTATAGACTTCCAACTCGAAGGAATAAGGTTTGGCTTAGTGGGATCGAAAACCAAATCCCTATCTATAAAGAGGTATCGCCTCTTCCACTCAATTGAGTCACTCCCTGCAGCATTTAACACTAGATGTTCTTGGTTTTTTTCCCTTCCTCACAACAAACTGAATTCATGGCGTAATACGTGGTAAAAAAACATTAGGAGAGGGGACCTACAATAACCATTCCTATCCCATAACACTTGAAAAGGTAGGAGCAACCTCCACCCATTGCACATAAGCTGGTTGAGGCAAATTTGAAAGAAATTCAACACGTCTAGGATAAAAGGAGGAAGGGGTAATCTAAGGCCCGTCCTAAACGCGATCTCATAGAAACACATATTTCCTGGAACCTACCTCCCAGTCTGGTTTCTAATAAGGTTATGCAAGACTAATATTGAAACCACAAGGTAATCTACAGAGACTCTCTAAGGCACCTAAATATTCTTCATCCAGAATAGATTCGGGATTCCCCTTTGGATCATCTGGAAGTAAATAGAGAGAAGATCCCACTTAAGATGCACAACGTCGACCCCACTTAAGATGCACCACCATGAAGGTTCCAATGCCTAACAGCTACATGATTTGCGCAAGGAGAAACCGCGACCATATCCATCTCCTCCTAAAAGCAAACAGAAACTAAAAATTCTCTTTACCCATTTCTACAAGTGGTACTAGAAACATTCTAGCGAGTCTATAAGTCAACATTGCATAACCCTTAACATGGAAATTTCAAATTGGGAGGAAAAAACAAAATCACATATAACCCAATACCCAACAGTATTGCGTGTCAGGGGGAGGGAATTTCAGGCAAGTGCAAAATAAATGAATAGAATTCTACTCGAAGCGAGTCACAACTATTCCAAAATTTCTAGTATTATTTCTACATTATGTGCTAAAATATCAAAAATCTATACTGGCAAGTCAAAAAAATTAGCACCAAAGATAACGAGCCCATTTTCAAAGTATAAACAAAAATCCAGATAGTTGGTGAAAGCAAAAACGTAGTCCGAGCATACCCATTTCTATTGGATGAACACCTAAACAAAATTGGGTCTTGTCAAAATCGAGATTACCATATGCTACTGTGATACATACTTAAGAGATAGACGAATGTCTTTTAGTTATCTTGACCCCAAAATTAGTCAGAAATAAGAACATTGTAGCACAAAAGGGTGTGGAAGAGGAAGTTAAAGAAAAAATATAGAACAAAATTCACATACCATGTGGATCGAAAATCTCTAATCAATATTTTCAAATGCAATCCCGCATACTGTTCCGATCTTGTTGTCTCTCCGAGATGTTTGCCTCCTTTCTGACTGCTCGCGGAGAATTCTAGAGCGGTTAAAAAATGACTCTTTTACCACTTTCAGTTCTCATCCGTTCGACATGACCAAACCGTAGAAATTATCAGATTGGGTTCTTCTCTAAAAAGGTTATTGACTGAAACTTGTTCAAATTTGAACTGCCGAAAGAAAAAGAGTATGAAAGGAGTTTTGAGCTGAATGTTGAGATAAAGGAGGCAGGAGAGTAATTTTTATACAACTAGGTTAAACAAATGAGGTATGTTTGTAGACTCCAATGGGCCGGCGAGAGACTTTGGATCCAACTCCAAGTAAGTCCATTTACTCATATTGGATCATAATTATGGCTCAAATGTTCCAACATGGTGGTCCAATCCGTTCAGGATCTCTGCACGTGATTTTAGTCGCTTTGAGCCCTTGAGTCCATTTAGGGACTCAAACGATTGGATCAAGCGAGGCCCATCTCTTTGAGAGGCCCTCAAACACATGTCGGCCGTATAGCATTTGAAGCCCTAACCCTAACTCAACTTGAACACCGAAAAATAGGTTCAACGTTGAGGACCGAATAACAAACGGATGACCTCAACCTCTCCACAATCCCTCATCCCCGAGTATTTCAGAGTCGTTGAGGAGTGTTTCAAAGACGGCTCCACTGAGTCCATGATAGTTGAGAAACCTTAGGAAACCTAAGGTCGGATATGAAGGTGAGATTTTCTCAAACCACGAACCGATCTAAGACTATAAAAGGACCTCAACCCTTAGCTCTCAGATCACGAAATTCTTCAGACTTGAACTCTCTAAACTATTATCAAAGCTCTCATCTTTAACTCCATCTTTATCCCGGCAGACCCTCACATACTATGACACCCTCAAACCATCGCATTAAGCCCTCAAACCATCACATTACCTTGAACATTCGACGCCCTCAAACTATCGCAATACGTCGTCAGAAATCAGTCCCTCAACGGTATTCAAGGCCGAACGAATCATCTTTCAATCCTTCAACGGTGTTCAAAGTCGAGCAAACCGTCTTTCAGTCCCTCACCGGATTGCAAGCTAAGTCAACTATATTTTTATACCCATTCCAATCGAGCTTATGGACTCATGATTGTTTACATTGTAATGGTACACATTGAATCCAAACTAGATAGGCCCGGGTTCACGAGGGACCTCTTCGTTCGTTCTCCGGGAGTGAGGGAATCAATGCCTGTCAAACAGAGACCAAGCGATGGATGCCAGGTCCTGGAGTTGATGTCTGACCTGTTGGTGGCCTATGGTTGCCATGCTCGAAGCCCTACGGGACTCACAGCGAGGACGGGGTGGGGTTTTGGCATCAGATGAACTTATGGTGATTACATGTGTTGGTTCCTACCATTCCTCCCTAGTTGGTCCAGGTCCAAACATCTTAACCAACTCATACCACTGGGCCTCACCAAAATGCGATACGCCTTCCCGTACGTGTAATTCTGCAACAAGTTTAAAAGGTAATAGGTAACACTAGGCAAGACCAATGATTGGACGAAAAGATGATCGCTTCATAGCATTAATAATTAATAATTAATAATGCACAAGACTTACTTCCCCCAATGTCTCTCAGTGTGTAAACCCAACCACTCATTATGTTATCATGATTATGAGAAATTCCAGGTAGAATGTGAATGTGACTGAATTCTTCGTGCCAAACCTCAAGCATGTGGTACCTGTCCCTCATGACATGCTTTTCCACTTCACGGTTATTGGATCCTGGTAACATGAAAATTACAGTTCTACTAAAGAAGATAAAATCGTTGTTGGAATCTTCTGAACTGTTTGCATCCAAGTCTTATGCAAAAGGTGTAGTGGCGTATGGATTATTTATCAAATGTGACCCCAAAAAGGCAAAAACCATGCTCTCTACTCTAGTAGAGCATACCGTTGGTTATACTTGGTTAGTGGGAAGAAACTTAAGAAGACTACAACCATGCTCTCGTATTCCAACCGAATTTCGCAAAAGCACTCCTCCGAAGAGCTGCCATAACTACAATGCAAGATATTCTCAAATCATGTTATTCCACTTCATATTGTGCCTATTTTGCTGTGTTTTCTTTCAGATCATTATCCCTTGTGTAAGGCATGAGCAATTCATGCTCCTATACATATACCATTTTAACATAAAAAAGTGTATGCTCCTTGCATGCAATTGAAACGGTGGCATGAAGTTGTGAAAAATTATTAGGTGTTGACGAGTGAACATCCATAGGACAAAGTCGTTCTCAACTCTGTTAAAAAAACATATGTTGCTTTCAAAGAATCTCGTGGAAGCGTTGAGCTTTGGTGGCGATGAAATAAGCCCTAAGCAGTTTTGAGCTGCCATCCATCATAGTGACAGTGTGCCTGCTAAAAAGACCAGTAAGCATACAAAGGTATATAAATGTAATACATTGACTCTTAAATATGAAATGCATATTGTATTTGCAGAATTTGAATTTTGTATTGTTTACACAGTTTGGTATAAAAAAAAAAGTTTGAAGAACTCAATAGTTGGTCAGAGTGCATGAAAACATTAGTTCAGCGCATTGTGGCTTGTAGGATGTGCAATGTGACTTGTAGGATGTGCGGTGTTTTGTTTCTGGTGGTTTTGTGGATCTGAGAGTGTGACGCCCCCGCAAGTAAGCATCTTCCTCGCTCCCTAGCAAGACGCCACCCGCCTGCAATCTTCCTTACAGAGCCATCTCAGCTCTGTCAGAAAGTTACAAGTACGGACTAAAATTAAACCCATAATTTTAAAAGTCAGGTTGCTTAACATAATAGAATGACATTCTCTTAACCGGATGTGGGCCCCATCGATCCTTGATGTAATCAAAGAAGAGATTGATCCATAAAGTTGCGCATCAAAGGAAAGGAGTAAGTCTTTGATGACTTTAGTCAGGTATGATGACACGATCAAGAATATCAAACAATTAATATGAAATGAATTGTACAAACGAAATACAATGAAGAACTTTCAATGTGAAATAAAACAATGACACGAGCTTAAATATCAAATACCAACCATAAAACTCCCGTGTAGAGCTTAAATATCAAATACCAACCATAAAACTCCCGTGTAGAGAGAGAACCGTCGATTTTAATTTCGATTCCGGTTCTATCATTTTCATTTTCGGAACTGGCGATTCTGAGAACCGAGGAAGAGCCATGTAAAAGAGGTAAAATGATGAATAAGAATAATGTTGAAGTTGAACATCCGTGAACGCATTTCCAATGACGTGGCAAGTGAATCCACAAAACGTCGTCGTCCTCTTCGTCTTGTCATGTTAAATTACAAGAGCTCATCTCATTGATACAGTGGTACTCAAAAATGGCAATTCGTGCGATGATCGGAGCATTTCGGAAACCAAATCGTATACCTCTCTTCTCCCCACGATCTGTAAGTTTCTCCTTCTCTAATCTCATTCAATCACCTGATCATCTTTAGAAGCTCGAATGAACAAACAATTGTGGTGTTTGATTACATAGCTAAGCACACTGGTTTTAGCGGAACACGAAGGAGGCTCTGTTAAAGCTTCATCGTTGAGTGCTGTAGAGGCTGCCAAGTCTCTCGGCGAGGACAATCCTGTATCGTTGCTGCTTGCTGGTTCCGGTTCCTCTTTACACGAGGCTGCTGCTCATGCTGCTTCCTTTCATCCTTGCGTTTCTCAGGTATCATTTCTATCCATCTAGGGCTAATTCATGTTCAATTTGTTGCCTACTCTGATTTGTGTGAATTGACTGAGTTGCAATTTTGATTAGGAGTACAGTTTCAATTTTACCTATATTGTGAAGTGTAAACAAATACTACCTCTGTTTTATTAATAAGTTTCTAAGTCATCGAGACGTTTGACCACGTATAGATTTTAAATTAAACCGTATCAATATATATAAATTATGAAAATATACTCCATTTAATTTCATAATATAATTTTATTATATTTATCTGTAATGTAATTTAGTAGTTATACCCTTGGTCAAAGTTCATGACCTTAGAAACTTCTTAATGAAACGGAGGAAGTATAATATAATATCCAAGGGAATATACTTCCCCTTTATGCTCTAATATCCAGAAGAGTTTAGCTGCATTTTGAGGAAATACTAAAGCTGGTTGCATGGTCTTTTGACAGAGAAGTAGCAAAGTAAACTGTAGTTTGGATAATAATAGTACCAAGTGCTGCAAGTTTTTGAATATTGTGATGTTATTAACTATGGTATTCAATCATATTAGCGCTGTTAGTGAGTAACATTTTATATGCGCAATTTCGTCACTCACTCCTACTCGGAAATTTGTTGGATTTCAAACTTGTTTTGATGTCTGTTATTAGGTCCTTCTTGCAGATTCAGACAAATTTACACATCCACTGGCGGAACCGTGGGCTAGACTGGTGCATGTTGTGCAGCAAAAAGGAAAATATTCTCACATTGTTGCAGCATCAGGTTCTTTTGGAAAGAATATACTCCCTCGCGCTGCTGCACTTCTGGATGTTTCTCCAATCACTGATGTTATTGAGATCAATGGATCAAATCTCTTTGTCAGGTGACTTATTTTGGTCCATTCAAGTTACAATTCTTGTAGCTTGAATCAAAATTGGGTAAAGTACAAGCTTGTGCTTTAGCAGCATCTCATAAGTGTAAATTAGTGTGTTGTCTTTGCTTACTCCCATCTTTTTTTTTTTTTGTATTGTAGGCCAATCTATGCTGGTAATGCTCTTAGCACAGTCCGTTACACTGGTTCAGACCCCTGCTTATTGACCATAAGGTCTACATCTTTTCCATCCGTTTCAATTCCGGAAGCATCTATTGCTGCAGTAATTGATAATGTTGATCTCTCAACCTTCTGTGAAGGTTGGTTAAATATTTTTTGCAGCATATGCCCTCTTTCTTTTCCATCTTTGTAAGCAATAGAGTGTTGAATTTTTGTCTTCTTAGTAATCTTTGCCATTTGATTGGAATGTTCTAGTTTACCAAAATTTCTAGATTAGCAGATTACTCGAAATATTTTTAGACTGATAATGAGATTCTATTTCAGATGAAGCAGTAGGAAAATCGAAGTACATAAGTCTTTCCTCACAAGATACAGAACGTCCAGATCTGGGAAGTGCACGTATTGTGGTCTCGGTTGGACGAGCTATAAAAAGTGCTGAGAATATCAAATTGATAGAGAAGCTTGCTGAGAAACTTGGGGCAGCAGGTTCTTTTTCTTGTCTTAAAAGCTTATAGGTTACAAGTACTTTGCTTCAGTAGTATTTGATTTTGCTTCTCTCAAAATATTAGAATTACCGTAGATCTTTTCTGCTGAACTAAGATTTTGACTTGAAACCGATGCCATGCTCCCTCCACTTCTCTGTTTGTGGATTTGAACCTATGGTTCACCAGTCTTGTTACTTCTGAAGATCTCATTTCCTCTGGAAAATTGATTTCTCATTTTTGTAGTTGGTGCTACTCGTGCTGCTGTCGATGCGGGATTTGTTCCAAACGAACTCCAGGTACATCATGAATTTTCATTTTGGCTGCATATTACTAATGCTCGCCTCGCATCATATGATATATATTATTTGCTGCAACAACTGGCTTCCTGTCGCTCTCACATTTTCCATTGCGACCAAAACCCTTATGATTTGCTGTAGGTTCAGTTCAGAATTATGTGCTATATAACAGTTTGACATGTGGAATTCTTGTGTAAACTTTAACTATCACTTTGGAGTTACACTAGAAACAGCATATATGTTGAAATGTATTGTAGCCCATGATTATAATGCGGATGGTATTTGCATATGCTCTTTTTTATATTTTATATATCTTTTTTAATGATGCATCAGGTTGGTCAGACTGGAAAAATTGTTGCTCCTGAGCTATACATGGCTATTGGTATTTCTGGAGCCATTCAACACTTAGCAGGCATAAGAGATTCTAAAGTCATTGTTGCTGTGAATAAAGATGCCGATGCACCTATTTTCCAGGTCTGGGTCAAATCATGTGCCTCATCTCCTTCCCCTTCCCCTTGCCTGCCTAATGCAGGAAATGCAAATTATCAGTATGAATATGATATTGATGAAATTATTTTTGTTAAAGCTAGGCATCGACAGATAAAATGTGCCAACTACTAAGTAGTAGGGACAATCCACCCTTTTTGTTGTTGTTGTTGTTTTGGGGGGGGGGGGGGGGTTATCACTTATCACTGTGACGGTGCTAGGTAACCCGTCCCTTAGCATGTGTTTGTTATGAGATAAATTAATCATACTTTCTTTGTTTGGTAGGGAAAGTCAGAAGCAATATAAACCTGTGTGACTAGGATTAATATTTCAAGTTACAAAAAAGAATCCACAAAATTGTTTTCCAAATTCTTGTGTAACTCAGGTACTGAACATAAATTAGAAAAGATATTAACATTTGTAGTAATCACCTATCACACAAAACTAGGATTTCTTTATTCCACTTTTTCTTAACACTTAGGTTGTCTATGCTCATTTCAAATGTTAATTATACACCTTGCTATCCTTCCAAGTATTAGGATTATCAGTAACCAAACCATATCCCTAAGATTTATATTAGTGTGTTTAATAATTTCTTGATTGTACACTTTTACGTTGAGATTTACTCAAGTAAGCTGCATCGGACTCATGAATCATGATACAGCTGTTGTTTCTGCTCATCATTTCGAATTTTGTTTACACGGACAGGCATGCATGTTTATAATTCATGAAACTCGTGGTATGCTTTTAACAGCTGAAAATGCTTGAATTTCAGGTTGCTGATTATGGACTTGTTGGTGATCTTTTCGAAATCATACCAGAATTGTTAGAAAAACTTCCTGATAAGAAATAATGAGAAATATATTATTTTGCATCGGATAGGATTACACTAATTCATATCAAGAGAATCTAGAGCAGATTCTGTAATCTGAGGGTGATGAAGCGCCCAGACACTTGCGGTTGGTAAATAAAATTCCTGCTATTACTTAAAAGAGTCTTTATGAGCTGCTGTACAAAGATTGGCACTGTTCAAGATGCAGCTACAATTGTAGACAAAATTTGGGAATCAATTCTTTATCATCCTTGTTATGTTACAAATTGTTTATTCTATCAATGGGAAATTTTCCAGGGTTCCTAGTACCATGTGTGTAGTCTGTAGTAGAGGAGTACTACAATATTCTTACACGGCTCGAGTTTATTTTCACACAAATGGTAACAGTTGTTGCGGTTTCTCAGTGTAGTAGTGTAGTAATAAAAAAGAAGCGATATCACACAATTTTAATCAATTGTGAGCAAAATAAGGTTCGGAAATTGCAACTACGCTGCCTAATCCCAAGAATATATGGTACAACTACTCATGTATATTAAGAATCTAGGCTAGATTGTTACTTGACAGGATGATGCAATAAGGAGCTGGAATGTTGAGTGACTGTGCTTGATTTGGACCCTGTAACCGATAATTAGCTGTTTGTTGGATTGTAGGATTCGTGAATCATGAACATTGACAGAAATTTGAATGTTAAACTAATTCAATAATGTCCATTGACATTTTTTAAACAGCAATTTTTTTTATAATTAATGCTTGGAAATGTTATAAAAAAAAAAAAAAAAAAAGAGTATTTCCACCAAAACAACGGAAAAGCCTCAACAATATCAAGACCAACTCTAACTAAATCACCAAAATCTCAAAAACAAAATTAGCGAGAGAACCAAAACTTCGACAACTTTACTTATACTCTCTCTTTCCAACTATCATCCCGTTATGAATGTACCGGTTACCGTTAAGAAATCACAATTCATTTCAAAACAGTTAAGATAGAGCTCAAATATTTCACAAATTCACCAATTACTCTTAAACTAAAATTACTCTTAAATTAAAATGGTAAAATATCTAACAAAATTGTATATTGAAAATTTAGGGCGTAAAGTTTCATAATATAATTTTGGTAAATATTTTATCATTATAGTTTAAGAGTAAATTTGTAATTAAACTTGAAAATTGTTGATCGTAAAAAGTTAAAATGGTGTAACTGTTTTGGAACGGAGTGAGTGAGGGAGTACGATTTATAAATTTGTGAAACTTGAATTCAAAATTTAAGAAATTCACTCAAGAAAAGTGTTTTTTAATTAAGTTGACACTGCTATAGATAAACAAATAGAAGAGTCGAAAATTAGAATATGAGAATTGCCACTAGCTTTTGAGTTACTAAGTTCCAGCATTAGGTAAATTTGAGGCAGTGTGACAGTAAGAGAATGAACCATGTCTGTAAATGACATTCTAAATGTTCTCATGCATAAGACAATGCACTCCTTTCTTTTCAACTAAAACTTTGTACTCTTACTCAAAAATAAACTACATTGACTTTGCTGTTTCAGTACAGTACGTGTCTAATTATTTTCTATCATTAGTCTCTAATCAATTTTTACAATTTTAAATTTTGAATTTTTGGGAGTGTCAATGAGCTCTCAAACGGTCATTTGCATACATATAAGGTAAAAATATTGAAGTAGTAGTATTAGTTACAGGGGGAAAAAAACACTTTGGGACTTGTATCAGTTTATAATTACTGTACATTACTCGTATATAGTAAAGGTTTTGGTATGTTCAGTGTTAAATTATTCGGTGTTTTTATATGACAACTAGTTGTATGTATTACGAGTAGTAATTTAATTCATCATAGTGAAATGATTTGTTTAAGTGCACTTGATCTTTTTATCGTTCTTATTAATGTCATCCTGATTTTGAATTCTAAATATTCAATTTAATCTAGCTAGTAAGCTCTAAAGTCTAAACAAGTCACACTCACAAGTGTATACGGTGGATTGATCAAAGAAGTACGTAGTTTTAAGTAATTTGATCTTGCTTTTAAAGTTTGTTAGAGTAAATTAATACTCTGTGTACTTGTGCTGAATTTGCAGTATATGTGAAAGATCACAATCACACGGACTACAGATATAGGAGTAGCTAGTTTCATTCTTAAGCAATGACAACAAATTATAATGCAGACGTGAAAACCAAGAGCATCACACTGATTTGGTAAAGTTAGGTCGTTGTAATTTAATGATCGACTTGCCAACTACGAGTATATGAATAAATGGACATGTTCCGTGAAACTAAATTCAATTTTTGGATAATTTTCTATGTTGTTATAACGTACCACACTTATTGTAGTGACTCCTAATTAGAATAAACAGTCCGCTTGCTTATATGCTTTTTTTTTTTTACCTTTTGCAAATGAGAGTCATTTATACACGCATAGTGTAAGGTTATCTATTATTGTTGACAATGTTTTAAATGTTATAGATTAATATCAGGTTAATTATCTGTTATTTTGCAAGGTTCTCGTTAAATCAATAGTCGATTGAACACAACTAGCCAAGGGAAATCGAAGAGCGTTACAAGTCTAATTTATCGTAATTGTATATTTTAAGTTTAACGTTTTGACCGGTTTTCTTTCATAAAATTCAAATCTCTAATCATCATCATTCTACATCTTCGAAAATAGAAAAATGAAACGTTTTGTCAAGAGATTGATCATGTATACTATAGTTGATTAATGCAATAAATGTTGGAGATGAGTCCCTGTGATATGACTTTTAAAGAAGCAGGCAAGGAATCCATGGCATGCATGATATGAAACGACACACACTGCTTAAACGGCACGGACCATAATACTTTCAATTAATTTAATGAGAGAAGAAGATTCATTTATTTAATATATAAATTTATTGTTTGTTTTGTGTTCTACTATCATCAATTTATGGGAAGACACCACCTCGTGTGTTGCGACTTGTGACCGCTCTGCTTTTTCTTGAACTTTGCCTACCTCTTTAAATATTTACACCACCTCGACTTTTTGTGGACTAAAATTTAACTCAATTAATAAAGTACGTACTCCTCTTCAATTTCATTTTCTTTTTTTACCTTTTGGGTAATTTTTATGTAGACTGAAATCATAATACACTTTGGTATACTAAATGGTTAATTTTCAATAGCACGATACAAGTAGTATTTTTGAAACGTAGGTATACGTATGATGTGATATTTGTACCATTTTTAAAAATTTATTATTACAAATGTATGTATATTTATTGAAATATATTGTTTAAAATTATTATTTTATTACATATTATCTTGACATATTTATTTAGTATATCGTATTGATGAGGGTGTTTATGTCACCACTGTAGCACGCCCTCGAAATGACATCAATGCCCTCGAAGCATCTATTCCCTCGAAAGGACATAGACCCTCGAAAGCGTGAAGCCACCAAACATTTACACCCCCGAAACATCTATGCCCTCGCAAGGACATACACCCTTTCGAAGGGACTGACACCCTCGAAACGACCTACACCCTCGAAGGGACTGACACCCTCGAAAGCATCTACCATCAGCTAGGCCCCACTCACATTGCCTATATATAACCAAGGTACACTACTACTTCAACACAATCTCAACACACTTCCACTCTCTAAATACCTTCATTTCCTTCGGGTATTACCACTTAAATGCAACGCCGGTCTGACTATCGGCAGGCCGGTAAACCACTAACCGCCCCACCCCCGTCCCTAGGTCCCCGCTAAGAAATGAACCCAAGAACTACTCTAGGAGGAGGAGATCTTGGAGATGATGAGGAAAACGGCACGAACCATATTTTACCCGCATCAAGTATAATTGATTCATTATTATGTACTACTCATATCATTTTTTCTCATAAAATTTAAAAGAATAGTCATAAATCGGGTCTACTATAAAGATTTCATAGTGTGAAATGCATATGTTACGTGTAGATGACAACTACATGCATTTACGCTTTTCGTTCCTTCTAAAGTTTTTCGTTTGATATCGACAAAATAACTTTTTAAAAATAATTAAAATAGAAAAATTTATTAATGGTGATTTTATGTGCATAATGAATTAAAACACTATATCTTCATATCAATTCAGTTCAGTTTAACTTGATTAAATTTAATACATTTATTAAGTTTAGCCGTAAAGGTTTTGGTTCGGGTATTTGTAGATAATTTACATTTATGTTATTCACTAAAAATAAAGGTTTTTATTCAGTTTATTCATTCCCTCTTATTTTTATTCATAAAGGAGTATTTTTTATGAAATTTTGCTATTTTATTAATATTTGTCATTTTAGCTATAATGATTACTACTAATAGATTTAACTCTACTACTAATAGATTTAACTCTATGTTGTCCATATATCACAACTATCAAAATAATATTATATTACTATTAATGGCCTTTTGGCAACACCTTTTGACTAGAAAACTACTACTAGTAGTAATACTCCCGCTAATAATGTGATATTTTGTCATTTGTTGCGTAGAAATGTTAGTCCATTTTTTATAAGTTTATATTAACTTTTTATTCTAATAACAATTTATCAATTCTTTATTCATTCTTTGCTCTAACAATATTCCAATCACATTCTTTATTTATTCTTTACTATACAAACTTAATCACACTTGTGCTATATACCTATATTCTATTTACTTTATAAAAATTCTTTGCAAAATTACTTCCGCCACATTTTTAGCGGGACGGAGAGAATTAGTTTTAGAAGGATAACATAACAATTAACAACCAAAACCCATGAGATTAATGATATCATCTTTCCTTTCACAAAAACAAAACCCATGAAATTTTAGATTTAGAAAGTATTACCCTAAAATTTAAGTATTAATAAATTTCAAAATAATGGAATATGGAAACATAAATGTGAGCCTAATTCTAGACTAGTGATATGAACTCTAGAATAAGAGGACAAACAAAATAATGCCCTATAATATTCTTCATAGCCCACTTTCTCATACAAAATTTTCTTAAATAAATATATAAAAATTAAAAAAACAAAAAAACAAAAGACAATTGTGCCCACCCTTAATAATTTTCACATAATAAGCATATAAATAAATCTCTCTCTACCGTTAAATTCAAATCCTTCCCTTAAACCCTTTCTCCTTCTTCTTCTTACACACAAACTGCAAAAACCAGAGCACCAAAAATGTCAACATCAAGAAGAACCGCCAGGCGCCACCCAACTCCTCCTCCTCCCAGCCCCAAGATCCTCCACTTCCCCCGCAGCCGCCGCACTCGCCGGAAACACCCCAAATCCTCATCCACCCACAACATCACCAACCCTTTGTCACTTCACCAACACTATCCATCTGGTAAAGTGGACAAGCTAGGAAACCTTTTTGATCAAGAAAATGAGACCCCAGAAGCCTTGTTGAGCTCAGAGCTGTTTCAGAGGAGAGAAAGAGTGGAAGAGGACGAGGATAAGGAGCTAGGAGATTGCGACGACGACGATAACCGAGGAGGAAGCGTGTTGCAAGAAGAGAAGTGGAGGTTTCAAGCTGAGATTCTGAGAGCTGAGTGTAACTTCTTGAGAATGGAGAGAGAATTTGCTTTGAAGAAATTGGAGAGGAACAGAGTCAAGATGCAGAGGACTCTTAGATCAGCTGTTCAGACCCTTGTTTCGGTATCGTTTTTCGATTAGTCCAATTTTTTATGTTTATATGGCCTTATTGTGTTATTGAAATTTTAATGTTCTGTATGATGCAGGGGAGGAACAAGATTGTCGAAGGGAAGAGCGTAAACGCGGTTTTGGAAGAGGAAATCGAAGACTTAGCAGTGAAATTGGATGAGCTGCAGAGGAGTTCCAGGGTGAAGGCTTCCGAGGTTCGAAATTGTAGTAATTTCGATAAGAAAGCTTGCATCTTGCAGCATAGACTGGAGAAGATTGGTGGATTGTCTGATAAATCGAGCAGTATCTCTGAGGCGCGAGTCGAGAATAAATCGACTGATGTAAGAGTACTAGTAACTAGTCCAATTTGGTTAGTTTCATAAAGTTTAAGGTAATGTGTATAGTTCATTCATGAGTTAAAGAAAAGCAAATGCAGATGATGATGCTGAAGAAGAAAATGGAAGGGATGTCGAAAGGGATGTTGGATAGAGTGGAAGCAGACTATTGTTCATTGCTTTCCACTACAGCAAACAGCTCTGTAGCTAGCTCAGCTTCGATTTCGAAACGGATCGATTCGGAGTTTTCATCCTTTTCTACAGGCCAGTTGCAACAGGTAAGTGAGAAAACAAGACTTTGTTAAATGTTGCCTTGATTTTGAAATGGTTTCAACTTTTTAAGTACATGCTGAGTAGGCTACTAATAGTGCTTTAGTATTGTTTATTAGCAAAGAGTTTGCATTATTGTAGTGTAGTAGTAGAAGCTAATCTGTGTGTTTTCACAGTTTCCAAAACCCAATGGTTGAGTTGTTGTTAGTGACAGTACAGATGTTAGGTTTGGTTGGACCACAGTGCCAAATCCAAGACCTGATTCTGCCTCACTTCTCTTCTTCTAATGCTGTCTGAATTGGTTACCAGAATGTGAGCCCTATGGAACTGTGTGAGCCCTATGGAACTGTCTGACAGATTTCAAATCTCTTGGTCAATAAATTATTGTCACACAATTTGAATGTTTCCTCTATTGGAGTAGTACTTTTTGCATCTTAAATTTGTTTGAGGTTTAAAAGGGTTGTTTACTAAGAGTCTTGAATTGAATGTGAATGAATGTAATGTACTATCTAACAGGAACAGATGCTGAATGAGGAGCAGAAATGCACGGGACGGTGCAAGGCTATTGTGCGTAAGATCGTGGAACAGGTGAGAGCCGAGACAGAACAGTGGTCCCAAATGCAAGATATGTTGGGGCAGGTTAGGGGCGAAATGGAACAACTTCAGACGTCACGTGATTACTGGGAGAATCGAGCACATAATTCAGATTACGAAATCCAATCTCTTAAACACACGGTAAGGATTACGAATGTTCTGCAATACTGTTTTCTGTTTAATGTCTTTCGTCTGGCCTTATGTTGTTCACGTACGTATATCCTTGCTTAGGTGGAAGAATGGAGAGATAAAGCTCTAAGTTGTGAAAACAAGGCCAATGAGTTGCAGCTTGAATTATCTGCAGTTAAACAAGAGCTTCAACAGTCGAAAGAAGAATTTTTATATGCAAGTCGTAGCAGAGATAAGACGATTCCACATCCAGATTTGCCCCCCGCGGCTCCCTTGGGGAAACAACTTCAAAAGGAAAAGCTCTTATCAAGTTTTCGTTTCAAGGAAAATAATCATCACACAGACGAGAATATCCGCACTCAAATGGGAGATGAAAGCAAGGCACCAACGAAAAACTCGCCACCAATTACTTTGGGAAAGCAACTTGCAAAAGAGAAGCGGATGCTTATACGCCGTTTGAAAGAGAATCACTGTACAACTGAGGATGTTGGGGCTAGCCGGAGAGTGAAAATATACGCAAACTGCAAAGGGATGGAACGTGCGCCTTTACGGGATATTGAAAATGCATCAGCACCCTTAACAAGACAAAGTAGCAGAACAGGTTTTCCTTTCCACAGCCCTGAGAAATATTCTAGCAGCACAGGGCAAAAGTACAGAAAGTGAGAGGCAAAGGCATCAACTTTTTTTCTTTTGGTAGTTCTTGAATCTTTAGTTAGCTTTGACCAACTAGTGTAGAAAGAAGTAGCCAGTTTTGCTCTTGGAATGATCAATAAAATGAGTTTTATTTTGTCATTTTTGCTATATATTGATAGACAGATCACAGACATATCTAATCTTCTAAGAACTAGTAGATTCTTTATGGTCACTAGTCAGTCAGGTACTTTAACTTTGGTAGTAGAAGTACTTCATAGAATAAATATACATGGATAATTTTCACATGAGAGCTCAGTTTACAAATATATACTCCTCTGACATTTACAACTAGTGTTTCTTTAAGAACATGTTCAAGTATTGCCCTCTGACAAATGTTTTATTAAGCTGATGTTACAATCTCCTGTTGCATGTAGATAGATACATGTTTTGAAGTGATTCTATGTGACTATTAGTAAAAATGAAGAAATTCAAATTGACAATACAGACAACAGTCCTAAAGAGAATTCCTTTTCTTCAAGTCTGTGAAGGCAGTTTGCTTGTCCACAGCAACTAGTCCACCCTTTGCAAATATATTCCTCTTCACCTGAACACAAGAGAAAGAAAGTATCATGTTAGATAAACCAACCCTCTCAATCAAGAACATCAATCTGGCCTAAAAAATCCGAGTTACACACCGTAAAGAATTCAATGAACTACAACAGAACTCATGTTATATAATATATAGGATTTACCTCAGCGAAATCCAGTTTACCCTTATCTCTCATGAACTGATTCATATACGATACCTGCTGAAACAAAACAACACAAGCACAATACAGAAAAGTTTAGCAACTCCTTGTACAGCATTATAGTTTCTAAATGATATAGAGAATGTATCATAACCATGTAACGTAACGTAGAGTTGAGAAGAGATAAAAGAAGAAGGCCTACCCTGGGGCTATTTACAGGAGAACTTGCTGTGTCTTCCAACTCAAGATCCAAGACAGGAATAACAGTGGTGTTCTTCTGCTTCTTGAAACTATTCTGTTTAGACATAACCTTAATCCTACTACTGCTTTTACCGGAGGAGAATCCTACGTTTAAGTTCTTGAACTTTTTCAATGGTGAAGAAGCAGCATCAGAAACTAGAGATGGACTTTCACAATCTGAAGAGTAATTAGAATGATCATCTTGATCATACATGAACTCTTGAATGTAGAAAGTCCAGCTACTTTCTTCTGGAACATCATTCATCTTTGCATCATCATGATCACCACTATAAGACTTCTCCATATCTTTTATGTTATCTAGATGGAATTAGCTGAAAATGAGAGGCAATTAATTATCAAGAGAAGGTTTCTTGAAGAAGCAATGAGAAGATGCAAGTAGGATGGTGTATATATATAGTGAACAATTAGCTAAATTGTTTAGAGGAATATGATCAGTATATGTGGAATCTTGGATGGTGGGACCATATGAAGTTGATGTAGGTTACTTGACCAACTGCAATGTCAAATTTCTTTAATATTTTTTTCTTACACGGGCATCCACTACATGCGACTAATTCGCCCAAGTACCATAAAAACTTTTTTTTAGGTGTGACTCTACGTACAAGTTAAGTTTTTTTTTACCTGCACAAAACTCGAACTTGTTTTTCCAAACTGAATTTAGTCTCTTAACACTTGAGTCAGTATTCGTTGGTACTCCAATAGAAAATTAAGAAATGATTAGAGATGAAAAGGTTTCATTGACCTTTTTGTGGGTTTGGATTAGTGTATTTATCAACAAAGATTTGCAGAATCTAATATTTTTTGTTGAACCTCATTTTCAACCCCTCAAGTATGATTATATTTGTGGAGGATGAACAAGTCTGTATATAAATTGATCATTATGTAGTTGAACGCGACTATTTCTTCTAATTAGTTTTTTGCTCCTAATATAGTGTTGTTAAGATAATACATTGTACTAGGGGGATAGTAAGCCGGCTGCAGACATAGTACTTAATTAACCATAGACATAGAAGACCTGTTTATGTTAATGCCAAACGTGACATTCTGTTGACAAAAGCTTTGTCAAGTGATTAATTATGTTTTGTTATTCATTGTGATTAATTGTCAATGATGAGGTCAGGTACAGCGTCATCATTGAGCTAATACTGATCCTCAATTTGTCAATGTTCTGTATTAGCTTTGTAATTGGTGGTGGTGGTGAATGATGATCTCCAAATGTGAAATGCCCCTTGTAACATTAGGTAGCATGTTGTACACTTCAAAACCAGTTATCCTACCCGTTATTTCAAGTTGGTTTTTTGTTTAGTATTAATTCTAAAAAGAAAACACAAATTCGACCGTCATGAAAAATGTGTAATCAGGTTCAAGTTGAGTTTGGGGTATGCAAACCCAACACCCGTTGTCACTAGTTTAGGCGGAGGTTCCATTATTTCAGTACAACCAAGGATGTATCAAAATGCGTAATTGGAAACGAATAAAGTAATAAGTTTGCAGAGTCGACTGATGGCACTATTTACTTAAGATTTTATTCGTTCTACTCTCGGTGCTCACAATTAGCTAGTGAACAGTCGCTCAAGATAAAATTGCAGTAGGATCGTATACAAACACTTGAAATACGAAACTCGTACAAACAATATAGGAAGACAAACTTTTAGAAAGTAAGATAAGAAGGAGATTTTTGGATTTATGTGTTAATTTCCGATCTCGTCTTTTAAATCCGAAATCATGGGGCTTATTTATAGGTTTGAAAGATTATATATGAAAATTTGCAACACTTAAAGAATGAAACTTCTCGGGCCATGCATTCTGCTTGCAATATAATTTTTTACCAAAATATGTGATGGTTAAGTGACAACGCTTCAATATCACAACTGATAGGTTTTGTGTTTGATACCTGCTGGTGTCAATTTGTTCCACTTTGATAGTGGTGTCATGCTCACTACAAGAAATCTGCCATTTAGCGATGGATGGCTAACTACGGATGCGATCCGTCGCTAGTTAGCGACGGATCGCTGATGTTAGCGACGGATGAGGACGAATTGCGCTCTAAGCTCAGTTCGTCCTTGAAAAGAGCCAAATCGCCTCTCAGATAGAGACGGACAAAGCTTATCCTTCGCTAAGGGAGCGACGGATAAGTTTATCCGTCGCTACCTATGTTGACTATTAGAAAGGAAAAAAAGAAAAATAATAAATTAAATAAATACCTAGCGACGGATAAACCTATCCGTCGCTACGTATTCATATACAGACGGGGGAGTTCTTCTTCTCCCCCATTTCCCCCTTTCTATTTTCAAACCAAATCTCTAACTCCCACTCGCCAATCGGCACCACCACTACCACCGCCGCCGCGAATCGCCACCACCACTACCACCGCCGCCGCGAATCACCACCACCACTATTGCCATCAACGCCACCACCACTATTGCCATCAACGCCACCACCACTATTGCCATCCACTCTCCACTGCCACAACCGCGAACCGGGAAGAACCACCGCGAATCGCCACCACCACCACCGGAGTGTTTGGGACTTCATTCTCCATTCTCCATTTTCCATTCTCTTATATCTAGGTTAGAACCCTAAAACCCTAAGGCTAATTTTTGTTGATTAAATTCTGGCCTACTTTTATTTTTTTGTATAATTTTTTCTTAAAGGGTAAATCCAGAAATAAATGTGGTGAATTGATACAATTGGATAAATGTTTGGATTGATACAATTGGATAAATGTTTGGATTGATACAATTGGATAAATTTTTGGATTGATACAATTGGATAAATTTTTGCTTAAATTCTGGCCTAATTCTGTAGTAGAAGATGAAGTGAATATTTGGGGGAAAGGGGAATTGTGTAGAGTAAAGTGTTGATTAAATTCTGGTCTACTTTTATTTTTTTGTATAATTTTTTCTTAATTTTGGGTAAATCGAGAATAAATGTTTAGATTGATACAATTGGATAAATGTTTGAATTGATACAATTGGATAAATTTTTGCTTAAATTATGGCCTAATTGTGTAGTAGAAGATGAAGTGAATGTTTGGGGGAAGTTTTGCTTAAATTCTGGCCTATGTAAACTATGTGTGTTTAAAATGCTCTCTCCTAGTACTGTAATTCGTACTATATATCTGATTTTACATGTTCTATATTAGATGCCACGTACATTGGGTGTTTCCTGTTTTGAGGCCTGGCAAGCCAACTGGATGTTTCCTTTTTTTTCCATTTATTGTTTCTTACGGTTGTTCTTAGACGTGCAGATCATGTCGAGGCCAAAGAAACCGGGGAAGCTGTTGGCG
Organism: Plantago ovata; assembly: GCA_028274465.1. Classification (NCBI taxonomy): domain Eukaryota; kingdom Viridiplantae; phylum Streptophyta; class Magnoliopsida; order Lamiales; family Plantaginaceae; genus Plantago; species Plantago ovata. The sequence goes on along the minus strand of CM051455.1, from coordinate 56,189,711 downwards.
GCCAGCAACCGTAGCTACGCCGAGTCAGACTCGCCATTCCGCACCCCTAGTAGTCAGCCGGAGTCGGGGGGGGGGGACCTCGGCGACTCATGTCAGCGAGACCCAGTCCCCTGGCCCCCGTTCTAGCAGCAGTGCAAGGTCTACTAGCCCAGACGTGTTTGCTAACCTGCCGGATGATGGGTACAGGGGGGAGGTGTGCAGGGCGGGTGAGCGGATGAATGGCAAGCTCGTCGTCTGGTCCATACCTGGGCATGTGTAAGTTATTTAGTTGGATTAATTTGTGTTTTTGGTATTGTATGTTTTATTTAGCTGGATTAATTTGTGTATGTTATTGCAACAGGATGATGCCGAGGGAAGCTACAAAGTTCATCAGCAAGGAATCCACGAAGAAGGTGGATCTCCCACTACTTGGAGCCCAGTGGCATACTTTCACTCCGGAGCGGAAGACGAAGATTTGGAATGCTCTGGAGGTTAGTAATCTTTCTTCTTCTCTTATGGTTTAAGTGGTATGTTCTCAATTACTTGGGTGATATGTTAGTCACCGTGTGTTAGTTGAAATAGGACAATGTGCAATTGTTTGGGTGATATGTTAGTCACCGTGTGTTAGTTGAAATAGGACAATGTGCAATTGTTTGGGTGATATGTTAGTCACCATGTGTTAGTTGAAAATAGGTCAATGTGCAATTGTTTGGGTGATATGTTAGTCACCGTGTTATATATATGTTAGTCTGAATTTTGTATACTTTCTGAAATGTAGGAGAAGTTCTTCCTCCACAACAAGTTCAAGTTGGAGCTGTGGTATGCCTTCGAACATGAAGGCTCCGAAGCCTTCCGGAAGAAGGTCGCCAAGATCAAGGCATCGGGGAAGAAGCCGGGGTGGATTGGGGAGGAGGAGTGGCCCCTGTGGAAGCAGTATTGGGCGGAGAACCTTCAAGCCCAGAAGCTGTCAGAGCAGAACAGGGAGAACCGGTCCCATAATCCACCGGATGGGACAGGCTCGGTGAAGCATCGGCTGGGTTCGAAATCCCAGTTAGCGCGCCACCTGGACGCGGTAAGTCACGTACTTTGTTATAGTTTCTTTTTCTTTCTTAAGTCTTATTTCAATTCAATCATTACTTTATTAATTTATATATATATTGATGAAGATATCGGAGGGGAGGGAGCAGACCATGTGGGAGCACTTCTGTGAGGCTCACGGGGAGCTGGATAAGGATGGCAAGATGACCTTTAGGGGTGATAGGGCCAAAAAAATCGCGGTATGTTTTATATTTTTTCGATTCCTGAGCTTCTTGTTGAATATTTGATTCTTCGATCAATAACGTACTAATTGAATCTTAATTTTTTGTTTGAATTTTCAGGCGGAGTTCCTGGCCAGGACTGAGAACCTTGATCTCACGGCCGAGGAGGAGAATGCCATCTATCTCGAGATCGTGAATCTCGATGATAAAGGGCGTGTCTTCGGCATGGGCAACCTCTCGCAGGCGATAGCGGAGACGGTGAACCAGGGTGGCTCCTCCTCCAGCTCCTCCAAGCGCCGAAGGGGACAAGCCGATGTGCCTCCCGAGTTCCTACAGGAGCAGCAACAGCTGAAGGCGACTGTCCATCGGTTGAGGACAGAGCAGGACAGGATGAGCATGGATTCAAGAAATCCATCGAGTGGCTCATGGAGCAGTATGCCCCCCCGGTGGAGCGGCACCTCCCGACTTCTTCATGTTCGATGTCGATGCCGATGCCCCCCAGATACTCAGCAGTAGTTCTCTTTTTTTTATTTTTCAAACAATTTTTTTCTATTTCGAATATTTTTTTTTCCATGTTCCTTGAATTTGCTTAGGACAATTAGTACTTTCATTTTATTAATGCTTAGAACAAATTTTATTTTTGTATATAATGTTTAGTTACGAAAATATTTACGTATTTGCGGTGCACAACTACCAAAAAAAAATTAAAATACAATAAATAAATAAACAAATAAAAAAAAATTCCAGACCAGTTAGCGACGGATAAAACCATCCATCGCCAAATCTCAGTGACCCATACCCTGACACGTGTTCTATAAATATAGCGACGGATAAAATCATACGTCGCCATATTGTAGAGACGGATCAATTATCCGTCTCAAGTTTGGTCAACGATGAAAATAGCGACGTATACATTTATCCGTCGCTAAATATAGGGACGATGACATCATCCGTCGCTTTTTGAGTTAGCGACGCCACTTTTCGCGACGTCCTATTTAGCGACGGACTATCCGTCGCTAATGGCATTTAGCGACGGATCAAATCCGTCGCTATATTCGGTTTTTCTTGTAGTGGCTGCCTAATCACACAATTCAGTTTAACCCCCTGTCCCACCAAAATACGAGTGTCCAAATTCAGCTTAACACTGCCCAGAACTGGTGACACCTACTGTTGTGAAGGCACGGACTGACTGCGAACTGATTATTTCAGACGGGTAGTTCGATAATGCAACAAAAGATGAACAAAATCGAGTGTCACCCGTGGATCATCGCCTGCTCTGCACTCCTCATGCACCAACTTATTGCGGTTGTACCATAATGCCCAACATAACATGCACCACAACATGCTCCATGGTAATTTTATCCACCAACATACGAAAGTGATCTATCCAACTTCGTAAGCAAATAAAATCTATGGAGAATACTCAGTTAGAAATAGTAGAATGTGAAGCCCACAAACACCTCGCATAAGGACAATCCAGGAACACATGCAAAAGTGACTCGGCACCACAATCACAAAAAGGGCAAGAGACATCAACAGACAATCCCCCCTAACTAAAAACATTATAAACTGGTAAAACATTATGAAGGACACACCACATAAAAACCGTGATGTTATTAGGCACACCCAATTCCAATTAGTCATAATAGGAGCACTCAGACTGCCAATTTGTAACTGATATGAGCGAGCATTAATTTGCCTTGCCAAATGATAATTCGAACTCATAGTAAAAACCCATCCTCTTGAATATTGCCAAACAAATACATCTGCTCTATCTTAAGAAGACACTGGAATCTGTAAAATAGATGTAACATCTTCTTCCCAAAACAAAGCCGACACCACCTCTACATCCCAACCAGACCCATCTCCAAGAAATAATTCAGCAACTTTAGTACTTCCCATCTCTAAAAAATATGGAGTAAAAGGCCTAAATCCATAATCACTAGGAATCCAACTATCCCTCCACAAATCAATAGTCTGACCATTTCCTACCAGCCACCTAACACCTCTCCTAATCAAATCCAGAGTTCCACATATACTCTTCCAATTGAAAGACTTACTAGACTTTGAAATAGCCTCTAGAATATCATACTTAGAAAAATATTTTTAACTTTCAAGACTTGGTTGAGAAGAGAATCAAGAAACTGCAAAACTCTCCAAACCTTCTTCCCCAACATCTCTAGATTAAAAGATTTCAAATCTCGAAAACAAACACCACCATCCCTTTTGTTATCACAAAGCTTTTTCTAAACTACCCAATGAATCTTCTTATCAACACCATTACCCCACCAAACCCCCCAATTAATGGACTCAATTTCATGCGACAAATAATCAGACAGTTTAAAGCAACTCATTACATAAGTAGGAATAGCTTGAACCACATATTTAATAAGAATCACCTTTCCATCTTAGATAAAAGTTTATTCTCATACCCCTGTACCTTACTCCAAACCCTCTCCTTGAACCAACTAGACACCTCCTTCTTAGACCTATCCATTTTTGTTGAAAGCCCCAAATACTTATGATGCATGTCAACTACCCTTACTAGAAGAAAAGCTCTCACATCCTCTACCCTTTCACTCCCCACATATTTACTAAAAAACAACCATCGACTTATCCAAATTTATCTCCTCACCAGACACAAGACTATACCAGTGCAATAATGATACAATTTCTCTAGCTACCTTAGAACTAACTTGACAGAATATAAAGTATCATCAACGAACAAAAGTGGAGAGATCCTTGGCGCAGAAGGAGTAATAGTTACACCCTTAACCACCTCCCCCTCCTCAACATCATGGATCAAAGAACTAAAAGTCTCAGTAATAAAAAGAAAAAGATAGGGTGGAAGGAGATCTCCCTGATGAATCCCTCTCTCTGGTTAGATTGAACTTAACGATTCACCATTAAGTAAAACAGAGTAGGAAACCGTACTCACACAAAGCATAATCAGGTGGACAAAAACTCGTGAAAACCCAATTGAACCAGCACTCTCTCAAGGAAAGTCCATCCTACTCGGTCATTTACTTTACTAATATCAAATTTTAAAGCCATAAAACCATCTTTCCCTTTAGTATTTCTCTTTAAAAATGATTATTCTCGTAAGAAACAAGGATTATCAGTAAAGAGACGATTAGGGACAAAAACATATTCGGTCTCAACAATAAAATTCATATGAGATTTCAAACGATTAATAATTGTCTTAGAAACAATTTTAAACATAACATTACTCAGACTAATGGGTCAAAACTGAGATCTCCTGTGTTTGGCGTTTAGTGATTATAAACAATATTTGAATAATTCAAGGTGGGATTTGTATTACGATTACTCATAAAAAGGCTTTCCATCCGGACCAGAAGCTTTAGAAGAAAACATATCAAAAAGTGCAGTTTTTACCTCAACTAACTTTCAAGGGCCAATAATCACCAATCTTTACTACTCCCTCCGTCTCACAAAATCTTACCCACATTCCATTTTTTGATGTCCCACAAAACTTTACTCATTTCCTAAAATTGAAGCTACTCCACACATTAAAAACATTATTTTATACACTTAGTACAACTTTACCACTATTTTATACTTTAGCAACATTTCAATTAAACAAATTAACATACCACATTAACTTTATAATACTTTATTGTTTGTTGTTAAATTGCGCGCTAATCCTAATGGGTAAAGATCTCTAGGACGGAGTGAGTAGCTCTTATTTGCTTTAATATATATGTTTTACATAAAACACACTAAACATCTCAAATATTTTGTCAAATGCATGCACATTAATATTATAATGTCATTTGCAGCAATCTTAAAATACCAATCTAAATTTGTTATAAATTCAGTTAGATAATTATAATGTGTTGGCATATATAACTATGATATATAGGCTACAGTCATCATTTATTCCCATGGGTTAGGTTGACACAATGATATTTCCACCTAATCCAAGTTTTCTAGTTGCGAGTTTCATGAATCTAAATCGTTTAGGCTAAGTAGTACAGTTCACAAATTATTTCTTTGAAGTCTAAAGTAGCGGAGATAAATTTGTAGCACAAGGGATTATCAACTCAAGATAAGGTCATAAAACAACAAATGGAAAAATATTAGAAAAACTTAGATTTCTCAATCAGATGATCACGCAGTGAAACTGATATTGGAGCAAAGATAAAAGATAAATGGAGAAGATGTGTTTGAGGGATTGAGGGATAAAGTTAAGACCATAGCTCATTCATATTTATAGGCCTTTCATTCAACCGATCAACACTTCCAATGCAATGTTGATCAACACTCTCAATGCACCATCTAACTAACTTTATTATCTCCAACTACTAAATTATAATTAGTGGCTCACAACATGCCATATAATGAAACAAGTGGTTTGATTAGTACAACTAATCACACAAGCGAAAACTTTTCCGTTTTCCTTCGTAATTTGTTGGTAAGACCTTAATTTCGGCATTGACTAGCCAAACAACTTGCATTATATGATTCCATAACATTAGATTACACTGTCAAAGCGTTTGTAGCCGAGTGGCAAGCTGAGACGCCCCGTAACCAAGTGGTCACGGGTTTGATCCCCGAAATGGGTGATTATCTGCTCTGTATAGAGATTATTGAAATGGGGTTGATTAGTAATTTATTGATGCAAATTTGTAGGCCAAACATTGTAATTATAATAGTATCTCAAAAAAAAAAAAAAAAAACATTAGATTACACTCCGGGGGCTTCAAGGTTATGCACTTATACTCTGTTAAAATACATGGATCAAAAGATCCAGTAATTGTTGAGGATTTGCAGAAGATTGTGAAAGAGAAGAAGGGAACGAAAAGAGCAAAAACAGAAAAGAAATCGAAGCGCCCTAAACCGTTTGATAGTTCGAAGAATTCGTCCCCTAGAGCGTCGGAACAGACGAATTATTCACAGAGGATTGCAGCCGGGCAGAGGCGGGATATTTGAATCCAATTTATCCCAATTTGTCCAAATTAGGGTTCATGAGAACCGCGTGCACTGCAACTCCGATTTGTCTCCTCCCTTCGGCATTAATGGCGTAGTACGATAGGGGTTTTACCACTGTACGAATTACGATTACTTTGACAGTGTAATTTTACTGTATTCACTAGGTTTAGGGCATCAATTGCTTAGTATATAAGCAAGAGAGCCGCAACTCTGTTCTTTCTTTGTAACCTGAAAACAATTCTTCAATATACACAAGCTTCTACATATTTTCTTATGGTATCAGAGCCAAGTTTGATTTCCTTTTGATCATCTTCTTCATCCAAAGTTACTATGGCCAACAATGACGGTGCTACACCACCACCACCACCATCCGCCCCCCCCCCCCCCCCCGGCTGCCCAAAAAACCTATGGCTGGTCATGAAGACCCCATGAGCCATTACTTTCTTCACCACTCTGACAACGCCACTTCTGGTTCCATAACCCCGCTGCTCACTAATACAAACTACCACACTTGGCAACGTGCTTTCAAGATGAATCTTACGATTCGAAACAAGATGGTGTTTGTTGATGGCACTTTGTCACGCCCACCAAAAGATGACCCAGATGAAAAATCTTGGGTGAAATGCAACACTCTCATACTCCCTTGGATGATTCACTCTGTGAGTGATGATATCAAGACCACAATCCTGTATGCAGAAAATGCTGCGGATGCGTGGGAAAAGCTTAAAGTGCGCTACTCTCAACCAAACCAAGTGAGAATCTATACTATTGAACAAGCTGTGAATGCTACTTCTCAGGGTAACAACTCTGTGGCTACCTATTTCAATAGGCTCGCTGGCTTATGGGATGAGTTGAAAGACTATGAAATCATTCCAACGTGCACTTGTGGAAAGTGTACTTGTAACCTTTCTGTTGTCTATAAGAAACTCCAAGAGACCAAGAAAGTGTTCAAGTTCTTGATGGGCTTAGATGCTAGTTACAAGGTTGTAAGAGGCCAGGTCATCATGTCTGACCCTATTCCAGCTCTTGACAAAGCTTTCTACTTTGTTAGTTAGGATGAGAAGCAAAACACTGTCAAAAACATGAACATTGATCCATAGGAGAATACTGCTATGTCTGTTGGTGTGAAAAGGAAGGGGCCCAAGAAGGAACTTTGGTGTCCCAAGTGCAGACTGAACAACCACAACTTGGAGAACTGCTACAGAGTGCTTCCAGAAGTCTGGCTATGATTACTCTAGAGGAGGAAAGAGGAAGAGGCTACAAAGGTGGAAGGACCATCTATCAAGGCTCTAGCTCAAATCAGGTGACTGGAAATGATGAAGAGGAGCCTGCTGCGTTCACTGCAGAACAAGTCTCTCAGCTGCACAAGCTTTTGGCCATGACAGAGAAAACACAAGACAAGGGAAATGCTTCACGGCCACTGGCCAACATCAACTTTGCTTCAGGTATCTTATTTAATCTTACAACTGAACCATGGATTTAAATTCTGGAGCTTCTCATCATATTGTTTGTTCTCCAAAGTACTTTACTAGTAATGTTAGAAATATTACATCCAAAGTGCATTTGCCAAACAGTCTTACACAGACAATATGCTCCACAAGAGACATGGAGGTAAATAAAGAAATAAGACTGAATAATGTCTTATATGTACCAAGTTTTAAACTGGACTTAGTTTCAGTGAACAAGTTTTCTCTAGACAACAATTTATCAATAATATTTGCTAACGGTGAATGTATTATTACACATGAGAATGTTCCTTTGATAACCTCCTTGAAGAGGATTGGAAATGTTAAGTTCAGCAATGGGCTTTACCAGCTGTAGTTTGAAGAACCAGAAGAAACTAGTGAAGTGAAGAAGGCATATCCCATAAATAATGATGATGGAGCTACTCATGTCCTCAGTCATCTCTGGCATTACAGATTGGGGCATCCATCATTTGTTAGAGTGGAATTGTTAGCTGGTATTGTACCTGAAATTAAGAGTTGTAAACTAGAACATTGCAAGGTCTGTAATGAATCTAAGCAGAAGAAGAAGAAATTCTCTTCTAGCAGTACAATTACTCTATCTCCTTTTGAGCTTATTCATGTTGACCTATGGGGTCCATTCTCTATTAAAACCATTTCAGGTCATAACTATTTTATTACTATTGTTGATGAGTTTTCAAGAACTACATGGTTACAACTGTTGAAGAGCAAATCCAGATGCTCAAATGGCATTGCAAGGCTTTATAAATCAGGTAAAAAGATAGTATGAAGCCAAAGTAAAAAATAGTGAGATCAGACAATGCTCCTGAATTTCAATCTCACAACTTACTATACAGAAAAAGAAATTAAACAACAAAAGAGTTGACCATATACTCCACAGCAGAATGCAGTAGTTGAAAGAAAACATCAACACATACTCAAAGCAAGGGCACTGCTCTTTCAAGCTGGTTTACCTCAAAGATTTTGTGTAACGCCCCGGCCACTAATCGACCGAAGGCCCGACCCTTTGGCCAGCGCGGTTACTCCTGGATTGCTCTCCGGGGTGATATGCTGGCTCCACAGACCAACACGTGTTCTAATTCGCGCACTTTGTCCTCATTCGTGCGCGCACGGGAACTTCCTAGTGGGTTACCCATCCTAGAATTGCTCCAGAGCAAGCACGCTTAAATCTGAAGTTCTTCTAGGTGGATTCCCGAAAAGAAAGATGCACCTTGTTGACATGAGTAGCGTTCTCAACCGCTTTAAGCCTCTGAATTTCTGGGGCGTTATATTCACCCCACCTTGAATTGCGCAACGTCCCCGTTGCGCCTTGACCTTGTCCCAACCAACCGTCCACCCCTTGCAAGTTTTGGGCTGGTTCGGCTCTGATACCATTTGTAACGCCCCGGCCAGTCGGCCACTAATCGACTGAAGGTCCGACCCTTTGGGCCGGCGCGATTACTCCTGGATTGCTCTTCGGGGTGATATGCTGGCCCCACAGACCAACACGTGTTCTAATACGCGCACTTTGTCCTCACTCGTGCCCAGTGGGTCACCCATCCTAGAATTGCTCCAGAGCAAGCACGCTTAACTCTGAAGTTCTTCTAGGTTTATTCCAAAAAAGAAAGGTGCACCTTGTTTATATGAGTAGCATTCTCAACCCCTTTAAGCCTCTGAATTTCTGGGGCGTTATATTTTGGGGTGAAGCTGTATTTACAGCAGTATATTTGATAAATAGAATTCCCAGTCAAATCTTGGATAATAAATCACCATTTGAACTTTTGCATAAAAAGAAACCATCATATTCACACTTAAAAGTGTTTGGATGTCTGTGTTATGCATCTAGCTTACAAGTAAACAGGACAAAAGGATATAAATGTTATGATCTCAAAACCAGACAAGTGTTCCATTCTAGAGATGTGGAATTTGCTGAATGCATATTTCCATACAAGAATGAAAGAGTAACAAATAAAATTGCACAAATTGAATTTATTGATCTTGAGTAAATTTGGGGTTACAATCTCTAGAGAAAATCTCTGATTCTAGTCAACGACTTGGAAAATCTACGCGAATTATTGTCTTGAGAGCGTCAATTCAGGGCCTTCGCAGCTTGATGTTGAACTTAACCGGTCTTGACTTGAATTCGCTTGAAAGCGTCAATTCAAGGGCTTCGCGGCTTGATCTTGAATTGAGTGGGACTTGACTTGAATTCTCTTGAAAGCGTCAATTCAAGGGCTTCGCGGCTTGATCCTGAATTGAGCGTCAGGTCTTGAGTTTGATCTTCGCGAACGGACACGTCTTCAAGGGTCGTAGAGACTTGATCTTGAATCTGGAATGTTTGTTGCTTTGATCTTCGAGCGAGTGTCTCCACGAGCTTTGCGATCTTCTGTTGCTGCTGCAAGTGTCATCGCGACTTGTTCTTGGAGCCGCCTTTGACTTCTTGAAGAACTGGAGCTGTTCTTGCTTAGAAAGATGACTTCGATCTTCTTGACTTGTTGAAGAATTCTTCACTTCTGTTTGAGCTCTGGAAGGCTTCTGAGTTGTGATTTTCTGGTGGAGAGTGAGCTCGTTATATAGGTGAGGAAAAAGATAAGTACCAATTCTGATTGGTCGATACATATTTGATCTTATTTGTATTTACTTCTAGCAATTAATTAATAACTGCATCAATTTTATGACGTGGCACCATTTGATTGGCCAGAAATAGCTCATCTTTTCCACACAATTATTTGATAAGAAATAATATTAAATGGCTTTAAAAACTCAAGAATTGCACATGGCACAATTTGATAGGCCATAAATATACATTTAAAAATCAATAAAAAAATCTATAATAAGTGGAATTAAATTTAGTAAAATTCCAATTTAATATAGAAAATTTATTTTTCAAATGATTTTATTAGACACAAAATTCGAGTGTCTACAGTCCAATAATGTAAGAAAATAAGGCAAAAAAAAAATTGCTGCTAAAACCTTCACTTGAACAATCCCGCCAACTAGAGATTATAAGGTTGTGGGATGCTGCAATTGCCTGAATCATGATGATGCACAAACAGACTCCTCCTTCAATGGATGGCTAGACCAAGTGCAACTTGTTTGCTACTTGAGCTGTCAGTAGTGAAACATACTTCAAGATCATGAATATGTTTAATAAATGTAGTCGTCCATGCAACAACTTTACATGTACCTCTCTTAAAACAATACACAACTTTGCTCCTGCTAATAGCATCTGGATGTATCCAGATTCAATTTCATTTGCCTAGTAGGTTGTGGATTCCAAGAATGATCAGATTCTGGTGGATGTGAGCTAAAGAACCTGGAACCGCAATCATGGACTGTATAGATAGATAAGTTTTTATCAGTAGAACAATGTAAGAAATTATTTACATCATTAGACAACTATAGTATTGAAAAGTATCATTAAAGAGATACATCAATTCCATTCAACTTAGAGAAACTCCAAACCACTTCTCAAGAAAAGAGAGAGAAAAACAATGCAAGGCTTTAAATGCATACTAATTTTATTTTTTTTTAAACGACAAATATTACAACTACTCCCTACACTGATATTATACAAATTTACTCCTAAACCACCTTATTTCTCCACACCTAAACCGACCTTATAACCCCGTCACCGCTAGATTGAACCCTGCACCTCCCCTTCAATAACCCAAATCCTAACTGCTACACCACCTTATTACTCCCATACTAAAATATTAAAACCAATGAAATGTGATGCAATAATTTTAATGTCATTGTTGTTGGCACCAAAGGAGCAAACAACAAACCATTCGTATGTGATCCAAGCACTCTGTCTCTAACAACCAATAATGACATAACAATATATAACGCATGACAGAGCTCAACAACAAATTCTCAAATTTAAACTCCATATAATCATCATATAATTGTATGCATACAAAACCACTTGAAAGTATGTAGCCGTACCTTATCCTGGTGCAGTTTCTGGCGAACTTGTGCCCTTGCCCTTCTCTCTTCTTCCTTTGAGCTACAAACCTGGAGTTTCATGGTCACCACAAGTAGAATGAACATAGTACGTACCACAACAACAGAACAAAAACAAGATCAGACAAATGCTGAACCAATATGAAGAGCAAACCTTTTCCCTCCATTTTCTTCTACAATCTGGTTTGCTTCCAAAAGTTCTTTACCAACTTCAAAAGCGGACCTGTATTTGAAATGCACTCTTTGGATCCCTATATTTAATATGACATATGTCATATCTTGATCAATTATGTCCTTGTAGACATCTATATCTGAGCCATATATGACCGCAGCAACGTAATGACCCTGAGAATATTATAGAAGTTACAAGAAAATATAAAAAGAGAAAAATTATAGTATGTAAAAAGAGAAGGATTACAAAATTCTAAATTGTTGATTTTTTTAAGTACTCATTCATCGGCAAGAATCAAAATTTTGATATTTGCTTTGATTGCTTGTCGTTTTTGCCTCCCATTCTCTTACAACGGATAAGAAGTCAAGTCATTCACGAGTTATATTACAACTCAGATCCAAAAGAAACTTTCAACACAACAATTTCATCAAGTATTTTCAGAGTTCATCCAGATACATTGGCAACATATAAACTTGAGAAAACAGAATGTTAATTAAAGAGCATACACACAAATCATCAGTGCAAAAGTAAAGACCCATCTCAATGCTACTAATTCCGCAAAAGAAAAACTATTTTATGATACAGACACTAATCTAGCAATATAATGAAGATGTTAAAGGTAACATTGTGAAGACAACCCAATATATAATGTTTTGGAAAGAAAGAGGATCAATATAATCATATCATAACCAGAGCAAGCTGGTAAGTTATCCGGTCTGGATATACTACAAGCAATATTCTTAAAGTAAAGCCACAAATTTTAATTTCTTCTGCTTAGTAACAAACTAATTTAAAAAAGCAGAACCGTATAAATACAGGATCGTATTTACAAATGAGACGTTTTTTTGCATTTTGCGAATCCACTTGGGACCAAACTTGCGGAGTACGTCGAGTTAAGGGACCAAAATTGCAATTTTCCCAGCATTCTAGCAAACTAACATGGGGTGATGTGTATAAAGTTGGTGATGGAGCGCGATGGTGCTTAGAGTAACAGATAGATGGACGAATTTCGTCCGCCATTGAAGACGAAGCGGAAGAATAATGATTGAGTACGTCTCCTTTGAGACCACTAGTTTCGTGAGACCAAAATGAGACTCAAAGGAATTAGAAAATACATCAAAATCTCGCTGATCCATTTAATAATTCGCGGGTCATGTTATAACCCGAAATTGAACCGGGTCATCCTCCCTAACCCGTTCAAATCGACGACATATTTCATTCTCTTCTCGCCGTTTCTCCCTCACATCTCTCTCTCTGCAACAAAAGCTTCGATTCTCGCCTTCATCATCGTGATCATCATCGTGTTCATCATCGTTTCTATCTTCAACGAATATGAGGATGAACGATTTCTCTCCTAGATCGTTGAATGAATTGAACAATTTGAGGATTAGATTGGCTCAATTGAAGAATTCGAGAAGGAGAAAACGTTCTAAGCAAATTAAGGATTCACCAGCGGTTGAAGTCGATCATGAAGACACAGGAGACGTTCTCATCACTGAAGGGTTTGCCATGAGACAGTTCGAATTTGATGAAGAAAAAGATTTCAGTGAATTTGCTGAAGAATTTGTTGAAGATATTGATGAAATACCTAGAGATCCAGAATTTACAGAAGGATTTGCGATGAGACAGTCAGAATTTGATACAGAAGATGATTTCATTGAATTTGCTGAAGGAATTGTTGAAAACATTGATTCAGAATTTGCAGAAGAATTTGGTGATGAACATGAAGTTGATAAACATGAAGCTTCAGCTAATAAAGCAGCTTTTGAACAATCAGGTCCGTTTTCAATTTGTTTGAGTTTTATGTATTATTCGTTTGAGTTTAATGAAATAACTTTCTGAGTTTTACTCTGTAACGTACTGTATGTTACAATTTCGTATGAGTTTTATGTATTATTGGTTTGAGTTTTGATTCCAAGTTTCAGAGTTTTTCTTTGTAAAAGTTCTGTATGTTACAATTCTGATTTGAGTTTTATGGATAATTTGTTTGAGTTTTACTCTTTAGATTCTTGAGTTTTATTCATAGACTGATTGAGTTTTATAATAATTCACTGCAGAGGAAATACCACTCTCTTTTGATGGTTTAAAGAAGGAAAAATGGGAACATTTTGAGGATGTGTTCAACTACTTCTGGAATTCACTGCAGACTGATGTTTGTAATAAAGTAATGTATAACTGTTTGTAATATATATATGTGTTTGTTATGGAATAATGTATATGAGTTTTATATGTTGTTATTTTTGAGTTTTACATGTTGGTAGTTTGAGGTTTAATTCAAACAACAACTACCATACAATGAACAACTAGCAACATTCATATAAAATGATGTTTTATATGTTTGAGTTTTATATGCTATTTGTTTGAGTTTTATATTATGCTTGTTTGAGTTTTACATCTGTATTAAAAAAGGTGTACAAAAACCTTCATATAAAATTGAGAATCCTCAAAAAGTCATACAATTTACAAAAAATAAAGAGATCCCTGATTGAATCATGTGAATGGTCCTTAAAATTATTCCTGCATTGAATTTTATATGTTGTTATTGTAACGACCCGACCAATCCGGCCGGCGTGGTTACTCCTGGACAGACCCACACACGTCTCAACAGTATGATATTGTCCGCTTTGGGCCTGAGTCCGCACGGATTTGCTTTTGGAATCACCCAAAAGGCCTCATACCATGTGAGAGTGGTGGTCTAACATATATACCCTTTATTCCACTCACTCTTAAGCGATGTGGGATGCGGGACATTACAAACTACCCCCCTTAAAGCCTCGACGTCCTCGTCGAGCGCCTTAAGTGGTGGGGGTGACAAACTGACAATAACCTTTACCAACCGTCCACCCGGTGCGGGCTTAGGGTTGATCTAGGCTCTGATACCACTTGTAACGACCCGGCCCACTAACGGGCCGAGATCCAGCCCAACGGGCCGACAAGGTTACTCATGGGCGCTCTCCGGGGTGATATGCTGGCCCCACAGACCAACACGGGTTCTAAACCGCGCACTTTGTCCTCACTCGTGCGCGCACCGGGAACTTCCCAGTGGGTCACCCATCCTAGAATTGCTCCAGAGCAAGCATGCTTAACTCTGAAGTTCTTATAGGTGGATTCCCGAAAAGAAAGGTGCACCTTGTTGGTATGAGTAGCGTTCTCAACCCTTTTAAGCTTCTGAAATCTGGGGCGTTACAATCACCCCCTCTTAAATTGTGCAACGTCCTCGTTGCGCGCTGTCCTGAGACCAACCATCCGTGAAGGATTCTAGAGGTGGCCCCTACGGGCTCAAGAGGTGGCTCCCACCGTCGATACGGTGTAGCACTTTGCCTCGTATGGCACTTAGTTCCCGCAGTTCCGGATAGTCCCACTCTGATACCACCTGTAATGACCCGGCCCACTAACGGGCCGAGACCCAGCCCAACGGGCTGGCAAGGTTACTCATGGGCGCTCTCCGGGGTGATATGCTGGCCCCACAGACCAACACGGGTTCTAATCCGCGCACGAGTGAGGACAAAGTGCGCGGATTAGAACCCGTGTTGGTCCGTGGGGCTAGCATATCACCCCGGAGAGCGCCCATGAGTAACCTTGCCAGCCCGTTGGGCTGGGTCTCGGCCCGTTAGTGGGCCGGGTCGTTACAGTTATTTTGAGTTTTACATGTTGCTAGTATAAGGTTTAGCAAGACCAGAAATTATTCAACAAGGGATACAGAAACTAGCCTACAATGAACAACTACCAACATTCATATAAAAAATGAGAATCAGTAAAACTCAAATGCAGAGTAAGTAAAACTCAAACACAGTATAAGTAAAACTCAAAACAAAAAAATATTTGAAAACCAAAAAACTAAACAACAAAAATGTACAAAAACATTCATATACAATTCAGAATTCTCAACAAAGTCATAAAATTTAAAAAAATAAAGAGATCCCTAAATCATGTTAATGGTCCTTAAAAATCACAAATATCTCTAAAATTGATTCAATTTTCCAATAGACTATTTCTTCAATTTTCTTCTCTGACCCATCTTTTTCTCAAACTCACTGCAGATATGTTCTCTTTCATTTTCTGCAAAGTTTCTGACACTCTCAATCAACCGATTCTTCCTTGTATTTGCATCAGACAGACCAATTGAAGCAATTATTTCAGCTCGTGCTTTCCGCCTTTCAGCAACCTATTAAATTATAAAAATAAAAACAGAAAATCAAGTACATATAGATTTCAAAGATTATATTTTCATAACTCACTACATAATGCATATAAACCTCAAATAACATATACTCAAACCTCAGTAATGTATTATTAATAAAACAGAAGAATAAAACAGACACATAAAATCAGACTCAAATAAAACTCAAACATGATATACATAAACCTCAAACTTAACAACAATAAAACTCAAACTTATTGGAGCTCATGACAGACACATAAAATCAGACTCAAATAAAACTCAAACATTGTATACATAAACCTCAAACTTAACAACAATAAAACTCAAACTTATTGGAGCTCATGACAGACACATAAAATCAGACTCAAGTAAACTCAAACATGATATACATAAACCTCAAACTTAACAACAATAAAACTCAAACTTATAGGAGATGATGACAGACACATAAATCATACTCAAGTAAATATAATATCTCATTTTCAGCAACAGGAACACCAGAACCAGAATCGGCATCAACACTAGAATCATAAGTCGAAAGTACAACCATGATTGCTGCAACAAAAATCAGACTCAAGTAAGACTCAAAACATTATATACATAAACCTCAAACTTAACAACAATAAAACTCAAAATTATAGGAGCTGATGATAGAAACATAAATCAGACTCAAGTAAAACTCAAACATTATATACATAAACCTCAAACTTAACAACAATAAAACTCAAACTAATAGAAGCAGATGACAGAGACATAAATCAGACTTCAGTAAAACTCAAACATAATATACATAAACCTCAAACTTAACAACAATAAAACTCAAACTAATAGAAGCAGATGACATACACATAAATCAGACTTCAGTAAAACTCAAACATAATATACATAAACCTCAAACTTAACAACAATAAAACTCAAACTAATAGGAGCTGATAACAGACACATAAATCAGAATGAAGTAAAACTCAAACATAATAAAAATAAAACTCAAACTTAATAACAATAAGACTCAAACTTATAGGAGCTCATGACCTGACTCTTATACTTGAGATTGCATTGTAATTGAATTATAATTGAATTATACATAAATAAGCACAGAAATGAAGAGATCAAAGCAATTACAGCCAACAAAATCACAGAAACTAATATACAAACTGAAATGAACAGATCGAAGCACTTACAGACAACGAAATCAAGCTAAATAAGCTTCAAAGAGTGTGGATGAACTGCAAAAACCTAACACAAACCGATAAAATGTAGAGTTAGGGCTTCGACATCAATCTAGCATCCGAAAATGCGTGAATAAGAAGAAAAACTAGCAAAATTGAAGAAATATATGATAAAATTGTAGATTAGGGTTCCAAAACACAATCGAGAACAACAGAATCAAACGAAAACTCACCTTCAACAGCTGAAAAACACAATCTGGAAGCCGACGAAGAGAATAGATACGACAGAGACGACGATCAGTAGCTTTATCACGGCGACGGAGCTTCAATTCACACGACACACACAGCTTTCTCTCTCTAAAACTCTCTCCCTCTCTAGGTTCTCTGAAACGGGAAGAAGGAAATGAACGAAAATGAACAAAAAAGCGGGCGAATTATCATATTTATACCTAACCCGTTAAAAGATCCGAAAGCAATAAACCGGGTTATAACATGACCCGTGAAATTGGATATAGTATAATGGATTGATCCGGATCACTTGGTCTCACGGTCTCAACTTAGAAAGAGGTCTTAAACAAGAAATTGTAAAAAATATATACTTATAATATGCAATTTTGTATGTTATTATATTATATACTTATAATATGCAATTTTATATAGAATTAATTGTAAATGGTAAATTTACCATCTCAAAAGACAAATATGGATGTTCACGTCCACCATTATACATTGATTTGTATTTTTTTAATAACTTTGAGAAACCTTTAAGCACTCACTACTCACCAGCTAAACCAATAGATTGTTAAACTATATAAGTACGACAGGTTATATATGGCCTAGTGATTTTGTTTGGCCTAGAGACATGATGCTCAAATATGTTTATAAACTCATACAAATTATGTATTTTACGTGAAAAAAATAGATAGGAGAGTGATTCGAACTCTAGGACCGGGGCGGCTGAAGACCTGTGCGGTCAGCCCCACCGCACAGGGTCTCCAGAAAGTGAGGGCCTCAAATTTATTTATAATATGTAGATATACAGAGTTTTATGTTAAAACACAATTGAATTGTAGTGGCTTGGTGGACACAGATACCGGTAAAAGTGTTATATTCTTGCAAAAGTCCCTAGTTCAATTCTTGGTTTCAACATTTTTATCCTTTTTTTAAAATTGTTATAACATTGTTTTTTAGGCCTATCTTACGGGATCGAGCAGGGCCCCTAAAATTCAGAGCCGCCCCTGCTCTATGAATGTGAGTAGTGTTTACGATCAAACTAAGGTGGAGCATTGTGATAAGGGAGATATTCTATGGACCGAATCTTTAGTATTCTCTTTTTCTTTGGGGCGCCTACAAATTGCCCAAGTATGTCTCCAAATATTTAATCCCCCCCAGCCTTGATTGTTGTGTTTCAATGTGTAGAAATAAGTTTAACTTTGCTACACAATTGCATGTCATTTACCACATTGCCCTTTAGTTTGGGACCCTCACGTTTGCTTTTGTCGGCCAACAGTGACACAAGCCATTTTGCTGTTTGGTCCTTCATGTGTAGCTTCCATTTTTTTTTGTCGCATTGTGTATATTTGCGAATTGCCCCTTGATTAAGATTCAGTCAAATGGGAATTGGACTGAGTAATTCCCCCCAAAATCATATGAGGTCCCACTGATTTTTTTTTACGTTCAAAATAAAAGTGGCAGAACCATTTACTGTACTCCCATCTTGAATTTTATGGATCTGACCTAATTTCTAAGTCTTCTTATCAAAGATAGTTCTCTGGATACCAGATCTGCTTACTTGTTCATTTTGGAAGATTTGTGAGTGTTGAATTTGTCAGCTAAATCGCTTCTTTCATTATTGTCGTTAAAAGGTGTTTCTCAGTATTCAATACGAATTTTTGTAGTTCTTTATGTTTTCTAATCGATTTTCGGTGTTGTATTTGTCTGGAGTTTCATTGATGGATGAGGCTATGGATGGGCGTAGGCCAATCAAACGGGAACGGCGGCCAATCAGTACTGGTAATGCTCTGTTTGTGTTGCCTGTAATTTTTTTTGGCATGTGAATTGTCTGAATTTGGAATACGTTGTAATGGGAAAATATGTTTTTTGTCTATGATAAAAGATTATGAAGACAATGAGAAATATATGGATCGTGATACAGATCTCGATGATGAACTAGTTAACCCATGTGAGTAAATTTACACAATGTTTACTTTAGTGTAAGCAGGTGAAGTTTGTACATTTATTTTTAAATAACCCATGTTTGTTTCTTGTAGCAGTTGGTTTTGAGTTAGAGGATAGTGAGCAGATGGATTTAATTGAGGAATCAGGTGAATGTCATGCTTTCCTTTCTGTTTTATGGGGTTGGGTGTGCAAATGTATATGTGAACCTGCAGTATTGGGTAATATGGAAATATGTGTATTTGGTGGACTGTAATGTTATTGTTGTAATGAATTAAGAGAACACATATGTGATGTTTTATGTAGATGACTCATATGAACTGGTTAGAGTGCGTAAGAAGCGAGTGGCAGATGGTGCAAATTCTATAGTTCATCAAGGAGGTACGAGTTCTGATGTTTTAATTGTACATCTGTTGTGTGATGTTGTTTTAACTGTTTCGCTCTCTGTGGATTGATTTTTTATTTCGTCTGTCCATACATAATCAGTGGTAATTGGTGGTGCTCGGAAGGCTTCTAGGAATGTGTTGGACAACAAGTTGAAGGTCAGCCGAGGTTAAGATTTATGATTCAGTATTGCATTGAAAATGTTATTGAATAATTATGAGTTTCTCATTACCTCTGATGTTTCATTTCCATAAGGCTTAGGTTATGGTGATCGGCTGAGAAAGGGAAAGGAGGTCGTGGGTAGTAAAAGGATGAAGTCTTGTTCAAATGGTTATGCGGGCAGAGGTAATATTTTTTTTTAAGTAATATAGATTTTGACAACTCTGTATACAACATTTTTGTGCAAAGATTAATTCTCTGGTATTTCATGTTCTCATGTAGTTCCAAGAAATGGATCCGTGGAAAGTGTCAATGCAGAAATTGCCAGGGCGATTCATGTTGGTAATGAAGTTTCTTTGTCCATTACTGTTATTGTACACACCATTATTCATATTTTATTGGAAGTAATGAAGTATCGTTGTCGTATGTTTCGTAATGGTTTTAGGTGAGGAAGCTGATATGTATGACAATGATGCTACACCTGGTAACCTCAGCAATTTATGACTTTACATGCGTACAAAACTTCTGTAATACTTCTATGCATTTTGGTATGTTCTTCAATTAAATGTATGTATTGTTGTAGGAGGAATTGTTTATCGGGGGTGTATACAAAACATCGTCACAGAGCTCCGTGCATTACCCCTGACAGATGAAGACATGAGCTGTGTTGATCGAACACCATTCCGGTACTTTGTACATGCAGCGTTTGATATGAGGAAAGACCGGGTTTTCAAGCAGTTGAAGAAGAAAAACTTCATCATAACAAGAATACTGAAGAGATACGAGGAGATTCGTGGGGAGGGCGGTTTCTTGTTTGGGAAGGCTATGTTGGTGCCAACACGCGTCGACTTTAAGCTTATATTTGCAATTCAGGATGGTGAAGTCCCAGTCGCAGTTGGTAGCGGAAGGGTGAAGGTAACAGGTTTCTTGAGTAGATGTTTCCCCAAGAAGTTGAAGAAGACTTATGGGGCTTCATATAGGCTATCACCACAGCTCATTAAGAACACTTTGATCACGAAGGTGAGGAATGGTGATGGAGTAGGGGGTGAGGACGTGGCTAGGCTTATCCATCTGTACCTCCTTGCAGCTTTCTTTGCTGTAAACCTTAGTTCAAGTCTGAGTTGGCGGCTAACCGAGATAGTAGACGATTTCGATAGGCTTTGTGAGTATGACTGGAGTGGTTTTATGCTTGGCGGATTGATGTATGACATAAGCCGCTCCTCCAACTTGCTGGTAGGATCGTGTACAACATTCTTACTGGTCAGTTTGCTAACCTTGTATTTCAACTGAGTTATGTTTTAGTGTTTTATCTAAACATTTTGTTAACTGAATCGCTGCTTTTCTGCTGCAGTAGTGGCTGTGTGAGCGGAGCAATCTAATGGTCCCTGTTACGGGATGTTTGTTGTTTCCAAGATTCTTGAAATGGGATCTCCAATTAATGGGTTCTGAAATGGAGAAGCTCGATTTTGATCACCTCGATGAGTACACAGTAATAATATTATTCAATGATCCACTAAAAAGCAAGGCAATATAGTATGTTACTATGATAGGGTGATGTCGTGATGTACTTGTGTATTTTGAGAGAGTATGTTTAAGTGTTTTCGAGTGTATTCATTTGAGAATGAAAAAAAATGTGTAAATGTGTAAGTGCAAGTGTTTATCTGTTTTCATGTGTAGGTGTGTATGTGCATAACTTTGGTATTGTACTGACCATGTGATTGCCTTTTTTATGAAATACACGTACAAGTTTAAGGTGGTTGCTGTTTTTGCTTTTAACGTACGTACCAACCTATCCCACTTGTAAACATATGAACATGTACATAGGAAATAATGCTAACTTAATCATGTTCTCATCAGCCATATAAACATTGACTTGGTGCACTGATCTGATATACATTTTCTTGGCAAATTTAACTCATACGCATTACGGCAAGAAGACATGTTTAGGTTATAATGTACACAATTGCATGGTTCCGTATGCACCGAAACATGAACACTCTTACTAATATCTTGGTCAGGCGTTTTGTTGTATATTTTCGAACTTGTGGATATGTATATCTGTTTCATTGGGAATGTTTATATGTGTACAGGTGTAATGGTCACTGTGCAGTGAGTTATTTGATTATGGGTACAGCGTAAACACGCACTTTTTTTTGATTGGTTACTGTTTGTTCTTTAAGTATACATATGATAATGTAAATACTGACAGATAGAAACATAAACATCTCCTGAAAATCACTTGAACGTTGCATTGTTTAAGTGAATGCATAAACATGTAATCAGAGAAAGGTACTCAGTGAAATCATAAACATGTAGTAATGAGCACCGTAACATGGCCGTGCTGTAGGAAACTCAGAAACATTGTTGTAGTGAACTCACAAACATGTACTCTGCATGACCGGTTTCTATATGTATTCATGTATATGGGTGTAAGTAGCCAATATTTAGTATTTTTATGTAAAAGTGGAAGGTCGAGTTAGTAAATAATTAGTATGTTCTTTCCCTTCATTGTGAAGTTTTATATTAATTTTTTCCATTATTTTGGAGGACAATTTCAGGAGTTCCGCACACCACTTGTCCCTACGGAAGAAGAGATTAGATTGCTTGGTGATGTATTTGTTTTGCCGGCCATTGTTGATGTTCAAGTTGAAGACTTGCAGACCAGTACTCACGAGTGCACACTGAATGATTCCGCAAGGATTCGTGGTAAACAAAGGGCTGGTAGCAGAGGGTTGCCTGATAGTCGGCAAACAAGTAGTGAGAGGAATGTGTTTGAGCATCAGGTTGGTCTGGGTGTGCATGAAACTGAGAGCTTGAACTACGACTCGGTGAGGAGTAAAATCCCTGAACCTTCATTTGATCTGGGTTTTGATAATGGGAATGAACCTGGGAATTATCGTGTGGAACCAATTGTAATCTCTCCTAAGGGTCAGCCTGGTTTGTTCGATTCTAGCCCGTCAGTAAATGTCAGTAGTCCGGTACGTGGTGAGTACAGAGTGAATCTGAACAATGCAAAATCAAACTCGGAGGGACATAGTCTGTTTCCTCCTCTTGATTGGTCTCGTTTCGAATATTTGGATAAAAGGGTTAAGGAACTTGAGTCTGAACTAGAAGGAGCAAGAAATCAGATCCGAGTGCTAGAAGGTGAGGCTAAGGAGACTAACTACCATAGATCCTCAATAGAAAGTGCAGTAATAGCTGAGTTTACTTTACATATGAAGGATGAAGTGACCTCTCTCCGTGCTCACATGGAGGAGTTGAAGGATGTAAAACGCCGGCTTTGGATGCAGAAAACTGAGGACGGTAAGAAGCTAGATAGGTTGGCAGATGAGAAGTGGCAGGCTAATTACGACCTTGCGAGAGAGCGTAAGTTACACGAGGCTGTTTTGGTTGAAAAGAAAGCATTGGAGGAGACTAATTCTGAAAATAGTGCCAGAAAGGTTCAATTGATGATGGCAAATGATCGTTTCAATTTTGAGTTGGAGCAGGCGCAAGCAGAGATTGCAAGGCTCAATAACCTTTTAGGAAATCAAGAGAAGGGTCTGCTTATAGAATCAACTGAGAAGAAGACTGGTGTTGTTTTGACTAGTATACCACCCCATACTAGTAATGTATCAACTTCTGAGACGAACTCGTGTACGCCAGCTAGTAGCTTCAAGACACCAAAGGCAGAGCAAATTGATCATAATTCTAGGGTAGATCCAAACTTTCCAGTAGTGAATTTGTTTGTTTCGCCTTGTAGTGGCAGTGTGAAACCTCCGGTTTGGGACAATTCTGGTCCACTAAGTAGTGGAAGTGATCGTTGTGGACTGGAACGAGCATGTGCCAGTAGTGGGTCCTTTGTCACGGCTATGGCAATGGAAAATGAGGAAGTTGAGGCAAAGACAATAGAAGCTGAATCAGGTAAAGGATCAGATGGGCCTCCAAGTAGGATTGTTCGTATTCATGAGCGTACTCTCTTTGATGATAGGAAGAAAAAGATCATGGGAACCCCCCTCCCTTTATCGTATGTGGAGCCTCAGAAGACATCAGTTACCTGCACCGCTAGAAGAGAAATGGCTGTTGACCGAAGTAAGCCAGCATTCACATACACTAAGCCTCACATAAACACTTGGTTGGTGCGGAAATTTGAGGAGAAGCTACCAAGGTAATAACTTGTTTCAGTTTGTACATGTTCTATTTCTCTGCAGATATATATGATACATAATAGAATAGATGGCAAATGCACTATTGTTATTTTCTTTATGTATGTAACGTGTACTTTTTGTTGTGTTATGCAGCGACATTATTCTTCAGATAGAGAACCAGCAGGTCTCCAATTACGTAACACTTGCTAATGTGGAGACTATCATGAATCATGGTCAGGTGGAGGATTCTGTAAGTGTGTTTAGGAACATGGATTCCCTTTAGTTTATTTCTGCTAGAGTATTCTTACAAATGCTGACTGAATGTTTTGACTGAATCTTTTATAATTATGTAATTGGTATAATGTCAGGTGATCGATACTTGGGGTCTACTTATAAACCAGAAAGTTAATGCTGAGAATTATGCCAGGGACAACCGTGTGATGCTAGCTAGGGAGACATACCTTTTCCATAGCTTCTGCTGGGTATTTTTTTTTTCGGGTCTTGTTGTTTTCTTAAGTTGACGTGGGTTGCTTCTTGGTTGTAAATTTGATGGTAAATCTTTGTCTTGCAGATAAATGTGGCTAGGATGGACTTGCCTGGATCGTACCAATCGCTTGTGACAACTTATATTGATAGGAAGATCGATGAAGCGATGAAGTATAACACCTGGCTGTTCCCAATTAACAGCACTGGGAAGCTAAATCCAAGAACAAATGTAGGAAACCACTGGACGCTGCTGAAGTTTTCGGTTGAGCATTCTTCGTGGCTTTTCATGAACCCACTGGCTCCCGGTACAGCAGAGCATGATGATCACTATCATGCAGCTAAGATACTTGTAAGTTTAACTGTATTTGAATGGTACTTTGTTAGTATGTTCGGTTTCAATTGGACTATATGATTGAGAAATCAGGAACAGTAATTACTTTGCTTATATTTCAGGTTAAGCATGTTGAGAGGAGGATCAAGCATTCGAATTCTAATAGGCGAGCTGCTGTCCTTCGTACCAATAAGGAGTGTCCTTATACTTGGTGCAGCCAAACACCGCAACAGGATCCTAATTCTCTGGATTGTGGAGTCGTGGTTTGCTCGCTCATGGTAACTATCATTCGCAATGGAAATATCCTCCGTGAACAGTGGGATATTGAGCGGGGTGGCATGTATCGGGCTAACATGATTAACACTTTTGTTGAACATGCAATATCGAAGGAGCGGGCAGAGCATGCGGCACGAACATTTGGTCAGCCCCGTTACTAGGTTGATGATTATTAGTTTGGCTTAGAATTATCTTTTGAAAGCTTATGAGCTTAGTACTTATCTATTTGACCTCACCAATTCAATATATTATGAATCATGGTGTTAGTTGTACAATGCCTTTGTCTTAGTTTGAGGATATCTATTTGAGATTGGTTAAGATAACAGACTCAATTAAACCCTGGATACCTTGGCTTTCTGTGTTTTGGCAGTTCTCTATCTATTTGTGGTATCATGTATGCAATGAGAACATGTTGGTTGTCTTAATTACTATGTGTAGATGACATTGGAATACATCTTATGAGTACATCTAAGTGTTCTGCGATGATATATTATATTATGATATAAGAACGTTATTTTAGAAAATACTGCAATTGAACTAAATTTCAGCATTTTTAAGGGAACCTCTGAGTGGATGTGACGAATAATGTGTGAATAACATCTGTTCTTCCTGAGTTGGTTTGAGTTATAGATTGAATCATAATTTTCATGGAATGAAGATGCAAAATTAAGGGAACGAATGATTTTATTATTTTTTCAAAGAATTGTATGTGGTAAAGTGTTTTTATGTTTGACTTTGTAAAGTTTTCTTACGAAGTAGTGATTTCAGTGGTCTGAACTGTAAATAGCTGCATGAGAATTTAAAAGATTTCGTTTACATGTATTATACTTGGCAGAATTTTTCTTTTGAATATACTGGAATGTTCAACTGTATCTGTTTCTGTGTGTATGCGTGTAGGTGTTTTTGTGTTTATGTTTCTAGCTGAAAGTTTAGATATGTACATGTGTATGTGTTTAGATGTTTACATGTTTTTGTGATTATGGCGGCTAAATTTTTGTGTCTGAATTCGAAATCTTATGTAGTATAGGAGGGAGAATCATGTGTCACATGTTCAAAGATTTGATTGATGTTAGAAGTACAAGATATTTTTTGAAAATATAGTATTATAAGGAGAATATAGGCTTCTACCTAGCTACTTTTACACAGATTCCCTTTCTATCACCATTTTGTATATAGGATAGGAACATGTGCCATTAGTCCTTTTTATTTACTTTCTTGAAATAGATTAGGTTGTTCTCTCTTATAATTTGGTCATATTATCCATCTGATACCACAAGCTATTTCAGATTTCCAACCTTTTCTTCTCCACAGAAAAAGAAAAAAAAAATTCTAATGGGTGGAGAAATTCGGGGCCAGAGTTACAAGCGCTTCCTGCTACCAGTGGTTGATGATTCTGACGAACGTGTGGTATGGCTTTTTGTTACTTTCCTTGCTTTTTTAATTTGTACTTGTAATGAAGAACAATCTAACTGTAGGCTTGGTATGTTTAGCCTGAAATGTTAGTCTGTTACATTTATCATTTCTCATTGATGTGTAAAACACATAAATTGGTTTATATGTTCTTAACTTGACCTAATTATATGTTCTTACCCCTGAACCTTGGTGGTGTGCCTCATTTCGATTACAGTTTGTTTGGATAGTAGAGATAGTACAAATACATGTTTATGTTTCACTGTGTTAGCTTGTCCCTTTTGGTGTCTTTTCTTGTTTCTTCTTTCTCTGTATCTAAGTTTGTAGATTACTATGTTTCTCCTTCTAAACATGAATTTATCCTGATTATAGGTAGTATTAGATGAATGTTTACCAAGATCTAAATATTTTTTTTTCCTTAAAATTAAGAATGTTAACTTGTAATGCCTATGTGAGAAGGAGATGTATGGTGTTTTTGTTGTTTGCAGATAGCTGAGGAACATTTGACAACATTATTTTAGATCTAAAGAGTGTATGGGTAGTGTATACTAGTGACTATTTGGTAGCGACTTTAGTGTTTTGCCTGAATGTTATTTCATGGTAGTGTACATTTCTTTTTGTCTGCTTTCTGATTTTCTTAATCCTCTATGTTATTGCTGAATATATAAGTTTGTGTTTATCCTTGATGAATGTAAAAGATTGTATATCTTTCGTAGGAACTGTGTGAGACATTTGTGAGGGAGAGCTTCCAAATTCGTGAGGGGGAAGTCTTCTTTGTGCCTGGCGATGGACATGCATGGGGCATTACTGTAATGGAGGAAGATAGTCATGTGTACCTCACCACAGGATGGTCCATATTCAAAGGTGTGTATAACATTGAGCAGGGTGACTTCATACAGTGTTCATATGACTGTGCGAACAAGTTCTACGTGAAAGTGTACAAGAAAACCTTGGTTGAGGAGGATTTCAGTGATGAGGCAATGGCAATCAGAAATTCATTTGATGAGAATGAGGAGGGGCTAGCTGCAGAGCAGTTCCGTGCTGACAATGGTGAGGGTAGAGTTGGGGAATTTTGGGATGATCTCGCAGGTGACTCTGATTTCGACACCCCGACACAGAGCACAGATAAATTTGAAGATCTTAGTGATGACCCTTTTGCTGAGAACATTGAAACTGACTCTGATGCTGATGTCGATGCACCCGAACCGGATAATTTGTCTCCTGACCTGACACCAAATGCAACTCAGATAGCTTTTGATGCTATTGTTTCTGCAGCAGTAGCAAATGGTGAAGAGTTTGACACTTCCGAAGACATCAATGATGCACCTGTGGTTGCTTTGTCTTCTATTGGCGATGCCATTCCTTTACCTGCTGAAGTAGCTCAAACACCTGAGAGAACTCCAACTCAGATGGATGTGGGAGAGCCACGTTCAGATCATGCTAGTGTAACCTCCAAAAAAAAAGAAGGTAATAACACTTTACCACATCTGTAACTTTATAATCATCTGCAGTGCAAGTAACATTTAAGAAACAATAAGTTGTTCGAAAAGTAATTGAATGTGGTTGATTTGCAGTTGGACGTTTCAAGGCGCTGGTTGTTGGAGAGAGGCTTATGTATCTATCTGATGACCATGAAGAAGCTGAAGGTGTGAACAATTATTAGCAGAAAGGATTTCTACCTTCAACATCATAGTTTTAGCATTTTGTGTGTTTTATTGTTGTCTTCAGTGACGAATAAGTTTTTCATTTATGTGCAGGCTATAACGCTATAAGGCTGCTTGACAGTGAAGAGAATGGTTCTTCAGGTACGGTTGCTACAAATGTGGCTAGGATTGATGGCAACATTCAGGCTCGGACTAGGTCTTTGCGAATTTGTGGATCTCCAGGCAATACTCTATCTTCTTGTAAACCTTTTTTTGGTCATTGTTGTTCCCAATATTGTTGTATTACAGACTCATTTAAGAAAAATGTTGATGATGCAGCTGGTGGGAGTGCTGTGAAGAGAAATGTTGTTTGTGCTAGTAGCCACAAAGTTGTAAAGAAGAAGTCAGGTGAAGCATAAACTCATTTTTTATCTTCAAGTCTGAATATAATTGGAAATATGAGAATTTATATTTGCGGTTAAGTTAAGTTTTATGGGAAAGTTTTAAGACATGGTTTTCCTCTACCGTTTGGCAGCAATTTGTGGTATTCTTGCTGGTACTTCTTCTGCATCTGGTGCGCATGATGATGGCACAGTTGTCTTTTGTGCTGTAAGGATTGAGGCTAGGCACCTTGGTAGCAACTTTGGCCTGGTATGACTCCTTCTTAGATTTTGTTTAAAGTCTGAATGATAACATTTTGAAGATGTGTGTTCTAAATTTCACTTGACAGACCCTAGAAATGAAATTTGCTCGATGCAATCTTGCACCCGGACAGAATAAGATTGCATTGTCGGACGAGAATGGGGTGAGTACGCCTATAGAATGTTATCTTGGAGAATCCATGGCAATGATATCAGTAGGGTGGAAGGATTTTGCGGAGTCTCATACTATCGAGAAGGATGATCTTGTGGTATTTTCTAACAGTTCCTACTGTGATGACTGTTGGAACGTGAACATTTATCGTGGAGGTGGGGAACGCTTTGATTACTGTGCCGTGAGGATCGAGGCTACTCATGTTGGGACTAATTACGGATTGGTAAGTATCGTTATATTGATGTTGTGGTTGTAAAGTTTATATTGTTATATAGTTCCTTATTAGGACATAGTTCTGAATCCTCATTTTGTTTTCGTAATAGCCACTGGAACTTAAGTTTGCTAGAGCAAACCTTGTCCCTGGTCAGAATAAAATAGCATTGACAGATGATGATGGTGTGACTAGGCCTATAGAGTGTTACCTTGGTGAGAACATGGCGCTCATTTCCGTTGGTTGGAAGGAGTTTGCGGAGGCAAGAGATATCCGTGCTCGTGACCTAGTGGTGTTTGTTAACAGTGCCTTTTGTGATGAATGCTGGTATGTCAGCATTCACCATGGAGGGGCGTAATTTGGGTTTGTGTCTTTTGGATGAGCTGAAGTTGCTGCAATGGTATGGTCGTCTGACTATGTTTCGTGACTGGATACGTAGAAGGATTTCTTCTGTCTTGCACGTAGCAGATGTTTGTATTTGACAAATATTCCCAGTAGTGCTGATTAAGATCTGTCAAATATAGATGCATCTGTTATGGTTAGTTAGTTTTGATTTGTTTTGGGGATGTACTTGCAGCTCAGCTTATTTGACTTTTGGTTATTAACATGTATTGTAATGGATCAAGTTGACCTTGGGAAGTACTTAGTTTTATGTTGTAGTGAATGTGTTTGGAATTTGGAATTTATTTGTTCTTATTGCTTAAATTGTTTTTCTCATAATGTAAGCAATTGTGGTTGAAAATGAGTTTTATATAAATGATGATAATACATGAATGGTTAGACTTCATAAGAAAACATTACTTGAATAATCTTAGAGCACAGAAGAAGTAGCATTTAGTTTACAAATTCTCCCATAGGATGTTTCATGAGCATACACAAAATAGGACAAGTCTATGTTTTGTTGTTCTCTACTTGTAGTAAATCAGTGAAATGCATATGAGTAGAGCAATGAAAGTGATTTGCAGTTTTCTTTGAGTTTGCTGGAGTCTGCTGCTGCATTCTTGAAGTTTCTTCTCTGCATCTTTGATCTTGGCCTGAGCCATCTCTAGTCGCATGTTGCATGTTTCATTCCGTGTCTTCAAGTCTCCATTCCTCAGTTCCAAACTCTCGACCTGTTCCATGAGGTAGTGCACGTCATTTGTTAGGAGGTCATTGTCAGTCTTGATCCTACGCCCAAGCTTCGAGGCAGGACTTAGTTTCTTGGAGGAACCTAGGAGATAGTTGCCACCTTCCTTAAGCGTGCATCCATCGTTGCATTGATGCCCACCAATCCACACATGAAAGTGTTTTGAACCTTGAAAAAAGTTACACACAATTAGTGAGAAGTTAGAACTTTCCAGCCTTAGGTTTATAGCTACTTTTACAGAAAACGTAATTGGTTGTAGAATGAACAACAGACTGTGGGGAATGAAAACATGTCTTAGACATTTACAACAACAAGCTTCGTACGACTGAAAAAGAGATATGTCTTCAATGTACATGGTATTCCAGGTATCTTAGCAAATCTGATGAAAATAGAAGATGCAATATTTTGACAGATCTAGGCAAAGTATTTCGAAAGACAAAAAGATTTCAGTGGCGATTTTACCTGGTATGTAATGAAGGCATTGTCTGTACCTCATGTTTGGGTGCGCAAATGTAGAGGATGTGAAGCCAACTAGCTTCTCTCCACACTGGCAATTCGAGACGAGTTCATCCTCAGCCATTGCTCTGCCGTTTTAGGTTTGCAGGTATGCGCGTTGTAATGGAATTGGAGTAGGTGTTCATATTTATGATTTGCTTTGCCGGTGGAAGTCTGTTTTTATTGGGTTGGGCTGAATCTAGATAATTTAGGCCCACAAACTGAAATTTGGAAGCCCAATGTTCTGTGTATGCTTGGGCCTACGATGCAGTCCTTTATTTGTAATGAAACTAGGGCTGTATGTTGAACCGAATGTTCGTGAACGTTCGCGAAATTGTTCTGTCAACGCTCGGTTCGTGTTCGGTTCGGTTTTGACCGAACAGTTCGCGAACATGTTCGTTAATATAACGAGCCGAACACGAACATTTTAGTTTCCGTTCGTTTGTTCGCGAACAGTTCGTGAACATGGTATAATATAATATATTAAATAAATATAAAATATATACATATATAATTATTATACATACTACCTTTAACTTGTTTTGTGCTTTGTTTAATATTTGGCGTTAATTTTATATTTTTATTGTGACTTATATAATGTTCTTAGACACTTTTGGCAGGATATTTAAATTAATTTTGTAGTATCAATATTGTTGGATTTTAGGCCTTTTTGTGTTAATGAACGTTCGTGAACAAATGAACAACGAACTTTAACGAACAAACATGAACATTCTATAATTTTAACGAACCGAACATGAACAGGCTATGAATTGTTCGGCGAACATGAACATGAACCGAACATACTATATGCTTAACGAACGAACGTTCGGTAAGCCTCTTGTTCGGTTCGTTCGGTTCGAAATACAGTCCTATACGAAACACATTGTCGTTGTTTTATAATTGAGACATGAATGTGATAATGATGGGTATATTTGCATGCTTAACTAGAATAACAGAAGTAATGTATGAAAGTTAGATTATTATTGTTGCATTTTAGTGATTGCGTTGTATGAAAGACACGTCTATCCATGTGAGGATGTCTTAGTTTGGAATATTAATCTTGGGAAAATTTAAAAAAAATACATGAAGCAGTGAACTTGTATCAATGATATGCTATTGTTGTGGTTAGAAATGATGGTTAAATAATTTGCAATTAATAGCAGATAGAAACATACCATAAAACAAGTTTGCAAAATAGGTGTTTATACAAAAGTCTTGAATGTGATCATCACCAAATTACAGTCCATAGTAGTGAATCAAAAGACACAGATTCTATGTAGAAGTAGTGTGCTAATGGAGTTGAAGAAAAACTTAAGGATCGCCTTGCTTTGAAGCTGTGGTTTGAGCGACTGTTTGAGGCTTCAGAGTGAGTTGATTCTGATTGTGTGGTTCATGCATCCTTTCTCCGCATGTTGTCCAATGGTGCCTTCCCAACTGTCCACAACTTTCACACGTGAACTTCTTTATCCGTGGAATCTTCTCCTTCTCGAACCTTTTCACCTGTGGTCTGCCGGGAAGATTTTTTTTGATTGGGGGTAGTATCTTTGGTTGGGTATCAATCTCTGGGAACTCATACATACCAGTTGTGGGTATGGGATGGATGGGGTTATGATATACCTTGCGAAGTGATTCCGTGAAGAAGCAGGGTTCAACGTAGTGACGAATGTCCATCCGGCCTCTGGTGATAACTGCCACTGCATGGCAACAAGGGAAGCCATTTATTTGCCAATTCCAGCACGTGCAAGTCCTTTTGTCTAGGTCGACCTGTGTTTACCATTGTAGCGACATAGAAAGATGTACATGAGATACTAAAATACATAAGTGAATAAGACGAACCTGTTGCTTAAACACACTGTCCGCATTTGTAAATGTGTGGAGGTCTAACCATTATAATGTAAGATGTGATGCAGTTTAGGGACATATATATATATATATATATATATATATATATATATATATATATATATATATATATATATATATATATATATTATTTGCAGAATATAAGGCATAGCCAGTAGTGACAGACTGCACAGATAAAACGGGCAAGTATTACAATGATGGGATATTGCTGGACATGTTAGTAATTGTAATTGGAAAATAAACGATATAGATTGAGAGCGTAGTAGGACTGAGGTAAAAGGATATAGCAGAGTGAAGAACAAATTGCAGACTTAGCATATTCTAGATTGGGCACAGATTTGAATTTTGTAATAAGTGCAATATATGAGTACAAACTTACAATGCCTGATGGAACAGATAGAACCTCATAGAGTGTTCCATTTTCACTCATTTGGATATCCCAAGTTGATGAAATATTCTCATCCAAGTTCCACATTTCCTCTTTCGCTGGAGTAAGTGCCCCTGGGTGTTTGTGAGCCTACAATATAAAGTTTCAATTAATGTAGAGTAGGGGTGAATGTAAAATAAACTTTGTATTAAGTGCTAAGAGTTGGTAGCATAAGGCACTTACAACAGCCTTCCTATCCAGGTGTCATTTCATAAGTATTGATCTTATTGTGTCAACCATGTAGTTAATGTTGAGAGACCGAGCCTCAACAATCTTAGCATTGAAAGATTCTGCCGAACTGCTTGTTAATTCTCCGTACCGCAAGAGGTCTGGTGCATATGCTACAGCCCATCTCTCCCTGGGCAGATCTAGGAGGAATCTACGTGCGATGTCTTCGCCAAGTCTGAGGAACGGTATCATCTCTGCTTCAAATAACCTCTCCGTTGGGGCATATGCTAGGTTTTTTAAGAGCATTGCCATGGTGTTTCTATGTTTGTCTGTGTAAAGCTTCACACCATATCTGTCCCTTAGATTCTTCATGAGGTGCCACAAGCAGTAGAAGTGGTACGGTTTCTGGGATATAATGTCAAATGCTGCTAGAATGCCACCAGCACGGTCTGATACATAGATTATTTGCTGGTGGTGTTGGACATGTTGGATTACCAACTTCAAGAACCACACCCAGTTTTCAGTGTTTTCGGAGTTCACAATAGCCATGGCCACCGGTAGGATGCCTGATTAGAGAAGAAGCACGATTATAATGTGTCTGAAAAAGCTACCTTTTCGATGTGTAGTAATTTACATGAGAATGAAATATTAATGCGGCGTGAACGTCAGTGACAATATGGTATATAAACACATAGGCAGTAATACATTTAAACATGTGAAAGGGAGAAACGTTCACATTAATAGACATGTAAATAGATGAACATGTAAATTGATATCTGTAATGACATTAATATGCTTACAAAACTGTATATGTAAACAGATGAACATAAAGAGGTAAAGATGTAAACATTTCCAATCTAATGACATTAATAAACAATCCAAAATGTAGATGTAAACAGATAAACATGTAGATGTAAAGATGTAAACATTTCCCTTAATTGTGAAGTGAAGCCCAGGACATATAAAATGTGATTTGTGTTTATATGAACACAGAAGAATGTTTACATCTGCACATGTGTCCATGTGGTGTATAAACAGATAGGCAGGAGTACATGTAAACATTGAAAAGACAAATGCGGACACATTACTATACATGTAAACAGCTGAACATGTGCACATTTTTCTATCATGACATTAATCTACAAACCAAAATGTATATGTGAACAAATAAAGATGAAGAGTTAAAGATGTAAACATTTCCAGTAATTTAGAAGTATAGCATAGTACACGCAAAATGTCCGTTGTGTTTATGTAAACACACAAGCATGTTTACATCGGAACGTGTAAACATTTCAAACCGTGACAGTAATGTATATGTCGAAACCTGAACTTGTGAGTAGATGGTATTTGCATTGACAGTAATGGAAAGACAGTAAAATGGGGCACACACAGTAACAGTGATAGAGAGAAACATTTAAAGTGTACATGTAAACAGATCACCAGGGTAATACATATAAACATTAACATATCAAAAGTCTAGCATGGGGCACATACAATAACAGTAATAGTTAGAAACATTGAGACTTCAAAAGTATACCATAGTATAATGAACATATTTTGTCTACTGTGAGGAATAGACTATGGTGTGCAAGATATTTTAGAAAATGTCTGAACATAAAGGTAATGTTGAAAGTGCAGTAGAAAGAGTAGGAGAGATCTAAGAAAATAGCATCAACCTATAACAGATATGAGCACAGCAGGTAAAGGCAGAATGAGAAGTAAATTATACACTATGAATCATTTAGGAAAGGGACTAATTCATAATGTGAATAATTTGGAGTAGTTGCTTACTATTGTCACCATCCTTCGCGGATGCACAGAGTAGAGTTCCTTTGTATTTATTCCTCATGTAAGTTCCGTCGATAAATAGCATGGGCCTGCAGAACTTGAAACCGTCAAGGCTGGCCTTGAAAGCGAAGAAGAATCTTCTGAAGACATTAGAATCTGGTTGTGTCTCCAAGGCCGTTACACTCCCCGGATTGCGTCTGTGCATAGAATGAGAGTACCATCTGAGGTGTTCAAAAGATTGTTTGTAAGTACCAAATATGTTAGCACGAGCGACCTCCACCCCACGCCAAACCTTTTGGTAGTCCAAACAGAATCCGTGAGTGTTAAGAAGCTGTTTCTTGATCTTCATTGGTTTAGTAGTGGGCTCAGCTATTATTTGTTCCTGTATAATCTGCCCAATGAGCCTGCTGCCAAATCGTTTGGTGTCATTGCGCATGACACTAGATCTGCAGCTGTGAACCAAATGTGCATCTTTTATGAAAAGTGTCTTGGTAATTGGATGTAGAGAACCCTGAACAAACCACTTGCAATCATCCGCAGTCTTGAATTTGCAGAATGCCGTGATGTATCTCGCTTCATTTCTTTTGAGGTCGTAATGGAAACCCCTTTTGGAAGCATACTTTCTAGCTCTGCTCTAAATTCCTCAGGCCCCCCTGAAAATTCTTGGCCTATGTCGGTGATGCAGTTTAGCCATCCATCAGACATGAGTGTTACGTGTCGTTGTTTTTTGGAGATGTCGTAGGTTGGTTTATGAGTGGTGGCGCCTGGGAACCACTCCCCAGTAACCTCACGGTCCTTGCACCTCTGTTTGCTTTTTTTTTTGGACTCATATCTCCGGTCAGCCCTTTCTTGTTCTCTCAGCTGAGACTCAGTATCATCATCAAACTCGCTAAACTCCCCTTCATCAGTGTGAGAACTGTTCTCCATATATTGTCGCTCAGAATGTGACCGTGTTTCGTAATTCCCTTCTAAGATGTAGTCTTCAAAGTCAGCATCTGATTGCGATATTTCAAAAAGTGGGTGTTTGTAGGTTGAGTCAGTGGGTTTATTAGTTGAGCTTTCAGAGACTGAGGGTGCTGTTCGTGCTTTCCTCTTATTCATGTTGGATTTGGTAGTTTGGGTAGGGCTAATAACTGTTTTTGTGATTTTGTCCAGGGGGGTTTTGGTAGCCATTGTAGGCGTATGAATGGAATTTGACAGAGCAAAATTAGCAGGCAATGGTGGGTGTGATTGAGTGTGTGCTTTATGATTAGGGAGGAAGGAGGTGGACGGAATCTCAGAAACATGGCGAATACTAATGTGAACAACACAAGGTGCCGAAATTGAAGCTAACACAAGCATTGTGGCAAATTCATTTTCAGAAGACAAGTTGTAATTAAGATGAGCAACAACTGAATAGATGAATGTATCTTGTGGAGCAAGATTAAACTTACTTTGGATGTAATGGCGGAAGCTTCCATACCCGTCGACTTCCTTGGCCTGCATTCCGAATTTGAACCCACGTAGGTCAAGAAGTATTACTACGGGCGGTGTCTCAGAGTTGCCGGAATTGGAAGGGGCGGCCATGCTATTTTGGTCATGTACCGTGATTTAGGGCTTAGGTTTTTGAAATTGAGCTGCTGGTATTGAAATTTTGGGACATTGTTAGGGGGTTAGGGATTTTGATTTTCAGATGGATCTGAATTTGGGGGTTTCGGTGTAAGTCGTTCTACGCTAATGTATTGGATGATGATTTAATGAATTTGCAGTTCTGCCCCAAAAACTTATGTTGTTATGTATCAGTATAATTAAGGGTATCAGATATGTAAATATGTAAAGTGATTGTGGCTTTATGAAAAAAGCGGAAGGGGACCACAAGGGGACAATAATAGTTTAAACCCAGTACAACAACTTGGGGTGGATGAAATCAAATGGGGGAGATGTAAAGTGAGATTTGCCAATGAGGGCATTGATCTAAAAGGGGCCATTGTTGGGCAATTTGAAATATCTCCCTTTTTCTTTCATGTGCCTGCGCTTTAAGCAGAATACGGTTCCCATTATGATATTGTGATAAATAGCATGATTATTATGGAATCAGCTGAAATGAATGTAAGAAGTTTCAAGCAATTTGAGAGTAACAACTTATGGTGAAACTTTTTGTTACAAAGATGCGGTTCAGCTTGAATCTGAAAATTAGACGGATGAGATCAATGTCACAGTTGACATTGCCATAACAACATAACAGACACAGTGCCTGATCACCGATTCACCGTTGATCATTCTTAGTTTTATCCACTGTTTTGATCAGTTGTTTATGTAGTTTATTTCGATTGTAAACATTGCATCATTCATCATATTGTAGTTTGTGTACATTTTAGATACTTTGAGAAAAGAGAGTGAAGAGAGTAAAACGCAAGAAGCTTTAGCAGTACACCATCTCAGATTCTCAGTAATTTCTGTTATTTTTCTTATTAGTGAAGCTGTGTGATCCATCTCCTCTGTGCACATCAGATTCATTTTAAATAGAAACACATAAATTTGAGAATTTGAAAACACAGAAGCTAGTTAATGATGATGATAAAATATGTTCAGAGCACTCTAATACAAATCAAGTTAAACTACAACATAACGATGTGGAAGAATGAAGTTGGTGTTTAAGTTTAAGGATTGTAAAGAAAGTCTAGGTCGAGCTAAAGGTTCGTTGGGCATCCCTGAACCCTACAACCGGAAGAGAGCTCCGTCGATTAAATTCTTAGCTCAATAGTAGGCATGGTTTCTAAGAAAAGGACAAAATGTTGAGCTTTATCGGTGCATCGGTCCATCATTAGATTTTATTCAGTTACTTTTACAAGGACTTGAGAAAGATCCATTGGAATAAATTAGGTCATCATCTTGTGTGTACAGAAGTCAAAAGGTACCTTAAAATGGCACCTTATTACCTCCCACTACATGTATGGGATATTCCATTCCATTTAATCTGGTGGATAGACTTATGAATTAAATTGAGTAATTGACTTTTGCGTATATAGTAAAGCAATAATTATTATTATCAAACATAAAATAGGCATATATGTTTAGAATCGACCTATAAATTATTAAATTATGTGTACATCTTTGTTCAATACTATACCTTTAATAAATTTCATCTATATTAAATTTCAACCGTAATAATCTCCCTAGAGTGGACAAAATCGGACACATCTACGTACACATTCCAGATGTCATATGGGATGAAATTTTATCAGTATAGAGACTATAGACTATAGATGGTCGTACTCGTAACCAAAGAATTCATAATTGAAGAATGGTGTTCCGTAATCCGTGGGGTCAGAGTGCAACAACATGAAGTTGGAATGGAACTTCATTAAGTTAAAGGGTCAAAAGAAGCAGCAGAAGCAATATGCTTATTGGCCGTTGAATACAAAACTGAGTCTACCTAACTTAACTAATTAACACTTTCATTTGGACTATTGTCTATCGTATCTAATCTCACGTAATACTGACATCGATCGCAACTTATCCAAGTACCTACTGTAGTTCGCAAATAGAAATTCCATACCTAGTCGGCTTGTTTGACGTGGAGTTATGAAAATCCGATAAATTAGTTTGCCGCAGCTTCAAGCATCTACCTTCGGTCTTCGGAGACTTGGAGATGAAATACTCAACACGATGGAAATGGTTGTGACTGTTGGTGTCATGATATGTCCAGTCTGCAACTACGAATTAAGACCTTCTCAAGGACATACTAAAGAACCTAGTTAGGGCCGACCAAGGTGATAACGCATGACACGTATCAGCATTGGTCCGACCCAAGCCACCTAAAGCTAAAAAGTCTAAGTATTACGTCAATAGGGGCCAACCAAGAAGTAAGGTTCGACACCTACCTTATAAGTGCCGACCCAGAGACTGGTCAAGGGTCTTGGAAATACATACAAAGCTAGTTGGGTCCGACTTCCGAGTACATTACTCGGACTGAGAATAACATTGCTCTATGGGTCGACTTCATTAACTCAGACCAATCACTCTCACTGAGTTAGCTAGAGGAAATTAGGGTCCGGACAATCAGGTCGGACTGAAGCTCGGACAAAGCAATCTAAGCATGCGTTCTAGAAGTTTCATAAGGTCACGAAAAGATCAAAGATCCCTCATAACCCTAATTTATGACTTGGGCCATACCTATATGGGCCTAAACATATGGGAGAAGCAATATGCATCGTACATTCGACATTCGGCACAATCCTAAGAGAGAAGTCTATTAAAAATTAAAAGTATAAAAGGACACTTCATTCAATGCATTCAGTCTATTATTTTCATATTAACTATACATCCATTGGACTATCACATCAATTTCCTAGGGCGGCTACAATTCTCTATTTGCAAAGTCGTCACTCTAATTTGATTCTTGATAAACCGGGCCAGAGGTCCTACCCTCCCCCCCCCCCCCCCGGTATTTCATGTCATGCTAACTCTTATGGAAAGTAATTAGTTCGTAGAACGCTCCCGGACTAAAACTTACACGGATTGTCAAAAACTCGAATTTACCATGGGACCATCTTGGCATCATTTGCTCCCGAAATATAAGTTGAGATCAATTGAATTGTGTAATTTATTACTCTAAGTCTCCTATTTGAGGTTGCATTCCATTCCATATATCATTGGATAGCAAGTTGACATTTAATAGCTAGCTAGTTGTACAACTTGTTGATTCACCACGGATTACCTAGCTTCATTTTAATTTGGTCATGTCTCTTATGTGAAATGAAATGAAGTTGGACATTGGTTTCATAACAAATGTCATCATATAGCTAGTTAGATTCATCAGATCTAGTCTAGTACTAAATATTTTGGTTGATAGCGTTTTTTTCTTCAATCTTCTAATTTCATAAAGGAACTAGTTAGTTAATTGTTTGTTAATTGAGAATTCTCATAATTGATGACCATATTATGATGTTAGCAAGCATAATATTTGTGGAGTAGT
The DNA here is from genome assembly GCA_028274465.1 of Plantago ovata. Classification (NCBI taxonomy): domain Eukaryota; kingdom Viridiplantae; phylum Streptophyta; class Magnoliopsida; order Lamiales; family Plantaginaceae; genus Plantago; species Plantago ovata. The sequence continues at coordinate 56,149,749 of CM051455.1, read as the reverse complement.
AAACAAAGTCGATCAACTTGCTACTAAATTAGTAGCAATGTATTCCAATGAATACTGATCAATGATTATTATAAGCATGACATACATACTGTTTGGAGCTATTTTAAGGCTTCCGTATCAATCTTACAAAGACCGAATAGCTTTGGAATTTAATTAGAGATGGACTTGGTTACTTTGGTTACTGTGGGTTTTCTAAATCATATATCTAAAAACACATAAAAGAAATATATAAGTAATTTACTAGTAGTAGTAGTAAACTCTACTGGTTTTTTTGAAGTAGCAGTTTTATTTCATCCTACAAACTATAGAAAGTTTGGTTGAGGGCCGAGCCCAGTAAACTCTACTGGTTGTACAGGAACGGTTGTGTTTTTGTGATTAATAAATCCTTCTCCCCATCCTTCTTTGTTGTTTAAAAAAAGAAAAGAAAAAAAACTCTTCGGGTTGTAGTCGGAGTATGACCTAAGCCCAACAAGAAAAACACTATTCGGACTCATATAAGTTCCAACGCATGTAAACATAAAATGTCATAAATGTATGAAACTATATCAGAAGAGATGTAGCTAGCAGACGTATCACGTATCCACTTCTAATACCCCCAGGATACAATACATTAAAACGTCAAAATTCATATACAGCAGCACAAGCTAATTAACACAGAAAAAGCCATCATAAACGGAATTAATAGGATGATGATGGTCGGCTGTCTGTGAGTATTAAATTAAAATTGCATTGCTATTATTGTAAGGAATAAAGAGAAATGGTAGCTAGCTAATAGTTGGAGCAGCCTCCAGGTTTATGAATTAAAATTTAAGAATTAACCACATTTCATTTTTATCCGTTTCATTGAATTTCAGTATATGTTATTTCATTATTTATCATAAATTTTATTTCGTATTATTATTATGGAGTACAACCACCGATGATGATATTAAGTCATTGACACATATTAGACCTCCTGAATTTAATATATAGGTAAATATATAAAAATCAATGAGACGGAGTAACAGAAAGTGGATTAAGAAATATTTGGTGAAATAATCATCATACATAAGGAAAGAGAGAGAGAGAAGCAAAAACTAATACTGCTACTCCCTTAATTTATTGAATTCAATTGAAATAAAATTGGATGATGATGATGATTGATCCCTCACTCATTCGACCGTGCATGTCCCATGAAGCGAATAATGATAATTAACAACAACCCCTTTCTAATCTTGCTGCCTTTGGATAGTCATCATAGATAAGACATGTAAAACTTTAGCATAATAATTGATAAAAGTATACTTAAATTTTTGTCAGTGAATCCATGAAATGTTGAAAGTTAGTTGTATTGTATACATACACCTGCTTAGTGCTTATACAGTATTTAATTTCTCTATCTCAGCTTGTTGTGGCACGAGATGCACGTACCAAGCGAGTCAACCTATCAATTTCAACCTTTACTTATTCAATAAGCAAAGAAATTCGTACTGATACACCTTACCATCTCCAACAAGGGTGTCAAACATAACTTGAAACTATTAAAGGTGTTTGAAGCTTAACTTGACTCTCTCATTTAGCAACTAAAATGATTTTTGTGTTTAGAGTTCATTTTGTAAAATGAGCAACAATATTCATTATTTTATTTCTAATATCATTTTTCCCTTTTCTTTAATCACTTCCTCTTTATCTCTCTAATATCCAATAAAATCTCTAGCCATAATTTTTTTTTCACTCATATTCATATCATCCATATCTTTCATTCTCTCAATTTTCGAACATCGTACAAAACAAAACAATTTCTTCTTACATATCATCATTACCCTACTTTATCTATTTTTGTCCCAAATTAACACCAAACATATTTTTTTCTCCACACTCTTAATTGAGGTAACATATCTTTTTTCTCCAACTTTTTTAAATTAGCTCCCAAGTTGAGCTCCAAACATCCTCTTAGACCCTCTTTCAAACCCTTTTGAATGGAGCTCTCTAAAATTCTTATGGATCTTAAAATTCTTAAACCCAACCGAAAATTTTTAGATGGGTTTAGGAGTTTTGAGACCCATAAGGATTTTAAAGAGGTACAACAAAAATTTAAAATAGAGTCTGAAAATTTTCAAATTATCTTTAAGAACCTTATTGGAGATGGTAATTGGTAAGGTTAACATAGAAAAAAGAATTAGAAAAAAAAAACCCTACTGGCTGATTTTGACAATATAAAGAAAACAACATATTAAAATTAAGGCTATTTCTAGCGTTAGGACCCGGATGTTTTTTCTTAACGTACGTCCAATATTTTTAAGGGTAGAATAAGTGTTCTACGCATAGAATATCATTACCGTCGATTATGTTGATAGAATTATATAAGAGTTTAACAATGGCACAACTGTAAATATAATCTCATATTTGTCCAAAAAATACAAAATTAAAATTTACAAAAAAAAAATTAAAACTCAGTAAAACAAAACTAAAACGCCCAAACATATAAAACGTCTACGTACATTTTATGAATCAGAAAACCGAGCAAGAACCCTAAATTCCCAAATTGCAAAATTTCCCCAAATTACCGATTGAAATTGACATTGAAGAGGAAGGTTATTTTGGGTCCAATTAATCATCATAAGTTATCGATTAGAATCCATTCTATGAGTGATAATCGCCTGTTGAAGTACGTTTCTTTCCTCGCATCATTAGGTTGTGGTTTTATATTATCGTGTTGAGAAATTGATAATTGGTTGGTAGTTGTTTTATGGTGATTTGGTGTGTGTATCATAGTATAGTGGTACTTCCTGTGGGCATGTGGGAGTTGTTTAAGGAATTTGGAATGACGGAATGCCTCTGCCTGTTCATTTGCTTACGTGAATTAGTAGTTCGAGATCTTTTGGAGAATTCACTGGATAATTAGAAGAATCAATGTGTTGTGGAACCTGGAATTTGCGCTGCAACTTCAAGAGAGTGCGGAAGAAAGTGGAAAAGGTTTGGAGGGAATGGACATGGATGGCTTCGATGCTACGTGCAAGAGAAACAAGGATATGCCTATTGAAGAAACGGATCGTGTTGAACATGGCCGATGAAATTTGGGATTTAGGGTTCTTCGATTTTGATCGATGATGTTGATGAATTATGAAAATAGTATTTTGATTGATGTGTGTTGTTTTATGTTTTGATCGATGATGTTGTTTTATGTTGATAGATTTTCTTTCTTTTTTTTTTAATTTTAATTTTGTATTAATACATGTTATAGATTATATTTACAGTTATGTCATTATTTAACTGTTAGATAATTCTAGCAATTCAATCAATGGCGATGAATATTATGTGCGTAGAACGGATATTCTGCAATCATAAATATTGGACGTATGTTAAGAAAAACATTCGGGTCCTAATGCTAGAAACACCCTAAAATTAAATTTAAAACTGAGTAGTGTGATGTTAAAATTAACCGACAATAACATATACATTCCAATTTACAACCCATCCTTACAAAAACAACCATCTCTCAACAACTCTTACAAAAAGTCCATTCTATTTTTTGGTGCCCAAAAATCTAATCAAGTATTCTCCAAAAACCTCGCTAAAGTGGAATTGGACTCCAATCTCGCTAAAATGGATCTGATGGTATTTTTTTACATCCATTAGTGTTAATTAATTACTAAATAACACTACAAGAAAAACCGGATATAGCGACGGATTTAATCCGTCGCTATATGTTAGCGATCCGTCGCTACATGCCATTAGCGACGGATAGTCCGTCGCCAAATAGGATGTCGCGAAAAGTGGTGTCGCTAATTTGAAAAGCGACGGATGATTCATCCGTCGCTATATTTTAGCGACGGATAAAGGTAAACGTCGCTATTTTCATCGTTGACCAAACTTGAGATGGATAATTGATCTGTCCCTACAATATGGCGACGGATGAAATCATCCGTCGCTATATTGCTAGAACACGTGTCAGGTGCTGGGCAGACGAGATTTGGCGATTGATGGTTTAATCCGTCGCTAACTAGTCTGGAATATATTTTTTTTATTTGTTTATTTATTTATTTTTTTTTATTTTTTTATTTTTTTGTAGTTGTACACCGTAAATACGTAAACATTTTCGTAACTAAACATTATATACAAAAAAAAACATTTGTTCTAAGCATTAATAAAATGAAAGTACTAATTTTCCTAAGCAAAGGAACATGAAAAAAAAATTGTTCGAAATAGAAAACAATTGTTCGAAAAATAAAAAAAGAGTACTACTGTTGAGATCCTGGGGGGGGCATCGGCATCATCGAACATGAAGAAGTTGGGAGGTGGCGCTCCACCAGGGGGGCATACTGCGCCATGAGCCACTCGATGGATCTCTTGAATCCATGCCTCATCCTCGCCTACTCTGCCCTCAACCGAGCAGTCTCCTGGACAGTCATCCTCAGCTGCTGCTGCTCCTGGAGGTACTCGGGAGGCACATCGGCTTGTCCCCTTCGGCTCTTGGAGGAGCTGGAGGTGGAGCCACCCTGATTCACCGTCTCCGCTATCGCCTGTGAGAGGTTGCCCATGCCGAAGACACACCCCTTATCATCGAGATTCACGATCTCGAGATAGATGGCGTTCTCCTCCTCGGCCGTGAGATCAAGGTTCTCAGTCCTGGCCAGGAACTCCGCCTGAAAATTCAAACAAACAATTAAGATTTAATTAGTACGTTATTGATCGAAGAATCAAATATTCAACAAGAAGCTCAGGAATCGAAAAAATATAAAACTTACCGCGATTTTTTTGGCCCTATCAGCCGGGAAGATCATCTTGCCATCCTTATCCAGCTCCCCGTGAGCCTCACAGAAATGCTCCCACATGGTCTACTCCCTCCCCTCCGATATCTTCATCAAATATATATAAATTAATAAAGTAATGATTGAATTGAAATAAGACTTAAGAAAGAAAAAGAAACTATAACAAAGTATGTGACTTACCGCGTCCAGGTGGCGCGCCAACTGGGATTTCGGACCCAGTCGATGCTTCACCGAGCCTGTCCCATCCGGTGGATTATGAGCCCGGTTCTCCCTGTTCTTCTCCGACAGCTTCTAGGCTTGAAGGTTCTCCTCCCAATACTTCTTCCACAGGGGCCACTCCTCCTCCCCAATCCACCCCGGCTTCTTCCCCGATGCCTTGATCTTGGCGACCTTCTTCAGGAAGGCTTCGGAGCCTTCATGTTCGAAGGCATACCACAACTCCGACTTTAACTTGTTGGGGAGGAAGAACTTCTCCTACATTTCAGAAAGTATACAAAATTCAGACTAACATATATATAACACGGTGACTAACATATCACACAAACAATTGCACATGGTCCTATTTCAACTAACACACGGTTACTAACATATCACCCAAACAATTGCACATTGTCCTATTTCAACTAACAACACGGTGACTAACATATCACCCAAACAATTGCACATTGTCCTATTTCAACTAACACACGGTGACTAACATATCACCCAAACAATTGCACATTGTCCTATTTCAACTAACACACGGTGACTAACATATCACAATTGCACATTGTCCTATTTCAACTAACACAAGGTGACTAACATATCACCCAAACAATTGAGAACATACCACTTAAACCATAAGAGAAGAAGAAATATTACTAACCTCGAGAGCATTTCAAATCTCCGCCTTCCGCTCCGGAGTGAAAGTATGTCACTGGGCTCCAAGTGGTGGGAGATCCACTTTCTTCGTGGATTCCTTGCTGATGAACTTTGCAGCATCCCTCGGCATCATCCGGTTGCAATAACATACACAAATTAATCCAACTAAATAAAACATACAATACCAAGTAAAGACCTATTCATGTACTTACAGATGCCCAGGCATGGGCCACACGACGAGCTTGCCATTCATCCGCTCACGCGCCTTGTACTCCTCCCCCCTGTACCCATCATCCGACAGGTTTGCAAACACGTCGGGGCCAGTAGACCCTGCACTGCTGCTAGAACGGGGCCAGGTGACTGGGTCTCGCTGACATGAGTCGCCGAGGTCCCCACCGACTCCGGCTGACTACAAGGGGTGCGGAATGGCGAGTCTGGCTCGGCGTAGCTACGGCTGCTGGCCGCCAACAGCTTCCCTGGTTTCTTTGGCTTCCCCATGATCTGCACGTTTAAGAACAACCGTAAGAAACAATAAATGAAAAGAAAAGGAAACAACCAGTTGGCTTGCCAGGCCTCAAAATAGGAAACACCCAATGTACGTGGCATCTAATATAGAACATGTAAAATCAGATATATAGTACGAATTACAGTACTAGGAGAGAGCATTTTAAACACACAGAGTTTACATAGGCCAGAATTTAAGCAAAAATTCCCCCAAACATTCACTTCATCTTCTACTACAGAATTAGGCCAGAATTTAAGCAAAAATTTATTCAATTGTATCAATCCAAACATTTATCCAATTGTATCAATCCAAACATTTATTCTCGATTTACCCAAAATTAAGCAAACATTATACAAAAAAATAAAAGTAGGCCAGATTTTAATAACACTTTACTCTACATAATTCCCCTTTCCCCAAACATTCACTTCATCTTCTACTACAGAATTAGGCCATAATTTAAGCAAAAATTTATCCAATTGTATCAATCCAAACATTTATCCAATTGTATCAATCCAAACATTTATTCTCGATTTACCCAAAATTAAGCAAAAATTATACAAAAAAATAAAAGTAGGCCAGAATTTAATCAACACTTTACTCTACACAATTTCCCTTTCTCCCAAATATTCACTTCATCTTCTACTACAGAATTAGGCCAGAATTTAAGCAAAACTTTATCCAATTGTATCAATCCAAAAATTTATCCAATTGTATCAATCCAAACATTTATCCAATTGTATCAATCCAAACATTTATTTCTCGATTTACCCTAAATTAAGCAAAAATTATACAAAAAAATAAAAGTAGGCCAGAATTTAATCAACAAACACTACACGAAAATAGCAATTTAGCGACGGATGGGTAGCGACGGATGTTCATGTAGCGACGGATCGCTAAATTTAGCGACGGATATTGACGAACTGCGCTCTAAGCTCAGTTCGTCCTTAAACCGGCCACTAGATAGCGACGGATGATCTTATCTTTCGGTAAAGTAGGGACGGATAAGCTTATCCGTCGCTATTGTAGCGACGGATAAGATCATCCGTCGCTCCCCTCCGTTGACTGTTAATTAAAAAATGAAAAAAAAAAGAAAAGAAAAAGGAAAAAAAATAAGGAAAAAAATATTTTATTTTGGGCCTAGCGACGGATAAGCTTATTCGTCGCTATTTAAAAAAGAAGAAAAAAAAAGGGAAAACGGATAAGATTAGAGAGGTCTTCTTCTTCTCCTCATTCTTCTTCTACTTCTTCTTCTTCTCTTCTCTTCTTATCTCCATTTCCCCCTTTTTCATATATGTATCAAAACTCTATCAGTTTTTTGTGTTCTTGGTGTCTAATCGAAGCTCGTTTGACAAGGAAGTTGGATGTACAAACAATTCGTGATTTCATTGGTTATTTTTTCCCAAATCGAAGGTACTAATTCTAACCCTAACTTTCATTATTTTTTTATTTTTACAATTTAAACTATTCCTATCAATTGTATGCTTTGTATTAGTAGTGTATGTTCTATTATGTAGTTGTTCATGGTTGAAATTGGATAATTTATAGATTTAGGGTTCTTATTATTAACGTATTTTTCCTAAGTTTGCAGTATAAATTGGATAGTTTATGATTGAAATTGGATAATTTAAAGATTTAGGGTTCTTAATTCACGTATTTTTCTTGAGTTTGATTTAGTAATAGCCTTATTATTCAGTTGTTTGAACCAGCGGCATATGTTCTTGTCCATGTATGGTGATTAATATGCTGGGTATATAGTAGGTTATGTGATTCGTCAAATGAATGACTTAGTTGTTGTGCTAGGAGAATTTCAATAAGCTAATTTCAATATGATGTGAGGCTTATTCTTATCTGCGGTAGCATTTTACTTTGAATTTATACGAGAAAATAGTACCAAGAGTTCTTGAAGAATTTGTTTGTTATCATTGAGATTAGAAGAGTCTGCCTTCTAGAAATTATGACAAGAACAAGTAATTTCTATTGGTTTCTATATGATAATGATATTTTGTAAACATGTTCATCGATGTAACTCTTGAAATTTAACAGAGTCTCGTCTCTGTTTAATGTTTTAACTTGATGCACAACTTGAAGAGATTCTTGAATCTTGGTTTAACTATATTTATATTGGTTTGTGCCGGATTAAGAATTGATCAGGTGCTTTCTTTAGTTATTTAGTACAGTTTTTGTGGGAATTAAGAAGCAGCCAGGAAGAGGTATGGGTTTACGCACATTATCGCCTTGGCAATGTTTTCTAATGTATTCCTTGCATATCTTATAGTACAACTTATTTTTTAAAGTTGCTGATTGATATGAACATTTGCATGTTCCGTGGTATTTTCGTTCCAGAATATTGAAAGGATTGGTCATACTCACAGGAGCACCGGCAAAGCATATGGAAAAGGTATCTAAGTTCTAAGGTCAATGAAATAGTGCACTTGTAGTGTAGTAAATTGATAACTTTACTTGAAGTTCTAGTTCGTAATGTAACAGGATGATCCTAAGGTGAATAGTCATGTTTACTTTGGATGGTTATTAATTGAAATTTGAGTTTTTGGTCATGCTACTTTGGATGGCTTTTGGTCATGCTAGATTTTTGTTAGATGGTTATGGGCATGGTTCTTGCCTGGTGCAATATGATTCTTTGTGTATGTCTGCTTATGTGTAGCTTTGATTTTATTGTATTGTGTTTTGATTTACACTTGTGAAGTCACACTACATGCTCTATTAGCTCTTGGACTTATTTCCCTTTTCTTTTTACTTCTTCTTGGTTGGTGTATATATATGGACTTGCGATGATTATATAATCGTTATCTTCTTCTTCTTGTAGTTTGAGCATTCAACAAGGGTAAGGAAGTGTTCTTTTATCTAAAGAGAGGTTACGTTGCCTCCAACTCCAACGATGACCCTGCCAAGGAAGCCTGCTAACTTCACGGTAAGCAATTCTCTTCCTTGTTGTAGTTGGGGCATTGCCTTTTAAAATGCACGTTTGAATAAAGGTTTTTAGGTTAAATTGGAGCATTGCCTATTGTACAAAACATTTCATATGTATTGTTAGATTAGAGCATGGCCTATCTAGATATAAGCAAGATGGTAATGATTTGTGCATAAGGTGTTTTGTCGTGCGTATTGGATCATTTTCATATAGTATAAGAAAATGGGTGTTCGGTCTGATGGTATGATTCTCGCTAAGTGCGAGAGGTCGGGAGTTCGATTCTCGCAGCACTCCTTATTGCATTAAAAAAAAATATTTTAATATTTTATTATATTGTAGGTGAATAAAAGAAATTAAAAGAAACAGAAAAAAATGAAATAGAAATTTATTTTTTAAAAGATCAGATTTAGCGACAGATGAGCTTATCCGTCGCTACGCTTCAACCAGTGTAAGTGGAGCCACGTGTCCCAGAATTTGGAGACGGATAAACTTATCCGTCGCCAAATTTAGATACGGATAAATCTATTTGTTGCTCAATTTGCGTTGACCAACTGAGCGACGGATAATTTTACCCGTCGCTAAAATTAGGGACAGATAAACTCGATCCGTCGCTAATTCATTTAGTGACGTCACTTTTTGCGACGTCCTATTTAGCGACGGATGGCCCGTCGCTAAGCTCTGTTAGCGACAGATCGGGCCTGAATAGCGACGGATGGCATCCGTCGCTATTCTCCTGTTTCTTGTAGTGAAAAATTAGCCTTAGGGTTTTAGGGTTCTAACCTGGATATAAGGGAATGGAGAATGGAGAATGGAGAATGAAGTCCCAAACGCTCCGGTGGTGGTGGTGGCGATTCGCGGTGGTTCTTCCCGGTTCACGGTTGTGGCAGTGGAGAGTGGATGGCAATAGTGGTGGTGGCGTTGATGGAAATAGTGGTGGTGGCGATTCACGGCGGCGGTGGTAGTGGTGGTGCCGATTGGCGAGTGGGAGTTAGGGATTTGGTTTGAAATAGAAAGGGGCAATGGGGGAGAAGAACTCCCCGTCTGTATATGAATACGTCGACGGATAGGTTTATCCGTCGCTAGGTATTTATTTAATTTATTTTTCTTTTTTTCCTTTCTACTAGTCAACAGAGGTAGCGACGGATTATCCGTCGCTAAGGGAGCGATGGATAAACTTTGTCCGTCACTATCTGAGAGGCGGATTGGCTCTTTTCAAGGACGAACTGAGCTAGAGCGCAGTTCGTCCTCATCTGTCGTTAACATCAGCGATCCGTCGCTAACTAGCGACGGATCGCATCCGTATTTAGCCATCCGTCGCTAAATGGCAAATTTCTTGTAGTGTAATTATATTTAGGGCAAATTACATTTGGTACCCCTGCTATTTTCCGCTATTACACATTAGTCCATCTATATTTTTTATTACGTAATCCTCCCTTGCTATATAAACCTAATTACAGATGAACCCACGAATTTGACTTTCTGCGCTCTAAGGCCTGGAAATGACATTTTCGCCCCTGTCGGAATTTCTAATTCGGAAAAATGCCAAACAACATTAAGTTTGGTTATTACAAATTTACCCTAAATATGTTAATTTTTACAATATTAACACAAACTAATTAGAAATTAACCCATGTAATATAAATATACTTCAAAATAGTCTGCAAAATTATTTTAAAACAAACCCCTACAAAAATTAAATTTCAAAATCAGTCCCAAATAATTTTCTGTTTTTTTTCCTTTACTTTTTTTTTATATCAAAAAATAAATACTAAAAAAAAAAAAAAAAAAAAAAAGGTTTGGGAAGAAGGAGCTCATTCACAGCTCCGGTCGGAGCTCATACACAGCACCGATCGGAGCTTTGTTAAGCTCCGATTGGAGCTTACCACATTGGAGCTATGTTAAGCTCCAATCAAAGCTCCAATCGGAGCTTTGTTACACCGCTCCGATTGGAGATGTGCAAAGCTCCAATCGGAGTTGTGTGCTATGTTACACAGCTCTAAATTGGAGTTGTGTTACACAGCTCCGATTGGAGCTGTGCAAAGCTCCAATCGGAGCTTAACCTTTTGGAGCTTAACACAGCTCCGATTGGAGCTGTGTAACTCCGGTACCGGAGTTGGGTTTAAAAATAAAGTAAAAAGAAAAATGAGAAAAGAAAGAAAGAAGGAAGAAAAGAGAAAAAGGAAAAAGGAAATAAAGAAAACAGAACAAAAAAAAAAAAGAAAAAGGAAAAATTAAATAGTTAAGGCCGTGTTTGGATGTTAACTTTGGAGGAGAGAGAGAACGTCGGAGTCAACATCGGACGATGACTTGGGTTTTTTTGTAATTTTCCGCGATAGTTGGGTTAGGATGCAAAGTCGCTGTTTAGTGGGGGTACCAAACGTAATTATGTCTTATATTTAACTATTTTCTATTTTTTTACATATAACCAGCCAAATAATCTCCTAATTGATATTCGTATACATAAACTAATGAAGGGCTTCTTACATATAGTACCCTTGTTAGTCACTTTTATTACATATAGACACTCGTTAGTCAAACAATTACATCCAACACCATTGTTAGATGGATTTAGTTACACCTAAACCCACGAATTTGACTTTTGGCGAATTAAATCAATGAAAAGACATTTTTACCCTTGGTCAAATATTGAATTCTGACTCAGACCAAACAACTCCAATTTTCATTAATTACACATTAGCCTCAATTTTTTTTAATTTTACCAATCTGGCACTTAATAATTCAACGAAAGGCATACAACTTCTCTAAATTCTAAATTTGTCCCAAGTTTTATTGCAACTAAGCCCTAATAAATTTTTTATTTTAAAAATATCACCTAAAAAAATTAAAAACAATATAAATAAAAAAAACGACAAATAGGAGCTGCACAACTCCGATCAAATCGGAGCTAACAGCTCCGATCAAGTCGGAGCTGTTGTAAAGCTCCGACTCTAAGGTCGGAGCTTACTTACAGCTCCGACCTGAGTTAGAGCTGCTGTAAAGCTCCGACTCTAAGGTCGGAGCTGTAAGCAGCTCCGACGAGATCGGAGACAGCTCCGATCTGGTCAGAGTTGTAAAGCTCCAACCTGAGTCGGAGCTGTTAAGCTCCGACCAGATTGAAGCCAGCTCCGATCAGATCGGAGCTTTACAGCTCCGATTGACCGGAGCTGCAACTCCGGTCTCGGTCACCGGAGATTCAACTCCGGTCACCAGAGCTAATAGAAGAAGAAAAAGGAAGAAAGGAAAGAAAAAAAGAAAGAAAAAAGAAAAAGAAAAAAGAAAGAAAAAAAAACTAAATGTAGAGAAAATAGTGTGAGACCGCGTTTGGATGAAATTAAATGAACAGTCAGCTATAAGCTGGTCACGTAAGAAGCAGATTTTGGACCCATATATAATAGATTGACTAAGGGGGGGGGTTAGACGTAATTAGAGTGTCTAGTAGGGGTAGTGGATGTAAAATTCCCCTAATGAAACTAGCATTTGTGTTGTTGTTGTAACTAATTATATTTAACTATTACTTTACATATAACCAACCAAATAATCTCCTAATTAATATTTATATACAGAAACTAATGAAACTAGCATTTGTGTTGCCGAAATTAATGAAACTAGCATTTGTATTGCTGAAACTAGCACCTGTGATGTTGACACTAATGAAAATAGTATTTCTGTTGCTGAAACTAGCACTTGTGATGTTGATACTAATGACACTAGCATTTTATGTTGCTAAACTAGCAGTTGTGATGCTGAAACTAATAATACTAGCACTTGTGCTGTTGAAACTAGCATTTTGTAGCAAAAACTATAACTTATTATGCTAAAACTAATGAAACTAGCATTTTTGTTGTTGAAAGTAGCATTTGTGTTGCCGAAACTAATGAAACTAGCATTTTTGTTGCTGCATTAATGAAACTAACAGTAGGATGATGCTGAAACTAACACTTTGTGATAATGAAATTAACATTTGTGATTCTGAAACTAGCATTAACATTTAGTTTCATATAATTTCAACTAGTTTTAACTAGTTCAATCGTTAGTGACATTCCACTGAAATTAACTTTTTATTACCTGAAACTTGTTGACAAGTACTGAAACCAAATTTTTATCACCTGAAACTAGTTTTTTCTTCTTTTTTTTGAAATAATCTGACACTCGTTGACAAGCACTGAAACCAACTTTTATCATCTGGAAACTAGTTGACAAGCCCTTAAACCAACTTATTATAAAATTAACAGTTAGTTTCAGCTAGTTTCAGTCATTTTTAGGATTAATTTAATTATTTTATAATTAGTTTCAACGCAAAATAAAATTAACAACCGGTTTCAACGGTTAATTTCAGCAAAAATATAAAATTAACATTTAGTTTCAAGTTTTAAGCTAATTTCCGCCATTAAAATGACTGAAACTAGCTTCCGGATTTCAAGTTAGTATTCAATCCAATTGAACGAGTTTTTTGAAGTCCATTACTGTAGCCGAATTAAAAAAACAAATCCTCATTAATCCACCGTAGAGAGTTTTTGAGGTTCACAACTATTGAAATTAGCGAGCATTTGGTAATTGATAATTGAAGGTTGATATTTTTTAGTAGTAGTTGTTTATTGATTTATAAATGTATTTTTCCACCCTAAAATGAGAAATTTGCACTTAAAAGAACAAGGTTATGATCATCAATATGGTAATCTTAAACATTTGAGGTCCTTTTACTATAATGTGAAATGGGTAGAATTTTTTTTTCATAAAAACACGTGTCAACCTGGAAAAATCGGTACAAATATCGAAAAAACTCTGGTTATGAAATTTTTCCGAGATTTGTTCATCTCAACCCGAAGAGGCATTTGTACACCGAGATATCTACGTTGACGGGATCTACCCACCGAAATTTAATACTCATAGAATTGAATGATGAAGTTGCCTAAAGCTAATTTCTCCATTTTATGTATCACTTTCAAAATAAATGCGCACCAGTACATAAGCATGCATTGTTGCATATTCTCACCCATATTCCAAATTTTAGGTTGGTATGGAACTATTTCTCAATCAATAACCAACGAATGGAATGACAATTGACGTGCGTTAATTATGTAGAATGAGACAACTAGCCTTGAAGTTTCTAAAAAAAAACAACTAGCCTTGAAGAATGCACGTCGTCGAAACTTATACGAACTAGCTAACAAAGAGCCAAGAATTGAACGTTTCGAGATGCAACAACCAGCCATACCTGATTGGTCGATTAACAATGTTGCAGTAACAACTTCTTTCAATTGCCCGTTGTAAGAATTTCAGTTTAAAGTAATACGTCGATTTGAATAATTGAATGGAGAATAAAGAGACAAATAAGGTTATGTTTAAAGTGTATTCGGATTTTATTGCTTCGCACGGTATCATTCAATTTCACTTAAAGAAAACTCGTTCTCGAGCACATCTACCACGAGGTTGTCTATTGACACACTCATCCAATGACCGAGTGATGGGACCTTGTACGGATTTGACCGATCCGTGCGGTGCTCAATATCTTGAGCGGCTCCATCGCTAGAGGTCTTCGGATATAACCGAACCAGTCGGCACCAAGCGACCTTGGTAGCTCCATAATCATGAGAAATCGCCTTTTTTCGGTAGTTCTTGCAGAGTAATCGTTCGATGCATAATTCGCATAATCATCATACTTGTTTATTAATGAAATACTGAGCCACTTATATAGCGGAGGAAATACAAAGAACATGGAAAGATAATAATGAAAGATAGTATAGAACAAAATATCCAGAGAATATTCCTGATCCTTCCTTATCCTATCATGACCTAACCTAATCTACGTTATTAAAGAGATACGCCAGGATCTCAGAAGATCTTAACATATCATTTCTTAACTAATACTAACTTGCCAACCAAGTCGGAGCGTGTTGGCGCGTCGTCATGGAAATATGTTGTGAGAATCTTACCATCTGCGATAAGTCGTCATGGATTAGCTCGTTATAGAGTGCACGACCACTGCCTCCTCCAACTATTGTTGGCTTAAAAATGTGGTGAGATCGCCATTTGGTCTCTTCCTAATCTTTGTTTAATACTATAATATGTAATGAATTTATTTCCAAAATAAACAAATTATAAAGAGAGGCCTTCCTTAGTAAATAAAAGTTGGAGGAGTGAAGAGTAAATTCCCCTGCGTAAAGTATTGCCACCCTCCCTAAAGTTTCTGAAACAGAGACCCTAATTTGTCTCCATAGTCCTTGCCACCACCAAACACTTGCAACCAAACTCAGATTTCCAAGCACACTAACACCAACTTCCCTTTTCCTCCATTTCATCTCATCATCAATCATCATATTTATAATACTACTAATCATAATTTTCATTTTTATTTCAATTAAAAAAAAAAAAAAATCACAGGGTTTTTCCTTTTCTTTTCCTTCTCTAATTCCTCCTCTCATCATTAATATAAGCAACCTATTCTCCTCAGCACCATAAATCATAAAAACAGAGTTTCTTTGCTATTCTGCCTCTTTGCGTAAATCAGCAGCTGTATTGTATATTGTCACTCCCAACGAGCTTTTCTTGAAATTGTCGACCTCTTCTTCTAGTCAAACAAACCCACCTCTCATAATTATCGCATTCTCTTCTCAATTGATCAAACTTTTCTAATTGATTCATCACTATGATCTCTTCACTCAAACAACCCACCCTCTCTCTCCATGGCACCGATTTCCTCCCCAGACAAAAACCACTAACGGTCGTCTCTCTGCCTCTCATGCCCTCACGCCGGAGTGTGATTTCGCTATCCAAGCCCTCCACGTCGCAAACGCCGCCTTTTCGTTCTCTAACAAGAATAATAATAAGGAGGAGATTTCTAAATTGGTGGCGTGTGGGGCCTACGAGGCCGAAAGATCAGAGCCAATCGCGGAGGCGCCGTCTGAGGCCGCAAGAAAATTGAAGATCGGAATCTATTTCGCCACGTGGTGGGGCTTGAACGTGATCTTCAATATATACAACAAGAAGGTGTTGAATGCGTACCCTTTTCCATGGTTGACATCCACGCTTTCGCTTGCTGCTGGCTCAATCATTATGTTGGTTTCTTGGGGGCTCAGAATTGCTGAGGCTCCAAGACTGATCTTGATTTCTGGAAAACCCTCTTCCCGGTTAGTCACTTTTTTTTTTTAATAGTACTGGAATTGGTTTGAATTTGAATTTTAACTTTTAGTAGTGTTGGAATTTGCTAGGTTTTCAGTTTTTGTTGTGTAGTTTGATTATGATGTTATTGGTTTAGTTTTGTACTTTTGTGTATTTTGTTTGTCAGTTTGTTTATGAATTGATTGGTATGGGTTTGATTGTTGTTGTTTAGGTTGCCGTTGCGCATACAATTGGGCATGTGGCTGCTACGGTGAGTATGTCGAAGGTGGCCGTTTCGTTTACTCACATTATCAAGAGTGGTGAGCCTGCTTTCAGTGTTCTGGTCTCGAGGTTTATCCTGGGAGATACGTTTCCGCCATCGGTTTACCTGTCGTTGCTGCCGATTATTGGAGGATGTGGTCTGGCTGCACTTACTGAGCTCAACTTCAACATGACAGGTAATGTTTGATTTTGGGCGGAAACAAGTTTAAAATTGATTGTTTTCTTCATATTCGGTGTTAGCCAGGTTGATAATATTAGGAAGATTAAACCTTTCCAAGAGGATAGTTATACCAAACTAATTCGAATTGGGGCTTTAAGTTGGTAAACATCCCATAAGATTTTGATCCGGAGTATCTTCCTATCCATTGATTAAGTAAATAACTATCAAGGATGAAGAAATCCGTTGATCGCTTTATTTTTTTTGGATTATATTGAAATGTGATTCTAGTAATGTGCTTTTTTTTTTTTTAATAAAATGTGGGTTGTTTGCTGATATACTTGTGTGTGTTGTATGTCAATATCAGGATTTATGGGGGCCATGATATCGAACTTGGCGTTTGTATTCAGAAACATATTTTCTAAGAAGGGCATGAAGGGCAAGTCTGTTAGCGGGATGAACTACTATGCCTGTCTATCTATGCTTTCTCTCTTGATCCTCACTCCATTTGCAATTGCTGTTGAGGGACCACAGTTGTGGGCGGCTGGATTTAAACAGGCCATGTCTGAAATTGGACCTCAGATCATTTGGTAATATTTCACTGCCTAGTTTTATTGCCAATTCACTTTATTGTATGTTTGCATTGTGCTTTGCCGGCTTGTGTTTATCCTTCATTAATTGTAGAAGAAAACACAGTTGTGGATTTTGTGTGCATTATAGTGTCATCAATCGGATGGCATCTATTTGATTATTAAATTTGATAATTGTATATCACGTTTTGCAAAGCTAATCATGAGGATGTGATTACGTGATTGGCTTAAATTGCTACTTTAACTTAAGGAGTGTGATAGTAATAACCAGCTGACGTTCCATGTATATATGTCCGTTACGTAACTTCTGGTGTTTTGGTACCCTTTTTTATGTAATTATATAATTGCAAATACTGATCATTTATGAGAATGTAATTAAGTAATTTGTAATGAAATCGGTACTTTAAAGAATATGATAGTAATAACTTGTTGACATTTCGGGTGCATATGTCTGTTTAAGTAACTTCCCAGTTTTACGATTATTACGTAATGCTTGCAGATGTATAACTGTATGTTTATTAAAGAAATAACGATTTTGACTCACATTTTTTTTTTTTTTTTGGCATCTATGGGTTGGATTTTTTAACAAGCTTAGATAACACAATTTGATCAATAATGTCTAAAGGTCACTTATATGCTAAGTGGGGAGCAGTAATATTTCTTGTTGTAATTGTTTGTGTCAAGATTTGGTTTTTGGATGGTAATATCTTTGTGGTTGTTATTTGTTGCTAGGTGGATGGCAGCCCAGAGTATATTCTACCACCTGTATAATCAGGTCTCTTATATGTCACTGGATGAGATCTCTCCTTTGACCTTCAGTGTCGGGAATACAATGAAGCGTATTTCTGTCATAGTCTCCTCTATCATTATTTTCCGCACACCTGTACAACCTGTCAATGCTCTTGGAGCTGCAATCGCAATTCTTGGAACTTTCTTATATTCTCAGGTAAGTTGCTGACTCTTGCCTTTTCGGAGATTTAGATATTTTCACTGGGGTCTGTTTTGATTTCGTAATAATGAACATCAGAATTGGTTTCTCTTATTGATATCCACAAAATGCCATCCACTAATTAGTATCAGATGCCATTAGGTAATTGTTTCAATCATTCTGTCACGTGGTGCATTTCTTCGCTCATTCTCTCACATGGTGGTGTTCTCTTTTGTGATTATGATTTGTGTATCTGGGCATTTAGATATGTTGCCGACGGTATATTTGACTGTGGGTTTTAGCAAGATTAGTTTTTTGATAATTGTAATGTAGTTGCACTTCATTTTTCTGGTGATTGTTTGATGGGTGCGTTTGTGAAGCTTTAACTCATCTGACAAGTATGATTTTAATTCCTCTTGCGCCGTGGCTAATATGTTGGTTGATATTATTGGCAGGCGAAGCAGTAGAATATGGATGCGGGTGGAAATTAGTAGCATAACGAGATAAAAGATGTCAAGATAAGTACTCTGCTTCAAGGTTGATGAAGTTGAACTCATTCAGTCTATTGCCGACCACATTTACCTACTAAGTGGAGAAGCAGCTTTTACTTGTAGATATCAAATAATGAGTTACAAACAACCATTTTTATCTTGTAAAAGTTCAATTAGGCGGTTTTTTTACTTATTTTGTTATGTAATCTGATGAGAGGATAGTGGTCATTGGTAAAATGGTTTGAATAAACAGGGTGAACTAAAAAGTCATGATCCTGTTCTAGAGGGTACCTAAAGAACCCCATTTTCGATTATACCTGTTCAATTGTGCTTCAGTGGAGTAAGCTTTATACTGACATTCTATAGGGAAGCATGTTTTCGTAATTGGTAAATTATCATGAGTTAGGATATTTACCTCATCACAAAAGGAAAGATTCGAACGATTCGAAAGTTATAAGGTTGATCGAGTGGTAATGGTAGCTAAAATTGTTTTAAAAATCAATAATCTTAGAACTGCCTAAAATAATTGCCTACAAATACACATTTAATTATCTCTATCTCTTACCTATCTATGTGGCATGTGTCTTTCTTTACAATTAAACTATAAAAAAATATGAAATCTCTAATTATCATATGTAGGGGTCGAACCAGGAATAAATCTTGGGGGGCGAAATTTCATATACATCATTATCTTAAAGTTCGCGGGGGAGAGGGAAGTTGAAAAATCATTCAAATTACCTTTAAAAATTTTGAAAATTCGTAAATTCTACTTAAATTTTTTTTTTGGGGGAGGGCCCGCTCCCCTAGTTCCGCCAGTGATCATATATAAGATTCTCAAAAAAATAACTATCATATGTGAGTTCATATTCTAAATAATTATAATACATTATTTAGAAGTAATATTTATGGAAAATGGGAAATGATTCAACATGAATTAGTAGATGAGCAATTTTCTGGGAGGCAGTGTATTTATACAACAAAAGTATATGGGAGTGTTATTAAAAACCATATGGTATATAATTAATAACGTAGACATGTTTTATAAATTAAAAAAAAAAAAAACACCGTGTTAACAAGGCATTCTTTATTTAACATCTATGTTGCAAATAACATAACATGGTATATGATGAAGATTTAGATTTTACTAAATCACTACAACTTAGGAATATCTCTTAGTCCGTCATTTTTCATCATATCCAAGTTAGGGTTAGGTATTACTTAGTCGCTAAGAGTCCAATTAATAGAAGATCTCCTAATTAATAGAAGATATATATTCTTAAGATTGATAATTATCTATTAGTAATTTGCTAGTTGTCACTGATAAGGTAATATCATGCATATTCATAAAATGTCATATTCTATACTTATCACTTCTTTCTCATTCATTATTACACAAGTGGCTAGAGACATTATCTCAACAAGAGGTCATGTTCAAAGCAATTCCTCTCATGTGGAGCGACCTAGGCTGCTAAGTGTCGCTCGAACCGGCCAAGTCCGACCAAGTTCTCTACAGATTTTCTACACTGTGCAACTGTGGCAAAATTGACTTTCCTGTCAATCCAGTCGTTGGATCGGCCTGAGATTTTGGCAGTGAACGGAAATCTCCCAGATCTTGGATATGACCGGTTGAGATCGGGTTCCCAGGTCTGTGGAAATTCTGGTGATTTTTCGAAGTCCAGCAGCATGGCTGCCCTAGCTACCACCAATGGTAGTGCCACCACGAAAGGAGGGCGGAAAGGAGGAAGAGTCATATGGCGGAAGGATCTGTCATCGCTTCCGCCACTCCCACCAACACAAGAGAAGGAGCATGGAGGGGGCATGACCGGATCACTGTCACCACCACCAAGCAATGGAGGAGGAAGGCCATGGTTGATTGGTCCCAGGCACACCGTGCCGGTGGGGACTGGACGAGAAGAGAAGGGAGAAGGTGGCCAACAGCAGCGGCAGGAAAACCGCAACATTGCTGCACCACGGGCCATAATAGTGGGTGTGCCATTAGGGCATCAACCGCTCAAGGGAACATGGGAAGAGACCGAGACTGGTTTGCAACCATGCAAAAAATACGAGGTTGTGACCAAAGTCCAAGGGTTTTCGTCAGCCATCCGGAAGGAGGACAACGAGGATGGGGTCGAGCTCGGGAAGGCGCATGAGTCAAGGCCTGGCCCTAAGGTTGTTGGCTTTGCCGACGTGCTCAGGGAGCTTGTCGCTGAAGACGGCAATGAGCTCAACACCACTTGGCTACTATATATATCCCCCCCTTCCAGTGTTGCAGAATACAGAACAACCTGCTCTCTCATTCTTTTTATTTCTCCAGAAACAAAGCATCTGTTTTCCATATTGTTGTAGTCCACCTTGAATCTAGTAGCTAGTTTTTCAATGCTATGCAAATTAATGCCGATGTATTTTGGTATTCGATCTACTAGAAACTATGAGCCCCATGACGAATTATGCCTTAAGAATACAGTACCACCACTCAACTCTGTAAACATATTTGTTCTTTATTTGTTCTCCGTACCGTACTCCTCCAGATTTTCAACAATTTTACTCATCTGTTTTTTTTAGATTATTTACGTATTCCTTTTTCCTCCGTTTTTTTAGATTCTTTATGTTTCCATTTTTGGCAACTTTCCATCTCACAACTTTATTGTGGATACTGCCACTAAACCACACACTACACTCATTATACCAATCTCCTAAAAAACCGTTCCAAAAGCAAACGTAAAAATCTAAAAAAACAGATGAGTAATTCATAACATTTGTATTTTTATTACTACTATGCATTATACCATAGTATATTTTAGGCTGATATAGCCAGAACATTAATTAATTATAACTAATGCACAATTTGTGCATTTTAAAAATAATTAATGTCTATAATTCTATAAAAATTAAATTAATCTAACATTAATAATTTATGTGGATATGTGGAAAGCAAGTACCAATAGGAAAAGAGTAAGACTAGTACGTCTTCCTTCTCCTTCTATTCGAAGGACCGTGTGAGAGTATAAATATAAATATTACTACTCCTTCGTAATTTGTATTCATTCATTCTTATGATACTGGAAGTGATAAGGTGGTGTAGCGGTAAGAAGTTCGGCTAGTGAAGGAGAGGTGCAGGGTTCGATCACTGGCCGTGGAGGAGTTACAAGGTTGGTTTAGGTGTGGAGAAATAAGGTGGTTTATATAACATTAGCATAGCATAAGAGTAGTTGTAATATTTTACGAATCGGCTACGGCTAATGACACTGAGTGGAGATTCCGGTATGCAAAGTTTAAAAAAAAAAAGAAAAAAAAAATTCATTCTTATGATACTACTGTATTCAGATTATATTTTTAGTAGTAGTATATATAGAGAAGAAGATATACTTGAGGTGAAATGAGCCACGTTTGAGTTATTTGTTTAGTCCTAGTCCTGGTCAATACATATACCACTCCACACACCGTCTATAACCAAACATGGCCTTCTCTTCCTCTTGTTCTCCTTCTCCTTCTTCCTCCTCCACTGCTTGCAGAAGAACCCAAACCTACCTTCTTCCCTCCTCTCATTCTCCTTCCCCCTCCCTCTTGCCTCCCAAATCCGTTCGCTCTCCTCCCAATTTACGTTCCCCTGCCGTCTTCTGCAAGATGGCGGCCGCCACTCCCGTGGAGAAGGAGGAGAAGAACCAATCCCCATTGCTCCGCCCCGATTCCTTTGGCCGCTTCGGTAAATTTGGCGGCAAATATGTCCCCGAGACTCTTATGCACGCTCTCACCCAGCTCGAGGATGCTTTCAATTCCCTTGCCTCTGACCTTGACTTTCAGGTTCGCCTCTCATCTATTGATTCATTAGCATCATTGTACTATTCCATTATATATTGAAAAATATAATAGTTTTTTCGAAGCCGATCAATAATAATGGTTCTCCATTTACCCAATCACGAACCGAGGTGAATCAGTTTACCAATTTAGCTAGTTTACCAATTGACCTAGGTTCGTTGTCATTGAAAATATAATAGTTTTTTCGATGTGGATCAATAATTTCCCATTTACCCCAATCACGAACCCCGACCTGTTAGTGGGAGGTGAACCAGTTTACCAATTGAGCTAGGTTTGTTGTCATTGAAAAATATAATAGTTTTTCCGAAGTGGATCAATAATGGTTCCCCAGCCCAATCACGAACCCCCGACCTGTAGGTGGGAGGTGAACAGATTACCAACTAACTGAGCTAGGTTCATTGTTATTGAAAAATATAGTAGTGTCTTATTTAATTGGATTAATTGTAGAAAGAGCTAGCTGGAATATTAAAGGACTATGTTGGAAGAGAAACTCCTCTCTACTTCGCGGAGCGCCTTACAGAACACTATAAGCGCGCGGATGGGAAAGGTCCTCAGATATATCTTAAGCGTGAAGATCTTAATCACACCGGGGCACATAAAATAAACAATGCTGTTGCGCAAGCTTTGCTAGCCAAGCGTCTAGGAAAAAAGCGTATCATTGCTGAAACTGGAGCGGGTCAACATGGTGTTGCAACAGCTACGGTTTGTGCAAGATTTGGATTGGAATGTGTTATTTACATGGGTGCACAGGACATGGAGCGACAGTCGCTTAATGTCTTTAGAATGCGCCTTCTTGGTGCTGAGGTACTGTTTTCTTTAGCACTCTTGATACTACAAGAATTTGTTTATGTTTACTGTTTTATCGTTTTTTAGCATGCTTTTGCATAACAATTGACATAATCTAGAGTTCATCTAGTTTTTCTTGAATCACATTCGAAAATTCAGTAAGAAGTGCTTCACTTAACTAGGGCATTTTGTGTGTGCCTCCTAAAGTAGGTGTGTGTGGTTTGTTTTGCCCTCTAAAATTTGAATTTTTGTATGGAATTGTTAAATGTGCAAACTTCATGGGGAACTTTGCAGCGAGTTTGAAACTTCACGGGCTAACAAACATATTCGAAATTTATGGCTGTTTTCCTACTAACTCTTCGTGTTTTATAGCTGTCCTAACAATTAGGGGTCGTCAGATAAATTTGTCAATCGTTCTGCCTGCTACTGGCAATTGCCATATTCACTGGCCTTTATCTGTTCCATACATGGTACTGCAAGATTCCTTTTTTTTTTTTTGGTATTGTGATGCATCCTGTTATGGTTAGACTGGATATTGATTTTGGACATTCGTATTGTGGCATGTAGTTTATCGTTTTTTAGCATGTGTTTCTTCAAGATGTGAAATCATTGATCAGCTTATTGTTTCTAGAGTTCACCTAGTTTTTGTTGTGTCACTGTCGAAAATTCAGTAAAAAGTGCTTCACTTAACTAGGGCATTTTGTGTGTGCCTCCTAAAGTAGGTGTGTGTGGTTTGCCCTCTAAAATTTGAATTTTTGTGTGCAAACTTCATGGGGAACTTTGCAGCGAGTATGAAATCATGGGCTAACAAACATATTCGAACTTTATGGTGCACTTCAGGTGAATGCTTTTTTCCTACTAGAATTTACTCTTCGTGTTTTATAGCTGTCCTAACAATTAGGGGTCAGATAAATTTGTCAATCGTTCTGTCTGCTACTGGCAATTGCCATATTCACTGGCTTTTATCTGTTCCATACATGGTACTGCAAGATTCCTTTTTTTTTTTTTTTTGGGTACTGTGATGCATCCTGTTATGGTTAGCCTGGATATTAATTTTGGACATTCGTGTTGTGGTATGTAGGTTAGACCAGTTCATTCCGGGACTGCAACATTGAAGGATGCTACTTCTGAAGCTATAAGAGACTGGGTCACTAACGTGGAATCTACACATTACATACTTGGATCTGTTGCTGGGCCACATCCATATCCGATGATGGTTAGGGAGTTTCATGCAGTGATTGGTAAAGAAACGAGAAAACAAGCGTTGGAGAAGTGGGGAGGCAAACCTGATGTGCTTGTTGCATGTGTTGGTGGGGGTTCAAATGCAATGGGGCTATTTCATGAATTTGTGGATGACAAAGATGTTAGGATGATTGGTGTAGAAGCTGCAGGATTTGGGTTAGATAGTGGTAAGCATGCTGCCACATTGACCAAGGGAGAGGTTGGTGTTTTGCATGGAGCAATGAGTTACTTGCTGCAAGATGATGATGGGCAAATCATTGAGCCACATTCCATAAGTGCTGGGTAAAAGACTATTTGATTTACATATTCATTCAAAAAGATTATTATTCTTTGTATCTATGTATCTAAATTCTTTCTATTTTTTCTGAAGCCTGGACTACCCTGGAGTTGGACCGGAACACAGCTTTCTCAAAGACATTGGACGTGCTGAGTATTATAGCATCACTGATGAGGAGGCTTTAGAAGGTAATAACATCTACATTTTATATACTTGCATGTTCTGGCCTTGCTGGATCAAAGATATGAAGAGAGCATGTGCTTAAGTTTTCTCAACATAAATCATAGGTTCTACGTATGAATGAAAGATTCATTCGCAATATTGGTCTATAAACATAAACTCTTTTGAATAATTTTCAAAACACTTTGAAACTTATCAGGAACTCAATGCAAGATCTGCTTCAGTACATATCTATATATCTAAATCTCTCTCTATGCATGCTATAGCATCACTGATGAGGGGGGGGGGGGGGGGGGAATGCAGAAAGGTGTTTTATATTCTGCTTTAGTTATTCCTGATTGGAAATTTTTATGGCATGACAGTGCAGTTAATTTTCTGATCCTGTTTTTGAGCTCCCTGTTCTTTTGTGTGCACTGGAATGTATTTCTTATGTTCTTTCCTCATTTCTATTATTATGCAGCTTTTAAGAGATTATCCAAGCTAGAAGGAATCATCCCTGCACTGGAGACATCCCATGCTTTGGCTTATCTGGAGAAGCTATGCCCAACACTTCCAGATGGAACCAAGGTAGTACTCAACTGCAGCGGCAGAGGAGATAAAGATGTGCACACCGCAATTAAGCATTTGAATCTTTAAGAGCAGCTACCAACCAAAGCGAACATCTTTAGTGAAATCAGCTACACAGTTTCCCTCATTTGTGTTTGACAGATACTTTGCTATCATGCATGACCCGTCTTGTATGTTATGCTCTTAGGAAGTCCTGAAGGGCATTTCACTTGTTTACTATATAGAGATGAAATTTTGTTTGAACGACAAAGTTTTTACTGTTGTAAGGTTTTCAATCTAAATTATACCAGTATACACTAGTATCTTGTTTGACATTGTGTGTAGTTGATGCAAATTGCAACATAAGATTCAGTTTTCATAGCACTCTTCACAGAACCTATGTGAGAACATACATTACACCGGAAAATTTTGAAAAATATACTCCAGGTTGTACCACGTATAGAAATGATGCTCAAGGTTGCCACTGTTCAAAAGTATACTCTACATTAACTCATCGTCCAAAAAAGATACTCCGGTCAGTTTTCTCACCGGAATTAAGCGCGTGTAACTCAAACGCGCAAAATGCACGCGCTTGACACGTGTAACGACAAGGAAAATTTTGAAAAATATACTCCAGGTTGTACCACGTATAGAAATGATACTCAAGGTTGCCACTGTTCAAAAATCATACTCTACGTTAACCCATCGTCCAAAAAAGATACTCCGGTCAGTTTTATCACCGGAATTAAGCGCGTGTAACTCAAACGCACCACAACACACGCGCTTGACATGTGTCACACTCCCATTAAATCTGACAATTTTTTTTTAAAAAATGAAAAATTATAAAAAAAAATTAATCCAATAAATAGTTGGACAAATGTCAATTTCTCATTAAATTTGCAAAAAAGAATTACAAAAAATAAGAAAATCAACGATAAGCTTAACACAATAGCTAATTGTGTGTAATTTTTAGTTGTTTAATTCCAAGACTTAATTGGGTATATCATGTGCTTCTCGTTTACTTGTGAGTGTCCCGTACCCATACGGAGTAGCGACGGATAAAATCATTTGTCGTTAATGTAGCGACGGATAACACCATCCGTCGCTCCCTTTTGTTGACTCTTAATTAAGTTAATTAAAAAAGGAAAAAAGAAAATAAAAAGGGGAAAAATTAAAATAATATTTTAATTCAGGACGTACCGACGGATGACCTCATCCTCAGCCGTCGCTATATTTAAAAAAAAGGAAAAAAAAGCGGATCTGAATAAGACCAGATCCATCGTCTCCTTCACCTCATTTCTTCACTCTCTCCTTACACGCGCTTAATTTCGGTGAGAAAATTGACCGGAGTATCTTTTTTGGACGATAGGTTAATGTAGAGTATACTTTTTGGACAGTGGCAACCTTGAATATCATTTATATACGTGGTACAACCTGGAGTATATTTTTCAAAATTTTCCCTACATTACACACGCCCTCTTTTTTTGGCATAGCTTTATGTGCTCAAATATAGACACTGTTTTTGAGAATTAAATCCTTTAAAAGACCATTTTGTTCATGAGTAAGAGGGGGTATACCCATCATGCTACAATTTCTAGCCCACAGACATTGTTAGATGAGCCAAACTTAAAAAAGAGAGAATATTGGCTGGTAATGTACCAATGGGATACTCTTTTTTAACTTTGTTCATTTTTTACCGGTACAATTCAATACTAATTCGATTATCACTTTTAATATTTGCTGACAACAAATAATCAATTTGAAAAATCTTTTATACATTATGCATTTTCCCATCTCAACGGATAGAGGTCGGACACCGGCTCGATCTTTTCCCCTAAATATTTGGGTCTTGGGTCGATTTGGAAACAAAATAGGCCGACTTCTTAAACCCATAAAGGCTGGCCCATCAGAAGCCCAGAAAACTCGCCTGGCCTAATCTCATCTAAATCTATTGTTTGAACCGGCGAATACAACCAACAATCCCTAAAGGCTAAAACTAACCAAGCTGATCTGAAACCCTCTGGAAATTTGTAGAGAGAGAGAGAAGAGAGAGGAAATCGAGATGGGAAAGCAACCGGTGAGGATGAAGGCGGTGATCTACGCTCTGTCACCTTTCCAGCAGCAGGTGATGCCTGGTCTCTGGAAGAATCTACCTGGAAAGATCGCTCACAAGATTGAGGATAGTTGGATCGGTGCTACCCTCTTGATTGGCCCTATTGTTGGCACCGTCTCGTAAGTCTTATCATCTTCATCTCCGATTTCAATATATTTCCCCTGATTAGAATATTCCGTTTTAGATTCAAGTCCCTGTTCCGATTAATTAGGTTTTCATGTTTTTATCCGATTCAATAGATTAATTGTTTTTCTTATGAAATTCGTGGAAATTAGATAGGTATCTACGTATGTACAATTTGATTTCAAAATTTTAATTAATAGAAAATTAGAAATGAACATTTAGCCCTCAGCTGTTCAAATTGAGCTAAATTTTTAACTGAGTAGTAGTAATGTTGTTTTGCATCCTAATTAGATCCTAATTAGATGCTCGGTCCAAATCGTTGGCAGCTTAGGCGTCTAATTTGTGATTAGACTGACTCTTGAGGCTTGGTGTACACTAACTTTCTAAGTGATTAACTAGGCACAATTTAAAAACACATTATGAAGAAGTTAAGCATAAATAAATATACAGTGATTGAAGTTTTGATGTGACATGTAACTGTTGGAAGGCTTCCAATAGTTGCACGCCTATTAATTTCCGATGGCACAAGTCATTATAATTTTAGGGATTATTTCCTTCACTTGTACAAGATGATTTTGGATACTCAGTTTGTAAACTATAATGCAATCATGATCTTCTGGCACATTTTGCTTTAGGACTGGAAATTTTGTTATTTGATATCATGTCTTATATATGCACGATGAGGAAGCTCAACAAGGGTGATTGCTCTCATCTCATCATATGTTGTTCATAATTGTCTATGTGTTGTTTTACATTTACTTTTGCAACTTCATCTAGTTCGCTAGATTAGTTAGGTTAGGCTGGCTACTGGTTAGCTAGTGGGTGTGAAGTCATACAATCTTTCCAGTGTTCGTGAATTGCATATACTGACAAGTATTACCCAAATTACATCAGGAGGATTTTGAATAGACATGAATTTTTCATTGCTGTCCATTTGTTATGCATTTTAAAGCTAAACAATTGGGAGCTTAAGTTTCATCAATGTAAAAGGCAATTAAGGATATACTGATATTATATGATGTTACTAAGCTTAAGTTTGAATACTTTTACTTGAAGGTCCCTGGAAATAGCTGTTTATCATACTTAGATTACTTGAGTTAAAATCATAGATTGAATGCTGCAGATCTGAGTTAAAACTTATAGCACCTAATGCCAGAATAGGTTGTTGGAGAAATCAGTTAAGAGCATACTAGATCATAGTTTTAGATTTACTTCTAATATTGGTTTTCAAGTATTTTTGGTCGATTGAGTGTCATCAATTACTTGGTCTCTGAAATGATCAATGACCCCCTTGTTCCTTGTAGGTATGTCAAATGGTACCAGGAAAAGGAGAAGATGCATCACAGATACTGAATGGATCAAACACTCTCCACTCAATAAGTTCTGGTTTTCCATGTCTGCCCATTTTGGCTATGAACTCTGAATGAAAATGTTCTTTTGCAGATACTTTCTTTTTTCCTTATGTCTTGGCAGTTTATGCATTCAAATGCTTTAGTATGTCTTTGAGTATGTTATACTGTTAACACCTTGCATTTGCATCTGGTTTGGCTTCTGTTTAATGTTGTCTACCATTGGTGTTTTGAACTGAGCATTAATAAATACTTTATGCAAGTTCTCATTTACTTCTCTGCTCACTATATAACAATAATAGCTACATCCAACTTTTCTGGCTAGCAAAACATATAATTATACATGTTTTGAATCCGCCTCCCGTTTTGAGGTGCTGTTGTAGATTTAAACGTTAGCAACAAGGAAAAATAAAGACTCACAATTTTACACTCACCCTCTTCCCTCACACAGCTTTATGGCTGTGCTGAAACGAAATGTTTGAAGCATGTGATTATCAGATTGATTCCAAACCTAAATCGAAATGTTTGAGTTGGATTTCTGAATGAAAAAACTTTGATCCGGATCTGAAATATTTTGGAACGGATTAGGCCGAATGGACAACCCTACCCCATTCTTCATTGTAAAAGTTTTGATTATGCGGAAGATGTTCTATGTAGAAAACAATTCTTACAATCCGCAAAATATACCACTCGGAGTAGTAAATAAAACAATTAGTCTAAGGCAATACTTGCTCAAAAAATGATTTGTAGAACTTACAACGGTTCTTTTCTTCGTTAATTTACAAGTATCGGCTATGATACATCTACGTATCACTGTCTCAGTATCATCATTTTATACATTAGGTGGTGAAAATTCAAGGGAAATTTGTGTGTTGTGCGTGTTTCCTCAATTGCGTCCCAGCCTTTCTATCATAAAGGTTCTCACGAAAGATCTCACTCTGACCAAGCTACATCGCTTCGTTGCAAAGTGGATGAACATATATGATAGGCAAACGCACGGAGGCATACTTTCTTGCACATACAAAAATCACTTTCCATCCCTTGATCGCAATTACATAAGAGGCACTGTATATCCTAATGATTCCGACTTCATTCTTGATCAGGCAACTATGTACAGATGTACGCTGGAATTAGCAGTCAATATATTACCTTCCACCACCACATTGTTTGTCCGAATTAGTAGTCAATAATAGGTTCACCAATAGTCAAGTTTCTGCGGACTGTCCAGGGCAAGTTGAAGAGCTTGGCCATGATGAATTTAAAGATTTTGCTCACGTTGATGTTGTGCGTGGCACTTGAGAAAAACAGGGTTGCCTTCATAGCCCTCGCATATGCTCGTGCCTGCATAGATTTGGCAGTAAATATACACACACTTCATAACTTTATACTTGTGCAGATATTTTTAACACTAGCCACTCAACATTGACCAAGGTGTAAATCAACAATTGTCATTTTTTGACAACTTCTTTGAGGATTTGGTATTGCTTATGTAGACATAGTTGGAAAAATAGAAACAGCCTTGTTGAAATTGTACTAAACTTGACAAATCCAGGGTACAAGAATGTCATTTTTAAGGTTCACTTTGGTCCCACCTTACAAGGACTTTGAATTGTCCTCTAAAAGCAATTTGTTTGTTTATTAACTTTTCTCCAAAGCAAGCATTGTTCGCAAATTTTCCACATAATATGTTAAAGTTGTGGTGGCCTAAATAGCAATAAAGGCCATACTTTAGCTTTGTCTTTATCATGGTTAGCTCTGGCCTAATCTTAAGCAAGGGATTTGTTTTGTCCAATCAATGAAACAAACTAAAACTTCTAATACAAGCAAGAAAAATAGCACAAACAGTTTACACTATGGTTAGGGGTTTATTAAAGTGTATACTGGGCACCCCAAAAGACTAAAATATGATACT
This sequence comes from Plantago ovata, assembly GCA_028274465.1. Lineage (NCBI taxonomy): Eukaryota > Viridiplantae > Streptophyta > Magnoliopsida > Lamiales > Plantaginaceae > Plantago > Plantago ovata. The sequence continues at coordinate 56,118,813 of CM051455.1, read as the reverse complement.
TTTGTAGCACCAGCAAGAAACTTTATTAGTAAAATTTGAAATGTCAATACTTTTGAGGATAAGGATTCTTGGGACAGAATTAATCGATAATCAACAATATTTCCCAAGGATGAATGATTTACCTGAGTGACAACCGTCCATTGGATATCAGGTGGAAGTTTTGCAAAATCGTCAAATTTGGTCCCTATTAGTATTGGTATTGCATTCTGCAGAGAAAAACAGCATATATGAAACAGAGAAATCACATTGTATAACAAAGGGACTGTTTTTTATTGAAAGACTAAAATTCTATACAAACAGGAATGTTGTGAGACCAAGTCTCCAATTTGATCTGTAAACAGAACTATCCACTCTTTCCTACCAACTCAGGATGAAGAGTTAGCAACTGGTTTATGGGGTTGGGTACAATTGCACACATGAAAATGGATCTTTACCAAAATGCTACTACTATTCAATTCTTTAAATCTTGTAAAAGATCTAGGAAGCAAGTTTTTCCACAAAGAATAAATCACTTATCATACTCAGTTTCATACTTAATGTCATCAAACCCGCTATAGCTATTAGTTGTTACTTCCGCGGATCAACCTCCGATTACTCACTACATTTGATACTGCGGAACAATTCATTTCCACCCATCAATACTTGTATTCTTTGTAAGCTCAATTAACAATTATCATTATGAATGCATGATTATTAATAAAAGCAATGATCATATCAAGAAGAATAAAGGAAAGGATTGCATGTGGTTATTGGCTAAAGCAAAGCATAGTATATAACTTTTGAAACAGAACAGAAGAGGACGGGTCATATTGGTAGTGTAAAGTTAAAGCTACACTGGGGGTACCTGATTCCACTTTCTTGCTTCACTATACCATCCAATAATGCTGCATTACGAAAACAACTATGTATTGTTAATAAAATAGAAACCAATCTCGTAGTACTATATGAATATGCTTAAGAAAACAATCATATCTTCTAGTGTTTACAGAGCCCCACAAAACTATACATGGTTTCGACAATGTGCCTTTCTTGACAAGAACGTGTAAGAAACTGGTAAAAAATTCCTTGTGTTGTGTTGTTGTAATCTTGTACTACAATACACTAAACACTCCAATCCAAATTCACAAACAAATAAAAAAAACTCATCACACATGTGGATATAGTATATTTTAAACTACTAGTACATTGCATACCTGTTGAGGGTACACCTACTGGTGAGATCAAACATAAACAAAATTGCCACAGCATCTTTACAGGCTAATGGCACTTGATCGAATGATGCGCTGTCACCTTGTAATTATATCCAAACCAAACACATAATCAATTTTCTTATTAGCTCACATTTTGTAATTAACCTAAAACGAATCAAACCAAATCCAACAGACAGACAATTAATTTATCCAAAATTCATCACAGATTCACACCCACCATTAATTACTACAGTAACAAAACCAAGAACATATAGTCTAGTAGTCCTAGTAAATTGTTTAATTAAATAACTTCAGTAACGTTTAAACCTCGAATTCTACAATATTTTTGTTCCGTTCTGCACTGGATTATTTTAACAACTGTTGGAAAATTCGAAACGTCTTCATGCTTTTTATCCAATTGAATACTTATAATTTGTTATTTTTTCGTATGAACAGAACTGAAAAGAACCGAAATGAACAGCACTGAATGAAGCTGAACCGAACAGAACTGAATTTATTTATAATATAAAATATAACTATCCATGAATAATGAGTATTGAATGGACATACCAGCAACATCCCAAATTTTGAAGGCAAATTTAGCCCCATGAATGTTCATAACCTTGTCCATCAAATTGAGACCCTTCATCTCCAGGCCAGCCTTCTCTTGTTCATCACCTATGTACTTTATCTAAAAATTAAAGCAAATAATTAATTAATACAAATAATAATAATTAAAATTTCAAAATAAAGTGAGTAGTAAAAACAGAATAATTAGATGGCTCAGACCTAAAATTACTAATGTCAGAGCAATTTGTTTGTGTATTTTTAGGAATGATTGATTTTCAGCTCTGGTTATATGAATAGCCTAATTAGATTACCAGGAAGGTGGTTTTGCCAATCTGACAATCACCGAGCAAGCTGATCTTCAAGGAAACCAAATCGGAATCATCATCACTATCATAACCATCACTGATCGTAGTAGTATTGCCGGCGGATTCGATCGCGGAGGTGTCGTGTCTCCGAGAGGAGGAGAGTTTTCGGTATCGAGTGCGAGAAGGAGAAGGAGAAGGAGAAATTCTGGAGGAGTAGATGAGGATTCTGTCCCAGAGAAGGCGGCAGAAGTGGCGGAATACGGTGACCTTGTCGAGGATGCGCCAGCGTATGGTGGTGTTGGAGTGGACGATTTTGCGGCAGATGTGTTTCATTTTGCCTGTGGCTTCTTCGAATTTGAGAGTAGCTGCTGCCATGGATTAATTATAACAACTTAACAGGAAGAAGAAGAAAAGAGTATGGTATGGCGGGTTAAGTAGTAGGGCAGGCTGTGGTGGCCTGTGTGGGGTTCGGAATAAATAATAATATATTTATTGTTGATTATAATATAAATATTGATAAATCAATGAACCAACTAACGAGTTGTTAATGTTTCTTCTACCTTTTTTGCCTTTCTGGTAGCTTGTTGTAGTACTTCATTAATCACTCTCAAATCAATTTAATTTACCTCACAAATTAACTTAAAATTAAAATCCATACGTCCACACCTAAATCAACTTATGTTGCGACAGGGATTGAAATATGCACCTGTTATTCATCACTCTAATTCCCTCCAACAATCCCACTACACCACCTTATGTCCCGACAGGGAATTATTGTGTATCTTTTAATCACCTACGAGTTATGTAATATGAAATTAATCTAACTTATTAACTACAATTATATATAATCGCCCATAGCATGAATTACGAATTACTCGTGTCTAAATAATATGATGGCCCGTAATATATACTCTGTGCACACTTTTTTTTTTTTGAATCAGCGAAAAAGAAATTTAATAAAACCAGCAAAAATCAGAGTACAAAACCTGTGCATCAGCAATGCACTACAATGCTACAAAACTGAAAAAAACGCACTATCCCAACTCGTAAAAAGTATAAAAGCAAGTCCAAACCAAACCCCGTTATGACCGTATCACTACTCGGCCACCCCCATCTTTTAGTATGTCAAACTTCCGAGCAAGTAGCCAAGAATAAGGGGGTGACGAATCGTTAAACCGACTCTAGCCGAGACCAAACAGTGGGGAAAACTTTCGTTGCAAGTATAGGGAACTTAGCAAAGTCACGAAAGTTGATGACCACCACTAATTAATTGTCGACACATTTTTTTAACACCTGTACACATAATACGCGCAATAAATTACACTCCCTCTGTGTGCATAGTAAGTTAGATACGGTTTTCCTTTTTCACTAGTTCTAAAGGGTTCTAAATGATTATTTAAATTATTGTTTCTCCTAAACTATGTTCTGTTATTAAGAGGTAATACTGTAGTACTCTGGTTTGAGGCCCCCGCAAGAAAGTTTGGTATTATTGTTGGAATGTACTCCTGATTTGCCCATTACATGATTTTCATATGCCAATAGATTTTATAGATGTGAAAGTTTCCACATGTGAGCAACTTTTGTAATTCCGCGTGAATACTTTCACTAAAATGCCCTGATATTCCAAATTTGGGTGAATGAATACCTTTCACTCATCTTAATCGACCGGAAGACGTAACATCTGCTTTTAAAGATTTATAAGATTAAGTGAGTGTTAGTAAATGTTTTTGAAATCTGAATTTTAACTTATTTTTGCTGGAATTTGAATAAAATTGATTTTAATTAAAATTTATGGTGTTTGGAATTTTAATAAAAAAAGTCACTCGGTTGCTTTTTAGAAGCATAAATCTTTTGTTGGTCATATATTTTTTTAATAAAAGCTACGGCAGAAGTTGGGAAATCAAAAATTCAAATTTCAACTTCTCGACTCCAAAAGCACAAAAGTACTTTATTTTAGCATTTGCCACACTCATTTTTTTTTTTTTTTGAAACGACAAATATTACAACTACTCCTACACTAATGCTATACAAACTTACTAAACCACCTTATTTCTCCACACTTAAACCAACATTATAACTCCGCCACCACCGAGGATCAAACCTGCACCTCTCCTTCACTTATTCTTCTTCTCATTTCTGCATGTATATTTATTTACTCTTTTTCCAATTTCGGTCTCTATTAGTTCACATTCTGCTTTTCTATATTTTCACGAAATCGAAGTATGTATAATTAATCCATTGAGCATTATCGAACTTTTCTTTTTTAGAATGTCACTATTCTTATCGATAACTTTTATATCCACAAGCTCAAACTTGAAACCTTAATTTAAGTGAATTCAAATACATTGCCACTTGATCTAACAATTAATTGATCAACATTTATATAGAATTTTAAAATTCAAGGATCACAAAACTTGTTATATTGGATTAAAATGCGTTAAAAGACTCTATTTTTATTTTTGTGATTTTCTCTAGATGTAATGTATAGGATTAAAACTACTCTATTTGTACCATGTTCTCTACATGCTCCATTTTCCTAAATTGAATCATTGGTTTTGGCTCTGTTTAGCAAAATTAGGTGATACACTAGTTAAAGCTGATAGCTGATAATCTAGTTGGTAGCTGATAATCTGACGGATAAGGTAGTTGATAAGCTAACTGATTTTAGTGTACGTGTTTAGCGAATGCTGATAAGCTAGCTGATTTTGATTTACGTGTTTAACGAATGATCTTATAAGCTATTGATAAAATGACATAAAAAGGCATTTATAATATATTGTTATATTCTTCATTCATTTTTCATATTGAATAAAAATATTAATAATAAATATAATAATAAAAATTACCTTTTCATGAAAATTATTATTTTTCATGTAAACATTCATTGTTTTTGGTTTAATGAATTCTATTATTATTAAAAAAATAAAATAATAATAATAATAATTATTATTACTAATATTAATGTCTCTTTTTAAGTATGGTCTCTCATGAGACCTTCTCTTAATTATATAATATTTTTTCAAGTTATGAACATGTATATGACAACAAATATATATTGTGTTATTCTCTATTAGTGTTATTAGTTTTATTTATAATAATAATAATAATAATAATAATAATAATATTAATATTAATAATAATATTAATAATAATAATAATGGATCATTTAATTAATAATTTAGACATAAATCTACTATAATCGTAGTCTCTCAGTGAACTAGCTCTTTCGCATCTTATTTGCTAAATAAAGGTCCTTAAAGTGCATTCTCTTTTACCAGAAATCCCAGGCTCAAGTGAAAAATGACCCTTCCTTAGAAGCTTTCTATACCAGTCCAATCTAGGTCTAGCGAAAGCACAATCTGATTCGACGTTTATCAGCGGACGGAGTACATTGGATCCGCTATGATATTGTTGATATTATTATTATTATTATTATTATTATTATTACTATTACTATTACTTTTAGGGGTATAATTGAAATATGAAAGATGATAAGCTAGCTTATTAAAAAAATAAGCTAACTTTGTTAGCTTAAAAAATAAGTTAGCTGATAAACTCCAGGAGCTTATAAGCTCGCGTTCACGTAATATATTTATTTTTTCTGACAATAAGTCTGTTACGTGAATGCGAGCTTATAAGATTTTGGGGATTATAAGCTAGCTGATAAGAACGCTAAAGAGAGACTTTTGAATTCAGAAAGCCGTACATATAAAAACGAAACGAAGATCTTAATTGGCAATTTGGCATGCATGGAGTAGCCCTATTTTAATATAATGGGTTGGGAGTCCTGGGACTCATGGCCTTACTCTTCTCGTATCTCAATACTCAACCCAAACCCTATGGTTGTAATTTGTAAATACTAATTTTATACTGGTTTAAGGTGGTCTAAGTTTGAGTCCGAATCACCTAAATAGTATGTACCCAAATACTGTATAAAGTTAATGACCCATAAAAAAAATTAGGAAACTAAAGAGTTAGAAATTCAGATCTTATATGCATTATCTTCATGAAGTTAATTAATAGAATTGAATTAAATTTATTTGTATTATAGAAACAACTAAGCAAACTTGAATGAACACTATGAATTACTATTGTTTTATTGTTTTGACATCGGGTAGGAGAATTAGAAATGTCCGGCCATCATAAAACAATGAGTGATGAGTGACATAACATTGAACGAAAACATAGATATCGATGCATGGTAGGCATTGGGCAAGATTGAGATAGTAGTAAATTAATGAGTTAGTGGGATATATCTAATCTAATCTAATCTAATCTAATCTAATACTACTAATGGACGGTAATGTTTGGCAGGAAATAATTTGTCGATAAGGTAAAGAGAGTCGGAATTAGCCGTCGTGTACGTACTGTGTTTGTTTGTTTGCTGGTCAAGACAAGACACTTGTAAGTCTCCGGTTCTTATGTGTCAATGAGCTATACAAATTACAATACAACAAAACAATTTGGTCTTATCTTTCGTCTCGTAGCGACTACTAATAATAATAGTCTTAGTCTTGTAGATCTTGGTCTTCTTCTCTTCACTTTCTTTCTAAGGCGTGCCATCATCAAAATTATATGTATACTTCAAAGACTGCCTGAAACTTATATATGTACCATATAACACGTGGGGTTTTTACGGGGTAAGCGGATTTCATTTCATCAAAAGTAACTACTACCATCAAATGAACCATCGTACTCAAGATCATGCACACGTTTCAGTTATACGAGTTCCTTATCAACACAAAACTTAAGCATTGCACATGATGGGTATCATATCATCACATATATAAATAAATATCATTAAAATACAATAGTATGACTACCACATCAAAACAGGAAAATGATTTCAAGTCTCAAGACCAATTTGCATGAACCACCAGAGTTGCCAAATTGTACAAAAATCAATGTATGAACAACCCTATGGGTTATGGCATTTAGGCTTGATGAAGGGATTGTGTGACGTCATGCTCGAGGCCCATCGTTGCCCTCGAAGTCGAGGTTCGCACATACCTTCCCAACGAAGTCTACCATCCTAAGGCCAGGGATCGAAAGATACCTCTCTCTCGAAGGGGACCATAGTACAACCTAGTACTGACAGATCGTACTTGTGTCGACTTTCTAGCATGCCATGCCACAGAACGGGGCCCGCACTTAGTATCCTATATATATGTGCATTTATTACGCTCACAAACACACGATATCAACACACATACACCCATGCTGCCGAAATCTCCTCACTAGAAACATCCGTTGAATCGTAGATCGGTCCTTACTCCCTTACGTTCATCCCTTTACTGCAGGTCGAAAGCTCGTGTTCTTATCAAGTTAAACTCCTACCATCCACTCTCATGGGAAGAGAGATGATGCCGTAGGACCTTACCGAATTTTACCCGCATCATCTTGGCGTCGTCTGTGGGAACACGAGACTAAAGGGCACCCCTGTAGCAGTAGAGGATAAGATCCAACGCGAGAACCTTTTTCTTTTTTAAAGGCAGCATGACGAAAAAGAGAAAACCCCCGCCAAGTTAGCCAGAGAGCATGAAGAACCCGGTAACCCTGTCCCGGAGCCATCTCGCACGGACACAGGACGTGAAGACGATGAAGAATCCTCCGAATCCAACCACGAGGAACCTTTTCACTTTGAAGAACCTCTTGAGCCGCCTCCCCTACCAACGGGCCCTCAGATGCTCATTACGGAGGGCCAGCTAATCCAATTCATACGAATCGTCTGCGAAACGGTTGTAGACAGTCGGATGCCCGCGGAAAAAACCCGTTTGGCATTAGTGGTCGTAAGGGAAAAATCCCGCCCAAGTGTCTCTACTCGAAGCAATCATCCCAGTCGAAGTGACCGAACCGCAAGAATCGAGGGGACACACAGTCGAACACCCAGCCGAACTCAGGCCACCCATAAGAGGAAGGCCGACAACCTAGCTGAGAGCTCGGTGGTTACCCCCCGGGACAAACGTCCGGCACCGAGAAGGGAACCACCGCAGGATCACCATCGAACTCGCACGGTTCAACCCATCTCCAGCGACGAGTTAGACTCCTCGAAAGAGGAACACCTTGACATTGACCGGAAAACCCTCAAGAGAAAGATGGAGAAGTATGAAGAGCTACTTCGAGCCCATGATCGAAAAGCGAAAGAAAAGGAGAAAAAATCCCGACAAGGTCCCCGCGACGGGAAGAGAGAAGGGAAGGAAACCAGGAAAGAACTGGAAAGAAAAGACAAGTCCCGTAAGGAGACCGGTTTCGCGCCCAACCCCTTATCCCAGAAGCTCATGGGACACTCGATCCCATCGGACCAAAGGATTCCCAAAAACTTACCCAAATACTCCGGGACCACCTGTCCGCACGAACATCGAGTCAAGTTCGAAAATATGATGCAAACTTATGGGCACAACGAGAAGGACATGGTGATCGTTTTCCCCGGCACGCTCGAAGGAGTAGTCACGGAGTGGTATTACAACATGCCACCAGGATCCATTTGATCCTACGCGGACCTGGTCCACGCATTTTTGGGTCACTTCACAGACTACAAGAAATCCAGACAATCGAGCAGTTGCCTCCAAGATATCGTCCAAAAAGAAAATGAGCCTCTTCGACGATGGTGGCAACATTTCAACGCCGTAGCCTTGCAAGTAGACGACCACCCTATGCATTTTCGGAGGCAAACACTGTACACCAACACTCGAAACTGCAGATTAGCTTCTGAAGTCTCGAGGGAGAAGCCAGAAACCCCCGAAGAATTGTCCAATATCGTGAACAAGTACATCAAAGAGGAAAGGATGATCAAAGAAGCCAGCTTAGCTTTCGATCCACCCCACGCCACCCGAAGGGAAAAATCCCCCAAAAAGGAGCGAGTGGAACCACCTAAGAACAATGGGAGGGAAAGAATTACCCCGAACGGCGACCCCCTCGGAAAAATCCCGGGGTTATCAGGTACCAACAACGCCAAGTCTTCTCCATTATCGAAAGTCTACCAGGCATACGATGGCCACGAAAGCACAAAAAAACCAACACGACTCGGAACTCGAGGGAGTATTGCCACTTCCACAAGCAAAAGGCCACGATACCAGTCGATGTATCAAACTAATGCTAGAGTTGGAACGAGTTGTGGAAGAGGGGTATTTGGAAGAGTACCGAGACCCGAACGGTTCCTTGTCCATACGACCCGTCAAAAAATTGACACACGAGACCCCCTTTCCAACAAGACCCCCTCTACCACAACAGTCGGCGGTCTTCCGAGAGTCGAGGGGGTAGGATTCGAAGACGATTTCGAAAATGAGCCCATACACGGGGAAATCAAGTACATAGCGGGCGGACCCACGGGGGTGATTCGAGGAGAGAAAGAGATAGGACGGCCAGGAAAATGCGAAGCTCGTACACTAGCGGAACCCCCACGTTCAACGTAGGATGTCTCGAAACTCATAACCTCTCGCTATGTTTCGACCACACTGACGCCCCTGACCTCCGAGTTACTCGAAACCAAGAACCAAACTTCCCTTTGGTTATCTCAATGGTGATTTCAGGTTTTGGAGTTAGCAAAGTCCTCGTCGACACTGGAAGCTCCGTGAACGTTATCACCACCTCCACCCTGAAAAGAATGCAGATAAAGGGAACCGGTTTCTCCGACATCTCGACCAACCTCTCGGGATTCGGAGGGGCGGTGGTCAAACCCCTCGGAACCATTTGGCTACTAACATCACTCGGTACCAAACCAGCGAAAGAAACCTACCACTGCCAGTATGTGGTCGTAGATGACTAGATGGGATACAATGTCCTTCTAGGACGACCAGGAATCAATCAATTTCAAGCCGTAGTGTCCACCTACCACTTGAAAATGAAATTCCCCACCAATGATGGAGTGGGCGAAGTCAAAGGGGACCCGAAGGAAGCATGGGAATGCTACTGCAGCTCCACCTGAGCCCAGACCTCGAAACCAGTGGGAGAGCCCAGCCAAGCCCCCGAGACGAATGGTTCTGAGAACCCCTCGAAGAAACAATGCATGTTGGTCAAAGATGAACTCTTCGATTTCCCCACAGCCCGCGAAGAGGGGAAAGAACGCTTGGAGCCTTGCTCCAAAGTAAAAAATCTCCAACTATGCGAGCACCGCCCTGAAAGAGTCACCCGGATATCAGCTGACCTCCCCGAAGAGCTCGAACTAGCACTATCCCTCTTCCTCCAAAAGAATTCCGATGTTTTTGCATGGGGAACAACCGACCTCAAAGGTATCGACTCCCGAATCATAGTGCACCGGCTGAATGTGAATCCAAGGGCAAAACCTGTGAGTCAAAAGCAAAGGACCTTCAGTCGAGAGAAAAACTTGATAATCGACGAAGAGGTAGCCAAGCTCGTTAGGGTCGGCCACATCCGGCCTACTCAATTCTCGGACTGGTTATGCAATGTCGTACTCGTCAGCAAGGGCAACGGAAAATGGAGGATGTGCAATGACTTCACCGACCTCAATAAGCGATGTCCCACGGACCCCTACCCCCTCACTCGAATCGATCAACTTGTCGATTCGACCGCCAGAGCGGAGCGTCTTAGCTTCATGGATGCTTTCCAAGGCTACTAACAGGTCCCGATGGCCAAGGACGATGTGGACAAAACCGCTTTCGTCACCCACTCGGGGGTTTACTCCTTCCGAGTCATGCCATTCAGGCTGAGGAATGCAGGAGCTCTACCAACGGTTGGTCAACATGATGTTCGAAAAAGAAATTGGTCATACCATGGAAGTGTACGTCGACGACATGCTTGTCAAAAGCATCAAAGCTCAAGACCATGTAACCAACTTGAGCAGATGTTTCGAGATACTGAGAAAATTTGGTATGAAACTCAATCCGGCCAAGTGCGCCTTCGGAGTAAAGGGAGGAAAATTTCTCGGCTATATGGTCACCCAACGAGGCATCGAAGCTAACCCTGACAAGATCAAGGCGGTGATCAACTTTTCTAGTCCTCGAAACATCAACGAGGTTCAAAATCTAGTTGGTTGAGTCATTGTCCTAAGCCGTTTCATAGCAAGGTCAGGAGAAAAAAGCTTGCATTTCTTCAAAGTTATAAGAAACGCCAAACATTTCGAGTGGGGGGAGGAAAGCGAAAAAGCCCTAGCGGAGCTCAAGGACCACTTGTCGAAACCGCCCTTGCTCTCGAAGCCCCAAGTTGGAGAAGTCCTATATCTGCACGTGGCAACTTCCCTCGAAGTCGTCAGCTCGGTGCTAGTACGCTTAGAGCATGGCCAACAACACCCCATCTACTACTTGAGCAAAGTCCTCACAAAAGCCGAAGTCAATTATCTCGACATCGAAAAGTTCACATACAGTGTCATACTAGCCTCGAGGAGCCTCAAGCCATACTTCCAAGCGCACGACATCGTGGTTCTCACATCACAACCCCTAAAGAGAATCTTAGGTAAACCAGACCTATCGGGGAGATTGGTGAAGTGCTCGATCGAGCTCATGGAGTACTCCCTCGAGTTCCAAGCCCCCAATTCCAAAAAAGCCCAAGTCATAGCCGATTTCTTTCTAGGAGTCAAAGAGGAAGTCAGCCTCGTACTAACACTTGGGGAAGCGGAAAAGGGAGAGAACCTTGAAGCTCGATGGGAGATTTACGTGGACGGGTCTTCCACCAGAGGGCAAGGAGGAGTCGGAATCCACATGTCGGACCCCGAAGGTGTCAAAATGGATTTTTCCGTTCGGCTAGCCTTCCCAGCCACAAATAACGAAGCAGAATACGAGGTCATCCTCATCGGACTTCGACTCTCTCTTGAAGGGGGGGGGGTAAAGCACGTGCTCATCCACACTGATTCGCAGCTAGTAGCCCAACAACACGTGGGGGTGTTCGAAGCAAAGGAAGAACCAATGAAGCTCTACCTGGCAGAACTCCAGGCCATGACAGCCAAATTCCAAAGTGTTGCAATCACACAAATCCCTCGAAGTCTCAACAAGGTAGCTGACGAGCTAGCAAGATTCGGAAGCTCATCACAAAACATAGCCACTCGACAGGTCACTCTCATGACGGTCCAGAGACCTGCCACTAGGGACAATAACCTCAAAAGGAAGAGAGAAATCGAAGTCAACACTCTTGATGCCAACCACAAATGGTTGACAGACATCATGGTATACATGACTGTTTCCTCAAAACCAACCAAGGGGTGGAAAACCCCCAACTATAACATGTTCCCCCATTCCGGGACACCTACTCACCTCAAACCTGTCTTTGCAAAAATTTAAGCAAGGGAGAATCCCATCGGATCGAAATGAAGCCAGGAGGCTCAGTCGAAGAGCGCAAGGTTTTCTATGGGATGGGTCGAACCTATACAAATGGTCCGTCGACGGTCCCCACCTAAAATGCATCGACGAGGAAGAAGCTCGAACCATCCTGAAAGAGGTACACGCGGGAAGTTGCGGCAGTCATTCAGGTGGGAGAACTCTGGCCCAGAAAATCCATCGACAAGGGTTTTATCGGCCCACACTTATCCCCGATTCAAATGCCCGATCGAAAAAGTGCGATGAATGCCAGCGATTCGCTCAAAACATCTCGGCCCCAGGACAACCAATGATTGCAACCCCCGTTTCCTGCCTCTTCGATAGATGGGGTATAGACACTGTGGGAAAACTCCCCACCTCGACAAATCAGAAGAAATTCTTAAAATGTCGCAGTCGAATACTTCTCCAAGTGGGTCTTGGCCGAGGCCGTGGGGAAAATCACGGAAGAAGTCGTCAAGAGTTTCATCTGGAGGAACATCATTTGCCGTTTCAGCCTCCCCAGGGTTATCGTGTCGGACAATGGTACTCAGTTCACAGGAAAAAAGATAAGGGCATGGTGTATCGAACTGGGTATCAAACAAAGCTTCACATTCGGCGGCCACCCCCAAGCCAATGGACAAACAAATGTCACCAACAGAACCATCATTGAGAACCTCGAAAAGCGTTTGGGTCCCTCGAAAGCTGGTTGGGCAGATGAGTTGCACGGAGTTTTGTGGGCCTATAGAGCAGCACAAAGGATGGCAACACAAGAAACGCCTTTTTGCATGGTGTATGGGTCCGAGGTAGTAATCCCATGCGAAATCACCGTCGAAAACCTCCGAGTCAAGGAGTACGACCCCATAGAAAATAGCAATGTCCGTGCCTTCGAGCTAGACATGCTCGACACAAAGAGAGAAACGGCAAGGGGGAGGATACTAAGATATCAAGCCTTAATGACCAAAGCATACAAAAAAATCTCATTGGACGAGACTGAAAGTATATATGTCCTAGAGACAACCTACGATAGGGACGATATGTACTTGATTACATTCAGTTATTGTTATTTATTTATGTTCATTTATCTATACATTATTAAATACAATTGGCATTACATTTTATGAATACATTATTTGGTTGTTTGAATTATTCGATAAAATGTTCCCAAGGACTTAAGGTAATCACCAAGTTAGTGGGAGCTTGTGTGTCAAATAATTAAGTCCTAAAATAAGCCACTAGCTGAAGGTCATTGAAATACGGGATATCAATGATGCGATTGAAGCTAGCATATGTTGCATTAGATCCTTCGAGGATGTAGTAGGTCTCACTGCTACGAATGAACTTGGTTATTCATGATGAACATATGGACACTTTGGAGAGTGTTGGCATGCCCAACCGAGAAACCATTTGGTAAAACTATTTAAGTGTCTATGGTAGTATCGGTGTGTAGGGTGATGCTAGTAGTCCTTAGACTTGAGGCCAATACTACATCATATGTGGAGTAATGTACTTTGACCATGCGCAACGCTTGCACTCTTAAAGTAGGGTAGATACGGCATGCGTTGGGTACATTAGGAAGCATATGGTGTGAGTGATTGGGCCAAGATAGGATTCATTCCTCCGTAATAGATACAAGGAGAGAATACTCACTTCTCATATTTAGTGCGATCATAAAACCGGTGGCCACCGTATGTGAATATGTCAAAATGGTGTTTGGACATAATTCATAGATCGACTAATAAGATTGAGAGACCATGAATGGAGTTAATAGAATAGACACATAACCATATTCTAGACTCATTCGAGTATTCGTGAATGAAGGGACCGTATCATCAAAGTACCCTACGCTACAGGTGGTTTGTTTTCCTCACAAACGTTCCTTGCATATTAATATTGTCTGATAAATTGTCTAGGAATTTATTATGACCTTAATTAGATTGTTGCTTAATATGCAAGGCCCTATGGGTCACACTTCAAGGTGGTGTTTCTACAAATGAGCTATGTATATTGGATTAAATATTAATTAGATTAATATTAAATTATTATACATAAATATAATAGAGTTATTATTAATTGGATTAATATTAATTTATTATGTGTGGAATATATTTTAGAATATATAATTAATTGAATTGAATTGGATTTAATTAATCAATTGAAGACTATGCACTTGGGCGGGATTTGAATCAAGGGCCCAAGAAAGAAAATAGAAAGAAGAGAAGAAAAGAGAGCTGGGCCGATTGGCCCAGCATGGTGCTGCTGGGCCAGGCCCAGCCCGTGGCTGCTAGCAGCCACGGCTCTTTCTTCTCCTCCCTTCTATTTTCTTTTCTTTATTTTTTTCTTCTAGTTTATTTTTTGAGATAATTAATTATTATTATTATTATCTCTTAGTTGGTTAGTTGAAGACTTTTGGAGTCTTCTAATCAGTAAGATTTACTTGGATAAAATCTTACGTGATTTTCTGAACCAACTTACTGACTAAATCAGAAAGAAAGAAAGAAGTCTTCTATTCCATTCCAACGTAGAAAATTCTCTCTGACAGTCAGAAAGAAATAATTTTCTCTCAGAAGCTCAAGACACAGAAGAACATCCTAGCGTTCTTGGTGGATACACTGCCCGTGGATACCGAGGTCTAAGGATACAAGGAACCTGTTGATGAGCAATCTTGGAGATTCCATTGAAGAAGATTTCATCTCTGACGAAGAAGAAATCAACCAGCCGGACGAGGATATTGCAAGGCTTTGTTTAGAGATCGAGGAACAGCTACCCGGTCAATTTGCTTATCTACTGGAGAACACGTAAGTGATTTCTTCCAGTTTAATAAACAATATAGTCATATCAGTTTTAGTGAGATTAAAATTTTTAAAGTTCCGCTGCTTAGCCCCAGAGGCAAATTTTCTCACTTTTACTAACAGTGGTATCAGAGCTAGGCTGATTCATGACTATATTCGTTTATGATTTATGTTTAATGTTGTTGTGGATTATTATATATATGTAAAATATAAAATTTCCAGATTCTTTAATTGGATTTAAAGAAAAGAAAATTGGGTTTTATTATTGCATGTATTTTATTTCCAGATTCTTCATATTAGATTTAAAGAAAGGAAATAAATAACATTCATATTTTATTTTCCAGATTCATTTATTAGATAAATAGAAAAGGGAAAATCAAAAAAAAAAAAAAGAAGAAGAAGAAGTCGACTTCTTCTTCTTCCCCAAGTCGACCAGGTCGACTTCGCCGGCGCCGGAGCTCGGCTCCGACCGCGACGCCGACGCCATCTTCCTCTGTTCATGGTCTCTTCTCCTCTGTCCCCTTCAAGATTCAATGCTTGATTTGTTTATGGGTTATGGAGCTTGAAGACTCCATTAATGGTGATTTCAAGCTTTGTAAACATAAACTCGAATCAAGCCAAACTTATATGGAGAAGAATCACTGGAGCATGAGGAAGATGATACAAGCAAGAACCGGGTCGAACGAAATTGCTTGGAGCAATTCCGTTCAACCCGCCGGCGAACGAACAGAACAAAAAAAAAAAAAAATTGTTCTTCGATTTTGGACAAATTGATTGCTTGTGAATTCATCTTGGATGATATATTATGTTTAGAACATGATTTGGATCTTCAATTCGAAGTTAAGATGATGATTAAAGTTTTGGAAAACTTTGTTTGGTTACAGGGACCCAATTGAGCTTTTTCAGAAAATTGGTGGGTGGCTAATGAGCAAGGAAGACAACTTCAGGGACTTGTCCTCCAATTTGGCAGATTCTGTCTTATTGGGGCTCAAGCCCCTGAGCTTCTGTCCCTTGCGGATTTGCCCCACAATTTGTTAAATGTTTTGATATTGATCCTAGAAACTTAATTTTAGTTTTCTTCGAATTGTAAATAGGTCCCTGGAGTTTTAGAAACTTGTTGTTTAATTTATAAATGGTTTATAAATTACATTTAAACCCTATTAATACTTTGGAAAGTGATTAAAATGTTTGAAAACATAAATATTAGTTTATAATATTTAGTAACATGTTTGTTAGTTTATAAATAGTTTATAAACTACATTTTAATAGTAATGTAATGCTTTGGAAGATTATGTTATTATTAAAACTTGTTTTAAATATTTTGGAAATTCTTAGAGAATTTATAAATTAGATTTTGATTTACATATAATGATAATGATCCACAACAACTACTTATATGCTCCAACTTGGTTGTATCATATGTATTGTATGTCAACATGAGCAATTTAATTATTTAAATATTGTATTTAAATATTGTTAGTCCGCATTTATTGTATGGGTAGGCGGCACCCATTAGTTTCCGGACCGCATCTGTCATATGCATGGGTAGGCGGCACCCATTACTTGCTAGTCCGCAATTGATATGTATGAGTAGGCGGCACTCATTACTTGTTAGACCGCATTGCATGAGCCTTGGGTAGGCGGCACCCATTATGTGATGCATGTTAGGGATCTTGGTCAAGCGATTAAATACCCCGTTTAAAGGTTCCCCAACCAATTTAAGTCTCGAGTAAATCGCATGATGTCACCCATCATAATTGAAGGTTAAATGGACTTACTAATCTCATGAGTAATATGCACCATAGTGCTTACTCTGTTTGCCGTAAGAAAGTTGCTTTCATAGGACCATTGTTGGTGCCGTGTGATGGTTATGACTTACTTGAATTATGTCGAGTCGCCATAGCGTCAGGCATAATTTAGGGACATCGATCAAAATAGTTTTGATCAACCAAGAGTTGTATTGTACAATTGGTTTGGAGACCTACCTGTTTGACTATTATAGTGATCAGCCATAGCTGGGGCTATAATAGTGCAAGCATGGATCTTGGCTCACTACAACAATTATAAGATAATCGTTCGTACTCTCTATAGGGGTCAAGAGTATGTGAAAATAGTGAGAACTAAATAAAGCTAAAGTCCTAGTTTATTTAGTCGCTGATTGTAATCATAGAAATTAATTTTAGAGTTTTAATTACAGTTTTATTTATTTACTTCTCTAGGTCTGAAAAGATGGCCAATTTATCCATAAGAATGATCTTGGAGAAATGCACTCTTACTGGTCCAAACTTTATGGATTGGATCCGTAACATTCGTTTGGTGCTTAGGCAAGAGAAAATTGAGTACGTCTTGGACGAACCAATCCCCACTCCTCCTACTGCTGCTGCTGAGCTTGCTAAGTTTGACAAAGTTGCTCACCAGAAGCACAAAGATGATGATGCTAATGCACAGTGTGTTATGCTAGCTGCAATGACTATGGAGCTGCAAAGGCAACATGAAAACATGATGCCATATGAAATGCTCGTGCACCTCAAAAGCCTCTTTGGAACTGTTTCTAAGAGTGTTGAATTTGATCTTCTTAGAGAAATCTTCAAAATGAGGATGTCTGAAGGAGGAAATGTATCTGAACACGTGCTCAAGATGATTGGACTCATTGAGAAACTGGCAACTGCTGGAATCAAATTTGAGAACCGTGTTTCAGTCATTATCATCCTTCAATCATTGCTGGATTCATATTCCACATTCATCATGAATTACAATATGAATGCCAAGGATGCTACACTTCCTGAAATCCACAATATGCTTAAGACCTATGAACAGGCTCAACCTAAGAAGAAGTCTGTTATGTTGGTTGGATCATCTGCGAAGGCTCACCCTAAGGGCTATGGCTCAAAGGGTAAGACTAAGCAAACCAAGAAGCCAAAGATTGGACCTAAGGCTAAGGTTTTTAAGCGTAAGGCTGGAAATCAGAAGAAGGTGGTGAACATGGAGAAGGATACGTGTCTTTACTGCAAGCAGAAAGGACACTGGAAGAGAGATTGCCCAAAGGCAATTGCTGATGGAGTTGTGACCACGCATGGTGCATCTGGCTCCCATCAAGGTATGTTTGTCATTGAGATAAATATGTCTACACAAAACTCGAATTGTTGGGTATTAGATACTGCTTGTGGCTCACACATTTGTAACAATTTGCAGGGGCTCATTGATAGCCGACAGGTTAGACCAAGGGAAATTGATCTACGCGTAGGAAATGGATCGTCCGTTGCTGCCCTACGTGTTGGAACTTATAGATTAAATTTACCCTCGGGTTTTGTTTTAGAACTGAATAATTGTTATTTCGTTCCTTCTATTGTAAGAAACATTATTTCCATTCCTATGTTAGACAAATGAAGGGTTTTCCTTCCGTTTTGCCAATAATAAATGTTATTTTTCGCATAATGGTATTGATGTTGGAAATGCTCCTCTTATGAATGGTTTGTACTTACTTGAATGTAGACATAATTTATTTCATATACAAAACAAACGACCAAAGCTTGATAATTCAAGAAATATCACTTACTTGTGGCATTGTAGACTTGGTCACATTAATGAGACAAGAATTGCAAGGTTAAGAAAGTTAGACTATTTAGCACCATTTGATTTTGAATCATATGGGAATTGTGAATCATGTCTTAAAGGAAAAATGATCAAGAAACCTTTTTCCGGAAAGGGTACTCGTGCTAAACAAGTACTTGAGTTAGTTCACTCTGATGTGTGTGGACCTTTTAAAACTCAAGCTAGGGGTGGGTATTCTTACTTCATAACCTTTACCGATGATTTCTCTAGATTTGGCTATGTGTATCTTATGAAACACAAATCTGAAGCTTTTGAGAAATTCAAAGAATATAAGGTTGAAGTAGAGAAACAACTTGAAAGAAGTATTAAGACTCTTCGATCAGATCGAGGAGGAGAATACTTAAGTAAGGAATTCTTGGATTACTTAAAGCTTAATGGAATTCAATCACAATGGACTCCACCAGGTACACCACAAATGAATGGTGTTTCTGAGAGGAGAAATCGAACTTTGTTAGACATGGTAAGATCCATGATGAATTTCACAACTCTTCCAATCTTCTTATGGGGATACGCGTTACTAGACTCAATATATATTCTGAATAGGGTTCCATCCAAATCAGTCGAGAAAACACCATATGAGTTATGGTATGGCAAGAAGCCAAGTCTTTCACATATGCATGCCTGGGGTTGTCCAGCATATGTGAAAATAATGCTCGCAGGGAAACTGGAACCCAGAAGTGAGAAATGTTATTTTATTGGATATCCTAAGGAAACCAAGGGTTACTACTTCTATCTGCCTGAGGAACATAACATCATTGTTTCCAGACAGGCTGCCTTTCTGGAAGATGATTATGTCTTCAAGCAACATAGTAGAAATGAGATAGAACTCGAGGAAATCCAAGAACAAGAAAATAACATTGAGGTTAATGAATTGTCAAATAGTTATGACAATGATTCAGTGGGAGCTCAAGGAGGATCTTATGGCTCGAGCACATCTCTGGGAAGATATCTGCCAGCCAGTGGGAGCATTTTAGGAAATTTGACTAATTCCCAAAATGCCCCTACCGAGCCGACATTGACTGAACCGACTGGAACGGTTCAACAGGTCATGTCAGAATTAACTCCCCAGGATACAGTTGCAACCGTTGCACCTGAACCACGTGCAACTGTTGCATCTGACCCGCCTTCAACTGTTCAACAAATTGAACAAGTTGAACCATCTCACAATCAGAATATACAGCCAGCACAACCAAACAAACCCGCACTCCGTCGGTCTAAAAGGTTAGAAGTGAGAGCTTCCAAGAAGATAAGTTTACTCTTGGAGGATGACAAGTTTGAACTTGATTTATCTCACAAAGATGACCCTAAGACTTACAAAGAAGCAATGTTGGACATTGATTCAAGAAGGTGGCAAGAAGCCATGAAATCCGAAATAGACTCAATGTATGAGAATCAAGTATGGGACTTGGTTGATGCACCAGAAGGGGTTAGACCTATCGGTTGCAAATGGGTTTTCAAGAGGAAAACAGATGCTGATGGCAACATACAGACATACAAGGCTAGGCTGGTGGCGAAAGGTTATAGTCAACGATATGGTATCGATTATGACGAAACCTTTCACCAGTAGCCAAGCTTAAGTCTATTCGAATTTTACTTGCTATAGCAGCATACTATGATTATGAGATTTGGCAGATGGATGTGAAAACTGCTTTCCTTAACGGAAATCTCGAGGAAGAGGTGTATATGATACAACCTGAAGGCTTTACATCTAAGTCAAATCCCAAATTAGTTTGCAAGCTAAAGAGATCCATTTATGGACTAAAGCAAGCCTCAAGGAGTTGGAATATTCGCTTTGATGAGGCAGTCAAATCGTTTGACTACATCAGATGTGCGGAGGATCCATGCGTTTATGTTAAACGCAGCGATGCTGGAATTGTTTTCATGGTTATATATGTTGATGACATATTAATCATGGGAAACAATGTCCAAATGTTACGATCCACAAAGGAGTGGTTATCTAAGACTTTCTCGATGAAAGACTTAGGTGAAGCCTGTTACATTCTTGGAATCAAAATCCATAGGGATAGATCCCGAAGATTGTTAGGGTTGTCACAGTCCACATATGTCGACAAAATAGTGAAACGCTTTAATATGGATGGATCCAATAAAGGTTTCTTACCAGCTAGACATGGCGTTGCTCTCACCTCGAAGGATAGTCCTTCTACAGATGAGGAAATCGAACACATGAAAAGAATCTCATATGCGTCAGCTATTGGATCTATCATGTATGCCATGAATTGTACAAGGACAGATGTGGCATATGCGCTTAGCTGTACTTGTCGACACCAACAGAATCCAGGTATGAAACACTGGACAGCTGTGAAAGCAATTCTTAAGTATCTTAGAAGAACTAAAGATTCCTTTCTGGTATATGGTGGACAACAAGAGTTGCGAATGAGTGGTTATGTCGATGCCGGTTTTCAATCGGACCCAGACGACTACAAATCACAAACTGGGTATGTGTTTACACTCAATGGTGGAGCCGTCACTTGGAAGAGTTCAAAGCAATCCACCTTGGCTGATTCTACGACCGAATCCGAGTACATTGCTGCTGCAGAAGCCTCAAAGGAGGCTGTCTGGATTTCAGAATTCCTAAAGGAACTAGGGGTAGTTCCTAATAGTAGTCCTATAACGGTCTACTGCGACAACGAAGGCGCTGTTGCACAAGCAAAGGAACCAAGATCCACTAACAAGAATAAGCATGTACCTAGGAAGTATCATCTAATTAGAGAGATGATAGCTAGAGGGGAAGTATCTATAGAACGAGTTTCCACTGAGGAAAATGTGGCAGATCCTTTCACCAAGGTGTTGAACATTGACAAACATGTTAGACATTTCAACAACATAGGTGTTAGACACGTAGGTGATTGGCTCTAGGCCAAGTGGGAGATTGAAAGTATATATGTCCTAGAGACAACCTACGATAGGGACGATATGTACTTGATTACATTCAGTTATTGTTATTTATTTATGTTCATTTATCTATACATTATTAAATACAATTGGCATTACATTTTATGAATACATTATTTGGTTGTTTGAATTATTCGATAAAATGTTCCCAAGGACTTAAGGTAATCACCAAGTTAGTGGGAGCTTGTGTGTCAATAATTAAGTCCTAAAATAAGCCACTAGCTGAAGGTCATTGAAATACGGGATATCAATGATGCGATTGAAGCTAGCATATGTTGCATTAGATCCTTCGAGGATGTAGTAGGTCTCACTGCTACGAATGAACTTGGTTATTCATGATGAACATATGGACACTTTGGAGAGTGTTGGCATGCCCAACCGAGAAACCATTTGGTAAAACTATTTAAGTGTCTATGGTAGTATCGGTGTGTAGGGTGATGCTAGTAGTCCTTAGACTTGAGGCCAATACTACATCATATGTGGAGTAATGTACTTTGACCATGCGCAACGCTTGCACTCTTAAAGTAGGGTAGATACGGCATGCGTTGGGTACATTAGGAAGCATATGGTGTGAGTGATTGGGCCAAGATAGGATTCATTCCTCCGTAATAGATACAAGGAGAGAATACTCACTTCTCATATTTAGTGCGATCATAAAACCGGTGGCCACCGTATGTGAATATGTCAAAATGGTGTTTGGACATAATTCATAGATCGACTAATAAGATTGAGAGACCATGAATGGAGTTAATAGAATAGACACATAACCATATTCTAGACTCATTCGAGTATTCGTGAATGAAGGGACCGTATCATCAAAGTACCCTACGCTACAGGTGGTTTGTTTTCCTCACAAACGTTCCTTGCATATTAATATTGTCTGATAAATTGTCTAGGAATTTATTATGACCTTAATTAGATTGTTGCTTAATATGCAAGGCCCTATGGGTCACACTTCAAGGTGGTGTTTCTACAAATGAGCTATGTATATTGGATTAAATATTAATTAGATTAATATTAAATTATTATACATAAATATAATAGAGTTATTATTAATTGGATTAATATTAATTTATTATGTGTGGAATATATTTTAGAATATATAATTAATTGAATTGAATTGGATTTAATTAATCAATTGAAGACTATGCACTTGGGCGGGATTTGAATCAAGGGCCCAAGAAAAAAATAGAAAGAAGAGAAGAAAAGAGAGCTGGGCCGATTGGCCCAGCATGGTGCTGCTGGGCCAGGCCCAGCCCGTGGCTGCTAGCAGCCACGGCTCTTTCTTCTCCTCCCTTCTATTTTCTTTTCTTTATTTTTTTCTTCTAGTTTATTTTTTGAGATAATTAATTATTATTATTATTATTATCTCTTAGTTGGTTAGTTGAAGACTTTTGGAGTCTTCTAATCAGTAAGATTTACTTGGATAAAATCTTACGTGATTTTCTGAACCAACTTACTGACTAAATCAGAAAGAAAGAAAGAAGTCTTCTATTCCATTCCAACGTAGAAAATTCTCTCTGACAGTCAGAAAGAAATAATTTTCTCTCAGAAGCTGAAAACACAGAAGAACATCCTAGCGTTCTTGGTGGATACACTGCCCGTGGATACCGAGGTCTAAGGATACAAGGAACCTGTTGATGAGCAATCTTGGAGATTCCATTGAAGAAGATTTCATCTCTGACGAAGAAGAAATCAACCAGCCGGGCGAGGAGATTGCATGGCTTTGTTTAGAGATCGAGGAACAGCTACCCGGTCAATTTGCTTATCTACTGGAGGACACGTAAGTGATTTCTTCCAGTTTAATAAACAATATAGTCATATCAGTTTTAGTGAGATTAAAATTTTTAAACTTCCGCTGCTTAGCCTCAGAGGCAAATTTTTTCACTTTTACTAACAGAGACCTCAACATCGGAGACTTATTATTGAGAAATGCAAGCATCCTCGAAAACGTAGGGAAATTTGAAGAGCCTTGGAAAGGACCATACCGGGTCGTCACTCTCAAACGGAAGCTATAGGCTTGAAAATCTTGAGGGCAACGTCGTTACAGGCCGTGGAACATCAAGAACCTGAGGAAGTACTACACCTAGAGAAAGCACGAAGGCCAAGACTGGCACTCACGAGTCGAACTTGACCAACTTTTGAGTAGGGATTCAACCAAGGAGTACAAGCCCCTTTGGCAAACCACCCCCACGAGGGTCATCACTGATAAGGGGCGCCACCGATGTATTTTGTAGTTCCATCAAAACCCATCTAACAAACCACCCCCACAAAAGCGTCATCACTGTTGAAGGTCACCACTTTCGAAGAATCTGAATGAAAACAACTTTTCATAACTACCCAAAAAGAATCGACTAATCTAGCCTCGATCTTTCGAAGGACTGTCGAAGGACAAACCGTCGAAAGATACGATCATACTATCGTAGAAACGCTCAAAAAGCTAAAAGAAGGATGACAAATGGCGCCATTCCGACAGGGATGGCCAATCTTCTCGTCGACTCTCTTACCTCGAAACCCAAAAAGGCGTTTCGGGTTGAGAATAACGCTTCGACAAATACTACCGATGAGATCTAGTACTTATGTCCAACGGCTATTTGAATCCTTCGTACCCCTACCACGAAAAGGGCTTTTCGAAGGATCCCACGATTCGGTACACTGGAATTTTGACGGAAATAACATGTACCGGTCCAACAAAACCACCTCGAAACCCTACGAGGCGTTTCGAGTTGAGAATATCGTTCCGTCGAAGATAACCGACGGGTCCTGATACTTGCGACGAACGACTATTTGAAATCTTCTAAGTTTCGATAGAGGTAGTTTGTCCCGAACAAAGAATGAACCATTACATCAAGAAGGGACGAAAACAATACATAATACCAAGGATAAAGAAAACGCGAGCTTGGTTATATGAAAGAGATTCGGCCCCAAAATAAAGGCCCAAAAGGCGAGCGGTTCGAAGGAAGAGGATTCAAACGGGTCATCGAAACACTTACAAAAGTGACCATCGAAAGAATCCTCCCCCGCCAAAAGAAAAGAAAGAAAAAACTAAGTTAATATTCAGTTATATAGAAAAGATACTCGGCATACCGAGCCTTCAAAAAGAATTATCCAAATGTTCGAAAATGAAGTACAGAAACCAGTCGGCATACTGAGCCTTCAACATCTAAGACCGTCGCTCCGAACTACTTGGCCTGATCCCCGCTATTGGCTGTATCATCCACATTCTCCCGCGAGCCGAAGAAATTTGCCACCGACCGAAGAACCGAGGAAAGGTTACGGTGGGAGTAGTTGTTCACATCAATACCCGCGGAGAGGAGGTAGTCATTTCCTACCTCACACATCGAACCCACGAAAGAGGGCATAAGAGGGGAAGAAGTAGCAGCCTCATCAGGATGAGCGATAGAGAAGAACTCTTCGTTCATCAAGGCGGAAAAATAGGCCTCGGCATCACCTTCATCCTCAACGGCGGGCGGATCCTCGAAGTTCTTATCCTTCTTCAGATCGATGTCTGCATCTTTATTAAAGTCCACTGTCAGCCTCCCCTTCTTTCGAAGCTGCCCACCACCTTGTCTCGGGTCTCCACCATTTTCCCAGCATCCTTCTTTGAGAGCACATACATGAAGGCTTGGGACTTGAGAAAGTCCTGCACCGCATCCACCCTAGAGAATTTGTCCGACCTCACCACCTTTTCCCGAGTCTTTCTCAAGGACGCTTCGAAACCATCTCTCTCCTTGGTGAGCTGAGCCACCTTAGCCTCCAGGGAGAGGTTCTTCTCCTCCGCCGTGGACAAGTCCAACTGGGCCTTCCCGTTTTGATCCTGAAGATCCCCCACATGCTTCAGGGGTTGAGGCTCGGTATACTTGCTGACTTGGGACTTCTTCACCTCCAACTCCAAAGCCCGTCGTTCTAGAAAACGCTGCGACATCCTGATCCAATAACCTGCGAAAAGGTAAACACAAGTTAGCAAATTCATTTAGCTCGAAAAGCAAGATTCAAAAGACAGAGACCCAGAAGAAAGCATAAAGCAAAAATGAAAAATTTTCTACGTACCCAAGTCTCGGATCCCCCACATCTCTGGTTCGGAGCTCGAAGAAACTCCTGCAAGGAATAAGATCGACTCAACCAAGAGACAGTAAGGGTTGATCCGATCCTCGGGCGCTACATTCTTGTACTGGTTGGGCCATTCCGCCCTATCTGATTCTCTCACTTCGGGCACATTCCTGCCCCGACGCTATAACCTAGGGGTCGTAAATACCCCCGGAGTCCCATCTTGATTCGGGGGAAGCTTTACATAAACGTATCGACGCTTGTACCCCGCTCCGTGGGATGATTGGAACTTAGAAAAAAGTTCAAAACCCTTGATCGAGGAGAAGTAATAAAAACCACCACCATCGGAACTCTCGACGATCTTGAAGAAGTGCAGAAAGTTTGAAGTAGTAAGCTTTCGACCAATAGATTGGACCCACACACTAAATCCGATCAAGCAACCCATGGCGTTGGGGAGAAGCTGGGTAGGACAAAAGCCAAGGATATGAAGAACCTTAGCAATCTCGGTGAAACGAGAAGCCGAAACCCATACTCGAAGTGCAAGAAATTGAGGCACAAACAATCAGGAGGGGGGTTGTACATCTTGTCATCAGAGCCCGGGATAAGAACGTCATACGACTTTGGAATGTCGAAGCGCTCGTATAAGGCTTTAGCCTCTTTCAACTTAACCGTACTAGATTCGGTAGAGAGCCGTTTATTGGCGTTCTGCTCGGTGGGAATGGGGGAAGAATCAGGGTCCACCACCGGAGTCGAAGCACCTAGTGCATTCGAGGTCACCGCACCTCGGACATTCGAGGGTCCACCCAAATCGACCGAGTGAGTAGTTTCGCTACTGCTGGGAGTTCTGATGCGAGCACGAACCATGTTTAGGGGTCGGTTCAAAGGGCGAGATACTAGCCTATTGCCTCGAAAACCTGGTTCGAATTTAAAAACTGGTTCAAAACAGAGAGGTCAAGGGGCTCAGGATCTCTACCTAAGGAAGGCCTATCTACACTATAAGAATTGGATCTAGTAGTTCTCGAGGGCCCACCGGCACCGAGTTGGTCATCGATTCGTTTTGACATCTCCAAAATTCTACCCGGAGGAAACAATCAGAAGAAACCCCAACCCGGAACCAACACTAGTATAAAATTCTTATATTAAAGCAAGGCAGTAAGAGTTAAAGCCTAAAAGAAATCATCCAATAGGGCAAAACGATACGAAAGTAAAAGCAGGCAAGCATGAACGTAGCAACACAGACAGAAAAAGAAACAAGCCGGGATTATCACCTGAGCAAAACAAACGACCAAGGAATTAGACAAGGACACAAGAATACATGCAAATCGCGGGTAATTAAGCAAAGAAAGAGCGTACCTGAAGGATCTCAAGCGAGCACGCGACGTGCCGGGGAAAAACCGGTGGCAAGAGCTCCGAACTTACGCGGCAGAAGAAGAGAGAAGAAGAAAAAAAAGCAAGGAAAAGAGAAGTAAAATGAAGAAAAAGGGAAAAAAAAACCCTTTTTACCAGCCCTCATTTACTACCTTCATCATTGCGCACAAAAATCGAAACGCGTGCAACACACGCGCATGATCCGGCAGGCGACACGTGGAGGGAAGCCGAACTGACACTAGTTAACCATTAGCGAACTACCACATTTACCCCCCACGTTCAAAATTCAAAAAGGTCAACCGTTCCTGCCAAAACTCGGCTCGAAGACCCACTATAACTTTCGACAGACGATCCCACCTCGTCTCTCGAAACTTGGGGGAGTACTTATGATGAGGGGATTGTGCGACGTCATGCTCGAGGCCCATCGTTGCCCTCGAAGTCGAGGTTCCCACATACCTTCCCAGCGAAGTCTACCATCCTAAGGCCAGGGATCGAAAGATACCCTCTCCCTCGAAGGGGACCATAGTACAACCTAGTACTGACAGATCGTACTTGTGTCGGCTTTCTAGCATGCCATGCCACAGAACGAGCCCCGCGCTTAGTATCCTATATATATATATATGTGCATTTATTACACTCACAAACACACGATATCAACACACATGCACCCATGCTGCCGAAATCTTCTCACTAGAAACATCCGTTGAATCATCACCGATCTGACTAAGGCAGATCGGTCCTTACTCCCTTACGTTCATCCCTTTGATGCAAGTCGAAAGCTTGTATTCTTATCAAGTTAAACTCCTCTCATCCACTCTCATGGGACGAGAGATGATGCCGTAGAACCTTACCGAATTTTCCCCGCATCAAGGCTATATGGAGCTTTTCACTCCAATCTTATCAAGTAATGTTCACGTAGTTAATTTCATTTACATTTTGACCCAAATTAATAAATGGAATTTGATACCACATTGTGATACGGCTAGAGTAGCAGGCCTTTAAAAATGTTCTTACTTTAGGGGCGAAGCTTGCTTTTTTTTTTTTTTCCGAGTTGAGTATGGCGTAACGTAAATTTTTGGTTTAGCCAGTCTCCATAGTCACTAGACATGAAAAGATTTCCCGTGCTTATAAAGGATGATGGCCTCAAGGCGTGCATGACCGATCCCCTCAACAGCCAGTCGAGCCTGAGGCCTCGACTTCTACGATTGGAACTGAGATTACCTAATCAGATTAAACATTTAGTGCCCCTCGATTACTATAGAACATACCGTGATAGCTATCCTAAACGTCATCAAACAAGACTTCCAGCTAGATCCCGACTATGTTCTTGTCCCCTTAGATTCTCCTATAACTACTTATCGACTTATCGCACATATCATTTATAGAGCATACTATTATTACACCAAACTACATATATAATTCGTCTTACTCGCGAGCACTCATTACCTAATTGCTTAGTAGGTTTATTATACGTGGGGAATTTAGTAGACTATAATTTATAATACTCCACTAACAATTGTAAAATTATTGGTGATTAATTAAAGTATACTTATTTAATGAACCTAACATCAAACGATGTAACCGTCTTTCATTACTCATCTAACAACAAGAGTAATATTTGATAAGTTTTAGGCATATAATCATAGAGTTGGTGAGATATTTGGAAATTTAAATCAAAACCAAACTATATACATACGTTACTGCATCTTTCAATCACGTACTCTAACTTGCATAGTACTACTTCATATGGTCCATACCATTTTGCTTTCTTATAGTAAATGATTTTGAAAGAAATGTTATCTGAAATTGTAGCTGTTCATTGATGCAATCATTAAAGAGTTTATTACGGCTGTTTATTAAATTCTGTTAGGTACTCTATATATGTACGTATTATAAATCCAGTGTTCCTTGAGTATGGATTAGATTTAGATGCACGATTAAACTTGACAAATCCTAATTACACGTGTAATCATCACATCAAAATTCTACCCAGAAAACGTTAGTTAATTAGGTTTCCCGTCACTTTAGGATCTTGCAATGTTGATGGAGACACAACCAAATAAATGCGTCTCGATAAATATTGGTTTTACTTCGACATGGTTTATGAATACGTACATAGTTTATAATACAATTTCTTTTATTTATTAATAGTCATTTATGTATTTTTATTTAGCATGCGGTGATCTAATATTCTAGTAAAGGCTGTAAAGCATAACATAGAAATATGGTATGTTCATGGTGACGACATTAGGTTAGGTGTATGTTTGAGAAAATGAAATAATAAAGTAACTGACAGTTGATCAATCACCTTATTTTTTAATAATTCACATAAAGTAAATTCTCAAATTAGTCGTCTTATTATTTTTATTTTTTGAAACGGCTAAAATGATTATTAATAAGAAACGAGCATAAGTAGTTGTCTTATTAGTCGACTTACTGACATTTATCAAATATACTTATATTATGGTTATACAATCAATAAGGTGAACGATAAGGTAACGTCAAACACAGTAGCTTAAAATTTGGCATATATTTGTACTCATATAGCTATACAATCTTGTTGTGAAACTTGACATTGAATCCGGATTATATTTGATTTGCTTGAAATTAAAATCTTAACTAAATTGAATTATTTTCAAAAAAAAAAAAAAACTAAATTGAATTAGTATATCTCAACTCAACTAAATTATTTTCCAGCTCGTGGTTTGGTTCTGAATGTGGATAAGACGAAACTCTTTCGGCCGGTTGAGGATCCTAGAGGAAGAGTGGCTGGTGACCTGGTGTTCTCCCTTTAAATATTTCTCGCACATTTCAGTGTGTCAAACTCCTTTAACTTTAGAGA
Organism: Plantago ovata; assembly: GCA_028274465.1. Taxonomy (NCBI): domain Eukaryota; kingdom Viridiplantae; phylum Streptophyta; class Magnoliopsida; order Lamiales; family Plantaginaceae; genus Plantago; species Plantago ovata. Next base: position 56,088,933 of record CM051455.1, on the reverse strand, counting down.
TTCCACGAGTAAGTTACATTCTTTGTTTACAATGTTTTCCCTTTAACTTTACATAGATAATAAAATGTTCTCCCACGTTTTATATGGGCTTTTGGTTAAAGTTATTCGGTTATTCCCACAATTTTTTGTTATCTGGAGTAAACAAAATACTGTGATATATATATTTTACACTGTAATTATTAACATAAATCAAAGTGGCGCAGCGGAAGCGTGGTGGGCCCATAACCCACAGGTCCCAGGATCGAAACCTGGCTTTGATATAGTTTTTACAATTTTTACAATTGTTTATTCCGCATAGTGGGCTTTGCCCATTACTTACAGCTGTAATAATTTTGATGGATTTATGATATTGTCTGTGTCTCTGTCTGGTTTTCATTGTTTAATAATTCTAATGGATTTATGATATTGTCTGTGTCTGTCTGGTTTTCATTGTTTTTTGTTATACGTTTCTGCTGTTGTTATTCTATGCATGTATGAACCACGAACAAACCATTCTTTATATGTTGGAAATCTCTGGAATATATGTAGGAATCAAACATATTAACACGAATCACTTAAGGATGATTGATACCAAAATCTCAGCACCAAAACTTCCATACAATTTGATTACTTGTCATCAAATTGTTTTGAACAAGATATTAAGTATGTAATAAATCTTAAAGAGAAGAAAAGAGAAAAGTAATTGAAACATTATATAGGCGAATTAAGAGTTTATATTTTATATTGTGGATGCAGAATTGGACCACAAATTGGGCTTACAAAATGTAGCATGGGGTTGGTCCCCTAACGGGTTTGCCAAAACTTTAATATCGATTTGTACCCAACAAATGGAGGGGAATTCTGATCAAAACTCCACATTCTTCCCATTATACAGCATGAAAAGGTAGGTTTTAAAGTTTATTGTGGTCCTTATAATTTTTTCACCTGATGGATACTATTATTAGTTCAATGTGCATTGTTGTCTGTTAGAAACCATGCGGAACAACAAGAGAAAGAATCAGCAGCTAGCAAAGAAGAGGAAGCAGAGCAATGGTGAACCAATGCGTGAAGAAATAATCTGGCCAAGCAAGATGCGTACTAGTCCGTCCAAGTCAAGCACAGTTCGTATAGAAGCGTCCAAGAAGCAAAGGCGGGAGAATTCGAAATAAATGGAACAGACAGAAGCATGCACACCGGATCAAGAATTGTAACAAATTGGTACAATTAGGGTTACAGCTCATTAATCTTATCCTCACCAAATTTATCTCATTCAAGCAAGAAATCATCCAATAAAAAGTTGTAGAGTGTAATAGACAGTACAAGCATGAGATGCGTTTTTATATTTTCGAATTCTAGCTAGCTAGGGCAAGATGATTGCTATATAAGAGCACGCATGTTTGCTTTGTTTTCTTCTTTTGTAAGCCGCAATACTTCAATAAAATCTATCCAAGTTTCTTCCAGTTTTTAACATTGTCGAACAGAACTCAAAACATACACTACACTTGTGTAGTTCGGAGCTAGGACCACTATCACCCGTTCAAATATAGCTTCTCGTAAATTGTGCGACACGGAGAATTCGTCGAGTAAAACCACCTCCTACGACAAGTAGAGGTGGAATGTGTAAGCAACACACAACTATTGAGAACTTGCGTTTGCACTATAAAATTTTCATTTATTACAGAACTTTTATGCTAATGCTCTGAATTGGACTGGGAAATGTTAAATGAAAATAAAAATAAAAAAGATGGATTAGTTGGACAAAAATATTAACTAGAGGTATTATAGTTGGACCAGTTTTAGGTGTATGATGGTTGATGATATAGACTTCTTAAGGTATGGTAGGGGTCTGGTCATTTGATATGCAAGAATACTAGATACACCTTCAATTACCTGCATCCCCTGTGAGGGGTCAATACAGATTTGAACACGTGGGACCGACATGGAACTTGAGAAGCAGACGCACTAGGGGCATGTCTAGCATCTCATAAACCCTTTTCTGGATAACCGAGAAGCAAGTATTGTCTTACACAATACTCGAAAACCATTTTAAGTTTACAACTGGGTGAGCGTATCATACCATATCTGTTGACAACAATAAATTTTGAGTTCACATGATGAGCAGAGCCAAAGCAAAGCAAGCAATAAAATGAATGTCCAAGTTGATGCCTAAGCAACCAAATATCATACACATCCCATGACCACAGACCTTTATTGGATTTAAAGTCATGAAACAAACTTTCTACCTTATTGCATTGAACAAAAGAGAATGAAATAAACCAACCAATTTGTCAAAAGAAAATTCGTTTTCACACTTTTCCCTACTTCCACCACTTGCTTTCAAATTGGTCATAATAACAGATCATAATTCATGATAATAAAATGGCTTCAATTTGTTCAGACCGAGTATAAAAGCAGTTAGCAGATAGCTCTAAGGTCATAGCACAATAAAGCAAATTGAATGGTTTTAACTGCATGCACATGAATCCAGTGAGCACACACCACTATTCACCAATCAATAAACACTTCACCTCTTTATAATCAAGATCAAGAATACAAGGCAAGGGACATAACTGAAAAGACCAAATGAAAGAAGACTTAGCCAAGATGCATCAAGTTCTTAGCAAGTCTTCACCCAGAACGAGGCCCAAAACCACGTCTGCTCAACCTCAAACCACCCTATTCTCGCTTAACACACAAAAGATGGCTGTGAAAGTTAATCCAGTGGCGATAGGCACCAGAGGTACAGTCGGATCACTCATCATGCAAGAAATAGACTACTTTTCCAGGCTTGAGTTAAGTCGGAGCAATTCCAGCAAGACTTCACGTCAAGTTTCTGATTTGGCTTCCATTGGTGAGTACTCTATACCTGAAACTAAACCGGCAATCACTGTCCCTAAAAGAAAGAAGAAAAGTAGAAGCAAGCTTGTGCCAAGCCTTTGTTCCATGGTAGATGTAGCGGAAAGTAAACAGCCTAACACATACACGTACAAGAATCTGAAAGCTGAACTCAAGAGGTCAGGTTAGGAAGAAGAGCTTTCAGATAATTTTGAGAAACCTAGTTTCTTCAAACGATTCGATATAGGGTTCACCCACGCCTTGTCGGGATTTCCACATCTTATGTCAACGACTTCAACAATCTTGACTGGTTTTGGTCTTATAGGAGTTCCATCTATTGATACATTGTCAGATGTGAGCATTGGAGCTTGGTGACTCCTTCCAGTGTAGGGCTTTGTTTTTCTTACAGTTTCAGAGCCTTTACTTTTCACACTGCTTGAAGTGCTGCTGCTTGCTTCATCTACTAGTGATCTAGGTTTCAGTTTTCTAGGAGTCGTCTCACCAGATGGAACGGTGTCTGAGGTCAATGTTGGAGCCGCCTTATGTGCAGATGAGGTGGATTCAAGTTCTCTGGACATGAGAGCACTGATTGTTCCAGTTGTGCCTACTTTAACAGATCCTCCACCTCCCCTGATAGCTTCTAATGTCTGAACCATTGTGCTTCAATTATTGTAAATATTCGCTTAAGGTTTCTTAATGCAATTCTAATGCTGGATTAAACAGTTACTGAATCAGTCTGGTCAATGTCCTGCCAAGAGAAACACATAGAATATGAGTTTTCCATCATGATTAGCAGTTATAATGCATAATTTCATTTTCATCTTTCATAAAATGTCAGAGCTAAAACAAATTGGGCAGTGGAAGCGCTTCTACTCACAGTCACAGGGGTTGCACACAATAGTCAAGGTATTCATAATGCAATTGATTGGTGAACTTCACTATCTGTATTACTACACTAATACTCGTATATCTTAATAATGCAGCATGCTAATCAGCAATTGTAACTCCAGACTTTATCCATCTTTTTCCCCTATACCTTCAATGTTATTTTGATAGTACATATTTTTACTTCATACTGAAACCGGGCTACTAATTTTTTCTGGAGACAGGCATGAAAATGTTGAATGCTAACTGTAAACAATATTGTTTATAGATTTTACAGGATGAGACTGACTTTTGAATCACGTCCAGACACTAGAAAGAAACAGTAGTGCCTCTTTGCAATAGGTTTTTGTAAAACTTATTGCTTGCTTATTTATTGCAGAAGTAGAGAACAAGTGTTTGCAGAGACAACTTCTGCTAGTAACCAACTTAAAAGAAGCTAAAAAGTACTAGTTCTAAAGAAACAGCTGAAAATCAGCTTATATTTAGCACTTATAGTATTCAGAAGCATTTGCAAACAAGCACTAAAAGAACTTAACTCCCTCTTTGAAGTTCACAGACAATGTAGATACCTGAACTTTGTGATATACAACTAAAAACTTAACTAATTAGATAATGCTTAGTTTAGGGTCTTTAGACATAAGATCATGAAAGATCACACTAAAGCAAGTATAGAAACAGAGAAACAGACAACATCATGAAAGATCATACTAAAGCAAGTATTTACAGCATTATCCAAATCCACGACTCCGAGAAAAAGATCCCTGAATGAGCAGAAACTTTTCATGCAAAAGTTTCTGGTATATTTACTATGCAGCATGCTAATTGCCAATTATAACTCCGGAATTTTTTCTGCCATTATCTGTATTGTTATCTTCATAATACTTTACCTCATACTGAAACTGGGCTACTAATTCGCTCTGGAGACAGGCTTTTAGTTTTGAATTCTAACTGAAAAGAATATTGCAATATTGCTTACAGAGTTCACATGATGCGACTGACTTTTGAATCATGGTACAGAAAGAAACACTAGTGACTCTTTGCAAAAGGCTTTTGTAAAACTTCTTAGTTTGCTCATTTGTTTGTAGGAGCACAGAACAAGTGTTTGCAAAAACAACTTCTACTATTAACTTAAAAGAAGCAAACAAAAAATTGTTTTTAATAAAAAAGCAAGTATTCTGAATCTGCAGAGACTTTCATACACAAGTTTCTGATATGACAGCCAGCATAATGGAGAAACCATGTCAAAGCATTCTTAGCAGTGTATGTATGCGAAAGCTAGCTAAGGTATTCATAGATGATATAGTTATGAAGCCTACAAAAAGAATTTCAAAGCAGAGACGAGTAAGAAAGGCAGTCGTGAGAGGGCGAGGCTTGGTGTACATGTAAGTTTCCAACCGACCTATTGGTCAAGAATCGAATCAAGAAAACGCCTTTTCACATAAACTTCTAAAGATTAATCAATGCAGGAAAAAGATGCACCCCCTTGTCCCTAGCCCTGCAGAACCAGGCACGTACCCTTCTAAGAAAGGCAGTCCAAAGCAATCAACACACTTGTTTGAGATCAAAGAAGAACCCCAGATCAAAATGCAATTAATTGATAAAATTCTAACAAAAAAATGACCAAGTAAAGATCCATATTGGCAAAGGCTATGTCCAGTTCCATTGGAGGTCTTCTAGTAACCTATCACAGATACTGGGTTCCACCAAAATGGCCACAGCCTCACAAGGGGAAATAATCAGTAGTATAATTAAAAAGAAGCCCAAAACAGCTGCATATTTGAATGGAACTGTCATGCATATAATGCCACCATACAAAATAAAAAAGTACCCAACTCAAAGAACCAAGTCCCCAACAAAAAAATGCATCCTTTAAGGCATATAAACAGCAATAATATGGCAATAACAGATACTATGAAAGACCCAGATGACAAAATGCTTTATGACGATGAGTAATTAAATTGATGAATATACTAGAGATAATAAGAAGACAGTTGAAGATAACAGGAAAAGGCACAAATGATTACCAAGAAAACCCATTAGAAGAACTTGAAAAAGTGTGTAATGATCTTGAATCCAAATCGAGCTACAGAGATGAGAAGAGAGAGAGAGTCAAATCAAATGATGGGGAACCTGTACTTTAAAGCAGATTTGAAAAAAATGGATTTGGTGAAAGAGGAAAGGTTAATTTGCAGTGATATCGGTTTCAAGTTTCAACATGTTTGAAGACAGGAATTTAGCTCTGCACCACACAAGTTAGACATAAATTTTACCTAACGACACTAGAAAGTCCGTTCATTACAACCTAATACAAATCTCCCTTTTCGATTTTTCCTTTAGATAACATAGTGAGCGAATGAAAACGTGAGCGAGAAAACGAGAACGAAAATGTAAATAGTAAAAAGAGAGAAACCTATTAGAAGGTTTTAAATTCTCACGCATAGATTTTTTCTATGCTCAGTTCGTCTCTATCTGTCGGTAATACCCCTAGGCCCTAGCTAATTCAGGAATATCTTATTGTGTACTACTTGTCGGTTTCTAGTTTGTAAAATTTAATGTGTCCGGTTCCGGTCCTTCGGACTTGGTTTTGAATTGGTTAACAACACCCTAATATGATGGACCAGTTCCTAGTTTGGGCTCCAAAATTTTGAGAAACAAACCTTTGACAAATAGTCAGGTCAAATTCTATATACTCCATATTAAATATTAGTAGGTGCGGACCTAGGAATCGATTAGGGGTGTACGCAGGACGGGTACGGGTGACATTTTACAAAAAAAAATTTTGATCCATCCATGGTGGATAGGCTAAATTATTAACCGCGGCGGGTGAACATTTTGTCTAACCGTCGCGAGTGGTTGACTATTATTGGCTAGTGGTTTGGCGAGTTTACATATTAAAATAAAAACACGGGAATGATGCTAAACAATACACAAATATCAAAAATATATCATAAAATAATAACAGAATTACACAAATTTCTCAAGTCTCATAGACTCCCAAAAATTGGCTATGAAATCCATTTACGTGTTTCAAGCACATCATGAGAGTGTTATATCATCATGAAATGTTTTAAAGTTTAATTATCTTATCATGTAGTATAAGATCATCGGCGCATGCCTAATATTTTCCCAGGATACTACAGGTGCAAGATCAGTAAATCATGGTTCATAGCAAAAGTATAAGGGATGAAAAGAAAAAACGAACAAGCTGAAGTCTTAAGCCTTGTATGCTGGTATAGGAATAAATTGCAATAAAATCTAGGGTTACACGGTTATGTAATAGTCTAGAATTTGTGTCACCCGCTATGCAGGTGAATGTGTTTTTTTTTATTCTATCCGTATCACAACAAAACATATGTGTCTTTTACTCCATCCATATCACAAAACATTACTTGTTAGAATTAGCCTGCAGTTTAAGGAGAAACAATAAAGTCAGAAAAAAAAAAAACAAATTATTGTGATATGTTATTATTTCTAATAGAAATATAGTTGTCATATTGTGAAGGTAGCAAGATGGTCTATCATATACCTGTTGCACAATGCACATATGACAGATAAATCATAAACCTTGCTTCTACGGAAATGTTTGTTGTTCTTTGGACAATATTTAAGACATCTGATAATTATTTAGATGATAGCAAAATTTGTGCACAACTTGATTGTTCTTCGATTCTAGGGCTGTTATTGGTATTATAATGTACTTACGCCTTTGTTCTCCGGGAAGCTATAGTCTCCCCGATGATGTGTTGGCCCCGTTATTTAACTACCACAACACGTTTTTTTGTCCCTTTTATAAATTTCTTTTGCATTTGATTATATAATACATTGTCGATTTTTATAATGCTTTTTCTATTTTTCATGTGTATTCTTTTTTAGATTGATGTAATTTTTTAATTTTTTGTTGTTGTTAGCATAGCAACTTGAACAAAGTCTCTTGGGACGATCTATACATTTATAAGGTAAAAATAGGCAAAAACTAAAGGTGTATAGTTAACAATGTTCATGTTTTTTAAAAAAATAAAATGTCTTTTTAAAATATAGGCGTTTTAATTAATACTTCATCCGTCCTTGTATAAGTTTTCCATTTGTATTTGTTTTTGTTGATTTTTTAAACCTTCGTTTGAATCGGAATTAATCCTAATTCATATTGAAAAAAATAATATTGGAGATTATATTATGAAAATATAAGATTTGCACTTTCATAATATAATATAAGTTCAAATTTCTATTTTTTTTTTTAGAAGAAAAATGGTAATATATATAATCATCAAAAGGAGCTAAAAGCTCAACTTAGTACAAGACTCAGAATAGATGCAAAAGCTATACAGCAGCCAAGCAGCAAGGACAGACTAGCAGCCAAACTAAAATACGCCTAGAGAAAAGCAAAACAAGTCGGGAAAAAAACGAAAACAACATCTGCGAAAATATCAAAAGTCTGCAAAAGAAAAGGCTACTAGACTGGTTCCTCAAAGTCGAACGGGAGGGAGGCATAACCCAACTCATCCAACACAAAAGCATGGCAAAGACCACGAGCAAGTTGGTTGGCCTCTCTCTTGACGTGATCAATCTTGAAACTGTTAAAAGAACGCAACAATTCCTGGACAGCCGAGTAGAGATTATCATTCGGAGATCTGGACGGCTTGAAATGGATGATATCTGTGATGACTTGTAAAGAATCCCCGTCCAGAATCACATCCGTACCACCCAGGTGAATGGCCAGCTCCAGCTCCAGCCCAAGCTTAGCGGCTAAGAGTTCTGCTGTAGGGATGTCATGGTGCCCTTGTAGTCGCTTCCTTTGCCAGGCCAACACAAAACCTGTGCTATCCCGACACACAGCAGCAATACCTCCAGGGGGTCCCGAAAAAGGTATCGCTGCATCAAAATTGATCTTAATCACCCCAGGTGGAGGTTTTTGCCATGGACCCAAGACTGTAAAGCGCTTATCAACTGATGCCCCCACAGGCTCATATGCGTTGGATCTGTGGAACTGAGTGAAGTCAAACACAAAGTTCACCGTTTGGATGGGCTCACATCTCCAGTCAGGATCACACTTTGTCTTGTTTCGATTATACCAAAGGCTCCAGCAAGAGATCACGAACAGCTCAAAATCAGTTGAATCTAGACGGAATTTTACACTCATAATATAAGTTCAAATATTAATTTTGCGATACGATTTAGAATTAATTCGAAGTCAAATTAATGGAGATTAAAAAAAATCAACAAAAATAAATGGGAAGCTCATACCGGAACGGAGAAAGTAATATCTATTGTTATTTATGTTTATTTCTATGTGGAGTATTACATGATTTCCCACCAACTTTATGTACCAAGGTTAAGCTACATTTAAAGTTTTATACAAACATCAACAAAAAACTTTTGATCTCAACTTATGGCCGGAAAACACACATAGAAAATAACATATTCAATTTACATTGGAGCATTTTGTTACTTTCCAAACTTTGTACAATGGTGGGAGGGAGCGCAAAGTGTAGGAATCCCTCAATCACATTTACCTCTTCAAAGATATAAACTAATAGAAGTAGAAGACTTTCTAATGCTCTAAATGAAGGCAAATTAGAAATAAGCTGCATCCACGTAACTTTGAAAATCAAACCAAGATTTTGGAACGTAGATCAATTTTCTATTATCCAAAACATAATCAGTACATGCCGATTCAATGATCCAGGCCACTCACTACAAATTAAGACTCACATCACCTCACACGACATCAAAGTAATATGACTACATCAGCAATATGAATGAAAAATAGTCATGCAAACAAAGTACTCTACTCAGCTCAGCCGTAGTCCCATCGCTGTTAGTTTTGGCATCCCCATGCAGCGTGCTTTTACTATCTCTTTAATTCTTTCGCATATCCTACCATCATCGTCACCTAGGGCAAAGATCACCCGATTTCTTTGTTGCCAAAGTGCATAGATGGTTTCGGCAGTAGCTACTTTAAGCAGCAGTGTCGTTTTCCCTTTTTCTTTGGTCTGCCGAAGCAGCCATTGCAGTTCACTTCTCCACGCCGAAGGTCGATGTTGTACCCCAATCCAACTCAGTATCCCGCGCCATATGGTCTGAGTATAGAAACAATCAAAGAACAGATGGCTAACGGACTCATCTAGTTGACAGAACACACACAATCCATCATTAGGCATACCAAATCGCGTTAGTCGATCTTTAGTATAAAGCCTTTCTTGCACACATAGCCACGTAATAAATAAGGCTCTTGGTCTTGCTCCATTGGAGAAGAAAAGTTTATACCATTCAACATTCGATTTTTCTCCCCTGAGCTCACGGTAAATAGCCTGTGTGGGAAATTTGCTTACATTAGCCATTCCCGCCCACGTTTGGCTGCTAGTGGTATATGCTCTCATCTTCATTATACTCTTCAGAATCCATGAGCAGTTTTGAATGGAATTAAATTCCATTACATGTGTGCGTTTTAGATAATACGCATGGGTCCAGCGTACCCATAACTTGTCAGCTTTTTCGGTGAGGTTCCAAAGGAGTTTCATCATGTTTGCTTTACTCCAGCATGTGAGATCGACTATGATGAGCCCTCCAACATTTTTTGGGTCACATATATTGTCCCACGCGACATGAGCTTTCCTTGTTATTTCCTCCTTCCCACTCCATAGATAACTACGGCACAATCCTTCAATGTGTTTTAGGACTTTCTTCGGTAAAGGGAACACTTGCAACCAATAGTTTGTGATTGAGAACAATACACTCTTAATAAGTTGGAGTCTTCCGGCCTAACTTAGCAGCTTCGATGTCCAGTGCTTGATGTGAGCGGTTATTTTATCCACCAGAGGCTCACACATGTGTACAATCAATTTTCGAGTAGCCAGTGGCACCCCAAGATATTTAAAGGGCAGCTTACCAACCTCAAATCCAGTGCTATCGACAATTCCTGCTTGGGTAGAGCGACTCATCCCTCCAAAGTAGACACTTTGCCATATTCGCTTGCAATCCCGTCGACTCAGAGAATTGTTGGAATATGACACTTTGCCATATTCGCTAGCAAACCAAGATTGAACCAAACTAATTGTCACTACAACTTATGTTGATGTTTCCAAATCCTTTTTTTTTTTTTTTTCAGCAAAAAGATTTTATTAAATAAATAGCATAAGAAATGCTCCAGATATAATCATACAACGAGATACTCGGAACAACCTCCGAATATTGAGCCAACTTTAATATACGACCAGTATATATACTACCAATGACTACCCGCTGCTAAACCAAACCATGATACTACAGGCTACAGCCAACCATAACCATACAAAGAAAATAAAAATCAGCATGATAATGTTACGATCAATCTAGAATATCCACTTTTAGCTCCCACCATTTCAACCCAAGCAAATAAGAGCTCTTCATTAACAGTAACCCAAATATAGTCGCACCGTCAATTCATTAAAGGTAGCATATCCCGTTATAACCGTGACGCTACCTAACCCTCCCCCTCGTCTAGTATGTCCATCCCACTAGCAGGAGGCCGAGATCCGGGAAGTTTGCAAGTTGTACCACCAACTCTTAGCTAGGTCCAAAGGAGGGTCATATCTTTCAACGCAAGTTTAGGAGACTTAACAAAAAAAGAAAGATGATTTTCTCCTTAGGGCCACGGGACACTCACGGAAATGAAGATAGCACAAAAGACCGTCAATTTAAAAAACAAGATAAAATACCCCTGGCCAATCTCCTACACCCTATGCCCTTTCGGACAAGTGACAAGTAATTTAAATATGTGATCCGGAGTGACGAAGTGAAGACCACAACCCATACAAAACCAACGCACAATCAGGGATAGCCATCCATCAATCAACGTCCACCTGCAAGAAAAAATCCTCTCCCTTGTCTCAAGGCTAAGATCATGTGAGTACCAACCATTGAAAACATCAACAACCGCACACACCCCATAAAGTACCGAAGGCAAAATCAACACGCTGAGGCGGGCCATAAGCACCCGTACCAACATGCTACCCGCACTACTACACTCGAGCGAAACCAAATGCCGGGCACATCCTACAAAGGACATGTAATCCGGACACTTAAAATAATACTCAAATGCATAGAATTAAAGTATGGACACATCAATAGGACTTATGACACCAAAAGACGGGAAAACAACCTCAAAACAAGGCAGTCTATACGCCAAGAACAGTGCTACCCGACTCCCTCGTCAAACAAAGTGATGAATGGAAAGGGCATAACCACAAGGGTCGTGTTATCCAAGCCACTACGCATCACCAGATGTTTCCAAATCCTACTGCAAGTGTCTTGTAGGAGAATAAAATGCTAAGTTTCCATAGAACGAACTATCAGCCCATCTCTGTTTATCTGCACAAAGTACAAATATCTCAAACATCGTCTCCTACGCATGGCCTGAACGGGAGAAGCATTTCTCAACAACCCGTAATTAAGCATCATCACAAGAAATCAATCCATTCTTTCTCCTCCTTGATCCTCTCCATAACCCCTAACTTGTTTTAATAATGCTACATTGTTAAAAATAATAATAATAATAATAATAATAATAAATCTAAAATTACGATGGTATCATACAGGATACCCACGTAGAATAAATAAGTAGTTACATTAGAATGCACATTTTTCTCTTTCTTATATAATTACAAATGTATCAAAAAAAATATTTGATTTTTTTTCTTTTTTTGTAGAAACATATAAAAAATTCTCATTTCTATAAAAACATAACTTTCAATATGATAAGCATAATCAAGCCAATAGAAATCATATAGACATTCCCAGTCTTTCAATGAATGAAGTATTTATGTGCAATAACTTGAGGGTTTTGATTTTGTGCCATCAAACAATTGCAATTAAAGTAAATTATGTAAATATTCCTCATATTTCATGAAAATTGCATTAAACCACAAAATTCACTTAAATTTAATACCCTTTTATTTTCAATATACAGATGATGAACTCTCCAAACATGCCGCAAATGACATAATTAGTAAAGCTTTAACGGAGATGTATGATGTTACAAGAGCAAATTGTTATTTCTACTCTTGTAACTACATTTAAAGTCGCATTTTTAATATTACATTTATTTTAGTCTGTCGTTTTAAGTCGAGACCCTGACACTTGCTAGTCTGATAAATGGTTCACATTTGATCAAACACTTTAAATAGTTTAATTGGCTCATTTGAGCTGCAAGTTTGATGATATATCAATTTAGTCCAAATTCTGCCCTACTACACTAATCCTTTAGTACCTTACTTGTATACTCTAGCATCTCTACCACGCCTACTCTAGCATTTCTACCACGCGCCCACCCTTTAGGATATGTTTTAATGCGTGAAGTAAATATTAAATTAGCCATGTTTTCCAGTAGATCTAATGTAAATGTGGATTGGTTTCGAGATCTCTTCTCAGAACTAAATAAAATTATTACTATCTATTTAGACCTGAAAATAAAACCCAAATGCTTATAAGCATTCAACCTCGAAAAGAGTTGCCAGGTTTTAGAATTGCCGAAATCTGGAAGTGAAGTTAAAACAACCACCAATTATTGATCCAGGAAGTTGAAAGAAAAAAAAAAGAATAACAGCAACAAGGTTAAACATAAATAAAGTTCAGTCTTATTGGTAGAGGAGTTAGAGGCGCGGTTCAGAAGGTGTTGCTAGAGGAGGAGGGAGGCCAAATGCTTATGAGCAGTATTGAAGTTCATAAAGAGTTGCCATTAGAAGGTTATAGAATTGAAAGGGACAAATAATGGTGAGTGAACTGATAACAAATAATAATGTTGTGAAGGGTATGGGAATGAAGAATGAGATGGGGGAGGAAAAGGTTCTAAGTGAGTTTGGTGAATGCTGGACACGTGGCATATGGAGTGTGAGAGCTAATAATAATTTGACACGTAACTCAAGGAAATGATTAGGAATCTTAGTTCTGTAATGTATTAGCATCTAATAATAAGCGAATAAGGAGAGATTGTACCTCACTCTCTCAATTCCTATTTTTTCTCAAATTTAGCACTTTTTTCTCCTTTATTTTTTTTTTTGAAAAAAAGGAAAAGTACATATAAGTGCTAAAAATAATCACCCATTACAAATATGTATTTTTCTCATACAGTATTATAAATAGGTCCACATATCTAACAATATTATATTACACTAATTTCAAAACTCTTCACATTGAAAATATAAATAAAATATCAAATAGTTATAGCATATGGTTTTGTACAATATTTACTCAAATAATTATTTAATAAACTTAATTAATGACGATTACATTACAATTAAAACATTATGAATATTATAAATGCATGGGTACATACCCTATCTTTGCAAAAATTGAGTGAACATTAACAAAAGAAATTATAACAAGGAGAACGCTTCGCACGTGTAACGTGGAAAGATTGAGTGAACTTTTTTCTTTTCCTTTTTTTTTTTTTTTATTTTTTTAACCAAAATTGTTTACTTTTATTCCAAAACCATACAATACAAAACGTCGATCCTAAGATTCAGACGGGCTATAAACAAAGCCATTACAGTTCACAACTTGACTAGTTTTAAGCTTCTATGAGCACTATAAGCTATAGCAATAAGTCAGAAGCTTATCATCCCCTATACATTGAATTTTGACAATGCTTTTAATCTCTTCAACTATCTGCAAATTGAAAGGTTCCTGATTAAATAGCTTCCTATTTCGCCCCCTCCAGATTGCATAGAGTGTCTCCGTAAACACCATCTTCAATAGTCTTGCTTTATTGGATTTCCCCTTTGTTGTCTGTTTAATCCATTCCAGTTCCGCATCAAAGTTACTTGGTCGACGAATGATATGCATCCAGGCCAATATTCTTCTCCAGACCAAAGTCTTGCTTCTGCAGGAGAAAAACAGGTGTTGCGTGCTTTCTGTTTCTCCACAGAACAGGCAAGATTCCTCTTGCGTTATACCCATACTACTCAAACGATCACGCGTATACAAACGGTTCAGACAAGCCATCCAAAGAACAAAAATTGTTCGTGGCCGTGCTCTGTTTCTAAACAATATCGTGCGCCAATGCACATGAGGATTGTTACCACGCAGTTCAACATATATTGCCCTTGTACAAAACTGTCCAGTTTGTTGTGATTGCGCCCAAGCTGACAAATGCATCACTTGCTCCCTTAGTTTCAGAACATTAACTGCAAAGATTGAGTGAACAATAACAAAAAAATTATATCATGGAGAACGCTTTGCATGTGTAACGTGCGACGCGCTAATTTCAAAACTCTTCACATTGGAAAGGGATAAAATATCAAATAGTTATAGCATATGGTTTTGTATATTTGCTCAAATAATTATTTAATAACTTAGTTAAAGATGGTTACATTACAATTAAACTATTGTGATGAATATTATAAATACATGGGTACATACTCTATCTAGGCAAAGATTGAGTGAACATTAATAAAAGAAATTAGTGAACATTAACAAAAGAAATTATAACATGGATAACGCTTCGCACGCAAGTCCTAGTAGATAGATAGATGATGATTAACACGAAGAATAACAAATTAATTATTGATTGGGGCGAGATGATATAGCTGTGTTTGTGCAAATCTCTCTAATTAACCATGCTTAATTAATGTAATATAATAAGTCGATTGATTTATCCAATTGATTTGGAACCCAATCAATTTTAGTGAACCCAATCAATTTTAGTCCGTTGATCTTACTTATTCAAATTCAATCTGGTGCGTACATGTGTCATTATTTAATAAAAGATATAGGGTTCGAATCCTATTAGCCTGATTTTTTCTCCATTATTTGTATTATTATTATTTTTATTGAAGGTGTTTGGTTCAAATCTTGTTGGCATGATTTTTCTCTATTATGTGTATCATTATTTTAGTTGAAGGTGTTGGGTTCCAATCTTATTGACGTAATTTTTTCTTTTTTATTTATTATCTTCTTAAATCTTTATTTTCTAACACAAAGTTGTATGGTTGTACTATACTTAATTTAAAAATAGTCATGATATATATGTTCTTATGATAAAAGACATACTTCCTCTGTCCAATAATAAACGTAACACTTGATTTTGTTGATTTTTTCGATGGTCATTTTAACATTAAATTATTCTTAAATTATATAATAAAAATAATTAAAAACATCATATTATGAGATTAGAATGTTTATATTTTCATAATATAATTTTTTAATTATTTTATTTCAATGTTTACAAATAATTTGAATCAAAATGCTCCTAAAAAAGTCAACAAACTAAGTGGTACACTTTTTATTGGACGGAGGAAGTATTTATAAACCAAAACGTCAATTTTGGTTTGATGATAGAGAATCTGAGGATACTAGGCCACTTGGAATATGAATATTGTCCATATTGCAGCATTGACATAACAAAAGGCATCGACGAAACAAAATGGCAAGAGATAATAATGACATAAATGACAATATATTCAACTGATGATGAATACCAATTAAAATGCGAAAGCTGCATTACAGATTTCAAAGTTGAATGTTTCCAAAGCCTACGGATATATCAGATGGTTCTTAACTCATCGGAAGAATATTTTCGCACGTCTAATATCGTTCAATTCAAAACTATTTATTGCATAACTACAAAAACTATATACTCCCTCTGTCCCAGAACAGTTGCACCATTTTGCCATTTTGGGCGTCCCGTTAGAGTTGCACCATTTCATTTATTTGCTATATTTGGACATGGTTATAATAATTTATATTCCATCAACACATTTTTGTGACCACAAATCCTCCATAAAGTAAAAGCAACACCCACTATCAATATAATTCAATATTTAAATCTTCTCCTTATTTTTTGTGTCCAAAAGCAAATGGTGCAACTGTTCTAGGACGGAGGGAGTATACATTTATACGACACCATACACCATTTATGTTAATTAAGTTCAATTACTCAATTAGTTATTTTTTGTTATATTTGAAGTCATTATGTGAAGATTATATATTTACTCGATCCATTAATTTCAATACATTATTTAATAAAAAATAATATTTTACAAAAAATATTTTACAAGATTACGCTTCACACGCTACACGTGTGACGCAGTTTCTAGTACAATTATATGTCACACAAAATGGCACACCCATAAGATCCGCACCGGATGAATACAAATTTAAATCATGACAACACCAAAAGAAGGTATTGCAACCCAAATCAACGTTTTCATAAGGAATGAATACTTTTTGGGGGTGCTCATGATTAAACCGAAATTAGGCCGAGCTTATTTAACCAAACTCGTATTGATCGGTTCGAGTTTGTACCAAACATTCTGTTGCGAGTTAATCACAATTAACTCTCAACACCCCTAAATATCCCTAATTATGACAACTTTTATACGCAGAAATATCTCTCAATAAGTGCATGTTTGGTAAGAGATATTTGGGAGGGATTTGGTGCGTTGTTTGTCCGAATCCCTCGAAATATATACCTTGTTTGGTAACAGTGCCTTCGGCCTAGAGATTTGTGAAATCCCTCCTCCATTGGGCTTTGTCTTCTAGTTCCTTTGAAATACCAAGGGGAGGGTAGGTATTTGGCAAATGACACAAATGGAGATTTCTGACTCCAACTGAAATGACAACTCTGCCCTTGTCATTAAATGAGAATAAAGAAAAAACCACAAACAGACAACATGTCGCGTGTTCACACAGGAAAGCGACGACACTCTTGATTTTAAAACCGCCATAACTCGAAAAATAAAAATGCAAAAATTAAATAAAAATCACCAACGACTTTATTTTTCGAGATCTATAGTTGGTAAGCTGCTTCACCTCCAACCAATAGGTCGGGGGTTCGAGTCACCATCACGGGGGTAAATGGGGAACCATTATTGATCCTCGCTTTGCAGCTTAAAAAAAAAAAAAAAAAAAGTAATGTTGATCAACTTCTAATGACATTATTGTTAGGAAACTTGTAATTTTGATGAGCAATTAACCATGCTAAATTAAGGTAAGTCCAGTAACTAGTACTCTTAAGGTCCATAGGAATTTAGAATTTTAAGGACATTGTAAAAGAGGAACGTTTGCTGAAAACTTAGAATAGGTGCTAGATAGGTTGGTTTTAAAGCTTATGATGTATCTTGTTTTCTGAAAAGAAATACAACCTATTGAAGCATTTGCTGATGATGTACTTTGTTTTTACAAACAAACTATTGAAGCATTTAGAACCGCTCAGAATCTTGAAGATTTTGAAGATCTGAAGACTTGAAGATTTTGAAGATCTGAAGACTAGAAGATTTCTGAAGACTGGTATCTACAAAGGCACATGTTGCTCAGAAAGTGGAAACTTCAGCAACAGCATTGCATAAGTGAAAATCTGAATGACAGAGTAGGTTGTGCTTGCTGAAACTGAGACTGACCACTTGCCGATGGAACATATGTGACCTCTTGCTGAAAGTACTTGCATTTGCGCTCCAATGTTACTGTTTGAATTCTATTCAAATAAGCATTAAATGCAAAGCATGCACGCGAAGGACATGAAGACTAGAAGACAAACAAGGACGCTGCTGAAAGTACAAAAGCAAGATAGTGACATTTTAAGGATCAAAAGCTTTAGGATTTGAAATTAAAACGGCTCCTTATTTTCACTATAAATAGAGGTCATCCGGCAAAGAGTTGAAGTGTGTCAACAACGTGATCATACTCTCACTTGTGCTTAAACTCACAAACCCTTCAATACTCTCTACTGCCCTTGATCCGTTCCAAGACTTAAAGCTTGAAAAAGTTACTTGTGAAGAAGTAGAATTTGCACGACTAAGAAATTAGTTAAGTGTTCTTTCTTTCTTTCGAACAAGAACAAGTCTTGACACCAGAAACAATCAAACTTGTTTACTGCAAAATATTCAAAGTTTTGTTTCTTAGATTACTTGTTGTAACTGAATAAGTTATAATTAAGTTTTCTCATCCCAAACCTCTCTAACTGAAAATACACCCTTTCAGGCGTGATATTCAGGGGGAACTTAATCGAGCATAGTTTTGCTGATTAAAAGTACCAAGTTTGGTGGAGAACAAGGTTGCATTCTCTAGATTAGGTTGGAGACGAAGCAAGTGTGCTTTGGTTTGTGTTTGAATCGCTCTAGATAGGTGTTGTAAGGAACCTCAATCTTATCTTAGTGGATTCAGTCCTAGAAAGGACAAAGTGGATTAGTTGAGAGATTACGCCACTCTCAGATACCACTATAAAAGTGTTTGTGTGATTTACTTACTGTACTTAGTTTTCAGCAAATCATATCTATCTGTACACAGTCACTCACATCACTTGCTGAAACCTTCATTTACTAAAAGAGCACTTATTGTATCAAAGACTTCCGCTCTCTGATTTTAAGTATCAGCAAACCTAGTTACTGCAAAGTAACTTGCGCTTGCTGAGAAAGTTAGTATCAACAAACTCATTACTGAAAAGTAATAAGTACTTGCTGAGAAAGTTTTTAAACGACGAAAGTTTGAAAAGACTATTCACCCCTCCCCCCTCTAGTCTTTTCTTGTTGTTTAAAGGGACCAACAATTATGCTTTATCATGTTTTTTTTTGTCTACTATTGATTGTGATTTGAATTTTTAATTTAAGGGTGTGACATATACTACCGGTTATTAGGAAATATAATCTATGTTCATGATAAAATTGGTTCACGTAATTGCATCATCAAACAGAACAATAAAAATGGATTCAACAACACCAGTTTGAGAGGGAAATTTCAAAATTACGAATTGACTAATATGCCCTCCCTTCAAAGAACAAAGAATTTCAACCAAATGGGTATTTTGGTACATCTAATTAGGTAGTTATAACTACCTAGCACAACTTACGAAATCCCTTGCACAGAATCTGAAATACGTCACAAATCCCTCGTCAACCAAACAAGGTATTTCATTTCAAATCCATCGAAATCTCTGTTTTGAGAATATCAACCAAACAACAATTGGAGGGATTTGATACATTCAAATCCCTCCTCTAGCCCAAATATCAACCAAACAAGGGATTTGATACATTCAAATCCCTCCTCTAGCCCAAATAAAATTATGAACTCAAATCCCTCCCTTCAAATCTCCATATTAATTATTTTGAACCAAACATGCACTAAACTAAGTCACCGAGAAAAAGCATGAAGCTAAGAGCCCGTTTGGTTCAGTAGGAAAAGGAAATTTTTTGGTAAAATGCACACCTTTTCCTTGATTGATTGCTAGGAAAACAAAAAAAGAAAACTGGTCATTTGGTCTGACCGGCTTTTCTAAAATTCTAACCAGAAAACTGGTTTTGAGTTTGTATGCCTAAATCTTGAAAATTTTGACTACTTATTTTTCCGGGGGGGGGGGGGGGGAGGAAAAACGTTTTGGAAAAATTTGGCACATTTTCGGATACCGATATTGCCCCTTGAATCCAATTTCTTTTCCCCGTAATGCCCATAGAATGGCATGAAATTACTAATGACCATTCCCCCCAAAATATATCAAAAACGATTTCCCCCCAATTTCATTCCACAATTCGACGAACAAGCTAGGGTTCTTTCTCACTGCGCCGTTCATACCGTGTAAGTCCCATTTGCATCTCGTATTTCAGTTACCCGGCGAGTGTAATCATTTGTTGTGTCTGGGTTGTACTTACTCGTCTATCACTCTATAGGTTGTGGGTGTTTGCGACTTTGCGACAGTCGGAGTTTGGAGCGTTTCGAGCAGCTGGTAAGTTTGGAATTTTCGTCCTTTCCTTGCTCTGGGTCTTCGCCACATTGCAATATTAGCAATTTGTCGGCTGTTCTTGTATATTAGTTCGTGGTAGATGTGCAATTGTGTGATTAAGTTTTTTGTCGGTTGTTTGTAATTTTGTCGGTGGTTTGCAATTCGCATGTATGACTGTGTTTAATTGAACGAATCGGGCATGCTTTGATAGGATTTAGGTCGTGCTAACTTGTATCTGTTTGATCTAGATGTTAGCACCCGAACTCTAATTCCGTAAGACTGATGTGTACTGTAGTAATGAAAAGTATATGGCTGATTTCTTGTTCTGTTGACAAACAATGTGGACCGGTTGATGTTCCCGCGCTGCTAAAGTTGTGTGCCTTCATTTTGTATGTTAGTCATGTAGGTTTGTGTTAGGATTAAATAGTTTTTTATTTGAAGATTGTTTTCTGCATATACGAACGATGTGGCTGAGTTGATGGTAAAATGTTCTTATTTGGTGCTGTCTCGGAGTAGTTGGCATGGATGCGAATAGTGAGTCAGTTAGGCGTGACTATGTAAGGAGAGTTGTTGTTGTTATGATTTTGCTATGGTATTACATAACTCGGATTCGGCCTGGAAGGATGGTTGGGAGGGGTCCCATCAAGTATAGCTTGAATGCGAAAAATCCGGTTCAGTGGCTGATGAATGTGTATTTTACACTTTCATTCGAGTCTTTTTCACCTATTTTAGCTATCCTCTATGTTAATTTAGCTATATTTTAGTACATTTTATTAGAATAGTGTCACGTTTCCCTTTAGATTTTATTTTACAGGTTTTGGTTAAAATTCGGAGATTTTCGGGCAATTATATTGAAGTCTACAAGGAATTGGTGTTCCAGAAGCCTATTTGGAGTATCTGAAGGTTTCCGGATAGGATTTGAAGTCTAGGGGCCGAATCTGGAGGTAGAAGGCTACTAGAAGTCAGAAACCGAGTCCGAAAAGGTGAAGAAATCCAAAACCGCGTCGAAAACGCGGAATTCCACGAAAAAAGCGTGGGGCGAACCGCCGCGGGCTAATTTCGGGCCTATATATAGTGCTCAGTTTTCTCTCCGAAAATCATATCTTTCCAAGCCTACTTTCTCACCTCTCTCTATAGTTTTAGGTAGGAACTTCCCGGGGCCTGTCCTGGGAGTTCCATAGCTTAGGGGATACTTTTTCATAGCAGATTGGAGCGCGTAGGATCGCAATCATCCGGAGATTGACAACCTCGGGAACTTTGTATCTTAGAGCTTTTATCTACTTATTTTATTCTTCTTTCAATATGTTTTATTCTATGATTTCTATTGATTGCATGCCTATTATGAGTAGCTAAACTTATCGTTGGTGGTAGTATGTGAATTCTTAGCGAGGGAAGATAATCATGCTAATGGCTATATCGCGCATTATACTCCGTGTCATTGCTTTATTTCGTTGATCAGTTGTAACCAAAATTCTCGTATGTTGTATTGATCATTATGCACAATTGGACACTAGTCGACCATCAGACCAATTATCTTCGTAGTGTTGAATAATTACGGAACACATTAGGACAATCGTGATTGACTAGTCAGACCATATTATCTTCGTAGTGCTTAATACTTGCAATAGGACACTAGATTGATTCAAAGATCTCTATGCAAGACCGAGGAATTTATGCATGATTATCGAGCCATTATGTTAAGAAGGACCATACTATCACCAATCTCCATTATCTGCTTGAAAACCCCTATTGCTTTCTATCTGCTGTTTTATATTCTTAATTAGATTTGATAAAGCTAGTATAGTCCTGAGAGAACGACACTCGAGTCATTCTACTGCTACACTACGGTTTTCGTTGTAGTTGTGGATTGCCTTTGGCTAATTACAAATTTATTTGATTGACGATTGACAAACGTCACATCAGTGGCGTTACATACAAAGGATATGCTATGAGAGCGATGTTAACTGTAAGAATGTGTTGAGAATGGATAGGCGCTGTTTCCGTGAGTTGGTCAGTCTACTTGGGATGGGTGCGGGTTTAAAAGGTAGTCAATATGTGACAATTGAAGAGAAGATTGCAAACTTTCTGATTATCATTGGCCATCACATGAAAAATAGGCTCAATATGTTTGCATTCATGCGGTCAGGGCACACAATTAGCACTTACTTTCATGAGGTTTTGAAGGTTGTATTGCAACTTCATGATAAGCTTCTTGCTAAACCTGATCCTATCACCTCAGAGTGTACTACAGAGCCTCTTAAGCACTTTAAGGTAAGTTCATATTGTGTTCTGATTAGTATTGGGTAATCTTTGCTGGATGTAATTATCTTTCGAACGTTTTCTAATTTTCTGACATGTGATTGATATTGCATATGTAGGGTTGCATTGGCGCTCTTGATGGAACGTACATTGATGCAACTGCACAGAGCAAGCGCGCTGCTTAGTACATGAGCAGGAAGGGAAATGTATCAATAAATGTGTTGGGGGTATGCGATTTCAAAATGAGATTCATCTATGTGTAAGAAAATACGGTCAGAGTTACCCCTAGGGTACGCAGCGGAATTTCAAAAATTTTCTTAACATACAGGTTAATTGATTATGTATATGCCGTATATATATAAACACGTCAATTAGAAGACTAACCTTACTTCCAAAGCAGCTTCCTAGTCTTCGTAATAATCCGGTGTATCTTCTCCTTTGTCGAAGTCGAAGATATCTGCAATACTTTGATTATCTGCAAGACAATAAAAGTTAGTTTCCAACTCCTAGAACCTCAACCTTGGTATCCACGGATGAACAGCCTATCGGAAAGAATGCTAGGATATTCTTTGTGTGACCAAGAAGATGGGGCGGCGATTCCTCCGGTAGGTGGCGCGCGCGTAGGCTTATAGAGGAGGGGAGAGTTTTTATTTTCTCTAAGAAAACTGGGTAGAATGACTGTAAAAGTCTATGTCAAAAACTCTCTTATAGTCTACTATATATAGTAGTCAATAGAAGCCTAAAGCATAAGCAATTAGACTTCGTAAAGGAATAAAAATCTAATTCTTATCGCACTAGGAAACCAATATCAAGTCTAGATTCATTCCTAATCAAATTAAAACTCAATCAAGAAAATCCAACTTATCCCTTAGACTTCTAATAGAGGAAGGAGTCGAACTCCTTCCCCTATCCAGCCTATGCGCGCGCGCGCTCACCCAGGGACAGTAGGTGGGTCTCGATTTTGGGACCCACTTATAGTTCTAAGGCAATTCAAACTCCAAGTAGATTTTGCCCATGTGCATATGTTAATTCTAAATTAACATATCCTTTCAAATCAAACCTCCATTATATTTCCAAAATCTAATCTTTAATTGTATTTACATAAAATACAATTAATTAGCCAATTCAATTAATAATTCCAAATCATTAATTGAGCCACTAAATATTATAATTAATTCAAAATTAATTATAATCCATCAATCACAATTAATTCCAAATTAATTGCGATTCCATCTTCAAGGATATTCTAATAGACTGAATCACCACATAGTGTGACCCATAGGGCCTCATCGTATTAAGCAAGTCCTAGACTAGGCAACATGGAATTCCTAGACGGTTCCATTTGCAATATTAATACGTGAGGACGTTTGAGAGGTTTCTCAAAGCTAACTCTTTCGTTTCGAAGCCTGTTGCGCTCAACGCGGCGATGGTAACGTCCCTTCATCTGACTTGCTCGAATGTATCTAGGATCGATGAAGTGTCTATCCCAATAATACATCCACGGGCGTCTTCAGTGAGTTGCATGGTGAATCCAATATCTATTATGACCATCATAATAATATTGATACGCTGGCCAGCGGTTTTACCATCACAACTATGAACGACTATGAGCAGTGCTCTCCTGTGCTACACTTGAGAGATGAATCCTTCACAGAATCACTCATCACCCCCATTTGTATGTAGCCATAATCCTGGATCATGTCTTAGGTCAGCTGCTTATTCAGAGCTGACATCGACGGGTCCACCAAGGATATGGGGCAACAAATGTGATGATAAAGTCCTGTAAGTACAAAGGACGAATGACATCACTTCGACAACTCACCGGTTCCCATAGACACGTCGGTGTAGAGTATACATCGATGGGAGTGTCCGGTGGGTACTTCCATTGTTCGATAAAGCTTCTTCGAACAACTATGCGCAGTTATGGGAACGTTCCTTGATTGTCCAATAATCCGTTCCGTGGCCGTGGGATCGGCTCACACTCGCTCCAACAAGTATAACCTCCACGCATACTAGTCTTGTCAGGTTCATTCAGACCCCCACATCCGAGATGAACCACGACTAGGGAGAGTTTGGGATAGATGATAACTCACATAGCTCCCACTAACTGTGTGATCGGTCATCTATCCGAGGGGACATGTTTAATATCAATACAGACAGTAATAAAGATATGACATGCTGCAGCCTGGTGTAATATAAATATGAAAGCGATACTCAATAGTAAAATGCAACAAACATATATTATATTACGTTGACCTGTGTAATAGTACATATATGTCCTCTATAAGGGCACCATGCGCTTAGTAAGGACTGTCTCTAGGACATATACACTATCACTATGTGCTCACTGGTTGGGAAGGATCAGCAGCTGATGGTAAGGTGCTCACTGATGCTGTGACTAGGGAGGAAGGAGCCTTGCAGATTGAGGAAGGTAAGTTAGTAATGCAAGATGTGTTCCGTTTATTATTTTCCCTATTATTTGTATCTCTGTCAACGTCTTTATTCTCTTCCATTTTTCCCTTTACAATAACCTGTCACAGAGCACAATTGTTTATGATCACTTCACTGCTCATTTTGAACTCAAATGTTCATTTTGGTCTTTTTGATTCTCGATGAATCCATGACGGCGAGTTGTACTGACAAGTGAAATGTTTGTATTTTGTAGGTAATTATTACCTAGTCGATGCTGGGTATGGACATGCTCCCGGTTTTATGGCCCCTTACCGAAACACCAGGTACCACTTGCAGGAATGGTCTCGTGGTGATAGGGCACCTCAAAACCAGCAAGAGTATTTCAATCTCAAACATGCAGCAGCTCGTAATGTTATCGAGCGCACATTTGGGCTGCTGAAGAAACGTTGGGCCATTCTACGCTCCCCGTCTTTCTACTCGATCGACACACAGAACCACATCATAATTGCATGTTGCCTCCTGCACAATTTTCTCCGGAACCACGCACCAGATGATCTTTTGGAGGAAGAAGATTCATCGTCTGATGAAGTGATGATGAACCCCCTCCCCAAAGGTCTAGAAACAACCCACCCCCTGCACGAGTCATTTCTGAGATAGACCGTGATAATCCAACTTGGAACCAGTTGCGTGATGTAATGGCAACAATTATGTATCAGCGATACCGGGACTATCTGATTGGTCGTGGAAGAGGATGATCTGTGTTGAGCCATCATGCATTCCTTAAAGACTTTGTGGTTGTGTACTTTCATAACTTTCAGTTGCTTTTATGGTGTGATTCTTACAATTGTATGATGTTGTATGAAGGCTTTTGTGCCTCTCTTTTGCTACTTCAAGTTTCTGTAATGAGGATATATGCCATATGGCACGTACTGTAACAACTTCTTACTTTGGTTGAAGATTTACATTCGTGATACATTTCTGTGCATGCGTATTACTTGGTTTGATAGTTTAAGTCGTACTTCCCCGTTTGATTTGTCAATGCACCCCACTCATAATAGTATTCTTGCTTATGTAGGTCCTGATTAATATATGTGTTTGGGTGAGCTTTTGTTAAACGTGCTTTGCTATTTACTCTTGAAATGTTGACTGATTTTCAATTACGCTCTTGTAGAAATGGATCCTGCAGGGGAGAATGCTTCCAATGAGTGGAGAAAATCCAGCCAGCAACCAAGTCAGACTCTCAATGAAGCTGGAAGGGGCAGTATCGGCCAAGGAGATCGACAGACTTTAGGCGAGGACAGGAGGATGAATTCTGCTGGAGGTATAGGTAATGTGGGTAAGAGTTTCACTCCTCTTGGAGCCCATAACGTTGACGTTGGTGACGGTACGAAAAAGCATGGCAGGAAGAGAGTCCCACGAACCAAACCTGTTGGAGCAAAAGCATCTGGGTTGAAGCCTAAGCAAACAGCTCCAGAGAAGGCTAAAATTCCTGCCTGTCCTGAGTCAGATGCAACTGAGGTTGAGGCGGATGAGGAGGTTGTGAAGGAAGTGGAATCTATCAAGGGCAATGACTACTTCATCTGGACAGCCGCATAAGAGTGGGAATTAATTGAAGCAATGCGCCCTTGCTAAAGCTGCAGGTCACAAGTCTCAGCAAGGATTTAAGAAGGAAGGTCCTATTATGATGCTAGAGTACATGCAGACCAAATTCCCAGTCATCAAGCTGACACTTGACAATGTGAAACACCACATCAAAACATGGCGTCAACAGTTGCTAGCAATTCTAGAGATCAAAGGGAAGTCCGGTTCGGGTTGGTGCGATGTGGATAAGCAGTTCTCAACAGATAAGGCCACATGGAAAGATTTAACCAAGGTACTTTATTGTTTTCCATGGTTAGATAAGTAAGAATGGTAATTCTGCAGCCTAGTCTGTTTCATGTTCTAATGTACATATAAAAATGTTGTTTCCAATTTTTATTTAAGTCATGTGGCATATTTGCATTTCTTTTTTTTTGTAGAGATTTGGTAAAGCCATCGAGGGAAAAAATGGTAAGCCGCTGCCCTATTATGATGCTTGGGTTGAGATCTATGGGACAGACCGAGCATCGGGGAAGAAGGTTGTTGATGTTGTTACAGCGGCAAAGAGGGTTATGGCTGACGACAGGTATCGGTCGATTGTGTCTGATGATCTCACAGTTGACGACAGGTATCGGTCAATTGTATACAATTCTAGTGGAGGCTGATGGTGTAATGTTATTATCCATTACACAATATCATACTACTTGCATTAGTCAAATTAACCATGGATCAATAACCTATATATCCAGAGAATTAAAGTGACCAAGTGTAGGTACTGATCAAGTATAACTCGTACATTAAACTGTTTAGCCTATAGTTGTAGTAATGTTAATACTTGGTCTGGTATAGGAAGTGCCAAACACTTAATAATACTTATTCCATACTAAGATAAGATTCAAATTAGAGATGAAACCAATATCTGGGATTACAACTATTACAATAATCATACTCAAAATGAAGGTTCATACACAGGTTTCAACTAACAATGAGGTTTTGATATAGGCACCATACCAACTTCAAAATCATAAGCAAAAGGTTAACTATTAGCCGATAAAGTGATTGAAACTGATAACAACAACAGAAGCTGAGGATTAGGCCAACTTAACTTCACTAAAAACTTCAACCAGTCTTAGAAACGTAAGGCCAGATCCTATGAGCTTCAAGTCTTTTCTGATTGGCTGGCGAAACACGTTCGATAGTTTTCTGGAGAAGAGCAGCATGATCGTACAAGTTCTCCATTCCTTCGAACGGCCTTCTCCAGGAAAGAGGTCGAGGTAGGGCATATATTACGTGACCATTATAGCCGATCATTTCCTCGCGCGACTGCAGATACACACGGCCCAAGTTTGTTCCATTCGCCCTACAGTTAGCAATCAGTTCACGAAACTCAGCAGCGGTGTGCAGAGGCCTAATACTGTCCGGCCAACGCGTCCCATACTCTTCGTACCAGATTCGGGTTGGCTTCTCCTCACCTTGGTCCTGATCTTTCAGAACAAGTTGCAGTAGCCGAGCCAATTTGAACTGTTGGGGATCCACATTATGGATGTAAAGAGTTTTCCCCCCATTGTAACTCACAATCTTAATAACACATTGCAGAAAAACACCACCATGCCTAACAACAAGCTGCATGAGCTCCGGAGATTGAGCTGCACAAATGCATTGCAAGTCAATTTAGAATGATTATATATTTGGTTCCTATTACAAAAACCAAATCGACAAGAACTCAAAGATGTGATCAAAGATAGAGAGCTGGCAATTAAAGCATGTGCTACTGAACCACAATGCTTTTCTTGTTTCATTAATTACGATTTCCAAATCTCAACCACCAAAAAGGTGCATATCCAATATGTACAGACAAGATCCTAGGCAGAACAATCAATTTGCAACAAAGTACCAGATGCCTAACATTCATCAAAGACACCAAAACAAATAATACCAAACAAGACTTCATTTGCTCTATCCTTAACTAGGATCAGGGTCAATTTTCTTCTTCACATGCAGTATAACAAAATTGCCACAGAGTCTACAATCCAACTAGTTTTTAGGCAGATCTAACAACAAATCTTCAGGAAATTAAGTCTTCCAAATGAATATAAACAAATTACTCACAGGTAACATTTTCATCTGGATAACAATTTCAATCTATATCTTCTAAACAATTGTGGTCATATTGGCCTGATTAAATGGACGATAAGGGGCAACATTATACAAAAGTAACATAAAGCATAGAAGGCATTGTATTTCCATACCATTTTCCATAGGGGGTTGCTGCACAACGCGATTGAGATAGCTCTGGTTGTTGGAGCCTTCACTGCTCGCCATGCCCACTGACTCCACACTTAAATCTGCACTTTCCTCACCACTTGATCCGCCACTAGAAGACATCGGGAGATTGGAAATCGGAGACAGGGTTTCACTCTCCAAACTGAAAGGTCAAAAAGTTGAAGGGGTAGAAGTCTCTAGAGTAGAAAGCTGCAACGGAAGTTATGAGTTATGGTTCGGTTTGGTTTGTAGTCATAAATTGTAACAAGGCTAAACTCATTATTTTAACTAAAAAGATATATTTAATTACTTCTTGAACCTGAACCTAACATATAGATTTCCTGGCAGAATTATACATGCTACCATGTTTGCGTGAGCTTAATATATTTTTACTATATAGTATGGACTTTTAAAAGGATAAAAATGTGTCCAGTATATTGCAATCTCTGTTTATGCTAACCAATGAATACAAGGGTATATTTTAATTGCAGTAGAATATTTGCCATGCAAACCAAATCTTATAGATGCTTTTTATTCTCTGTTGTTTTATGTGGACAGATACACATCTAATCTGTAATTACTTGCATTGGGTTGTTTATCATCATTACCTTGCTTTTTGTTCTTCCAATACACAGCCACATTAATACTACCATTAACTCAACCAATCCACACCCTCCCTTACTCGCTTTCCCACACGCCTCATCTTCAGATAGGAATATGAAAAGACTTTCTCCAGATTCTTGTGCCAATTAACTCCATTAACTCATTTCACAACCACTTCTTCTGTCACAACAAGAAAGCAAAAGGTCCCAAGTAACTCTCTGCAGGTGAAATCAACTCCGGTGGAAAATGGCAGAAGCTTTCACTCTCGGTGGCCGATCAGCAGCGAAGGTGGTTCCTGAAGAGAGCACGGCGAGGCGTGGAAGAGGGCGACCCAAAAAAGGTTGCTTTCTCTTCTTAAAATACAATACTGGTTTGATGAATTTTCTTCTTTTCCGTTTTGCCCCTGCTTCTTCATTTCATCTCTGTCTTTATGGTAATTTACAGTTCTAAGGTTTGAGTTTATGTATGAAGAGGACAATCTCTTTTCTTATTACTTTGCTTATCGGCTTGTGAATGTGACTGATGTTTGTCTGAAGAGGCCAATCGCCGCTTCTCTGAAGAGCCCTAACACTTATTAATTTGCTTTTCCGCTTTTCAGTCCCTACTCCTTTCCCCCCAGCTATGCTTGTGTGATTAGGCCAATCTCTGCTTGTTTGAAATACATACAATTATGTGCTAATTGTAGATTGACATTTATCTACTAAAATTCCTTTACAATCTCGAAAGTTTTATGCATTTCTCTATCGTAACACGTTAACCTGTTAGCTATTTTTTGTGGCATAATCTTACTTGGATCTTTCCTGTATCAACAACCTGTGTTATCCATCGACCACATGCAAAACTGTTTGCTATAGAGTTGTTGTTAATCTGCAAAACTAGATCGAATGCTCTTGATTATAAGTGATTTTCCATGTTAGGTATGTGAAGATAAGATACTGTCAAGCTTTAAAAGTGTAATCCCATTGTACTATTTTTCTTTTACAAATTTACACAAGCTGTTGAATTGAGTTAATGGTATTTGTGTCTATTTGCAGTCCAACCAAAGCCTACTGAGTCTTGGCTAATCAAGGTGAATTACGGAGGGAGATGGCTACACTATGATGCTCACCCGATCATATACTGCGATGGCTCAACTGCTTGGATCCATGTAAAAGACAGGATGAAGTTCAGCTATGGAGAACTGTTGCGGGCGGTGATGGGTAGGCTCACGGGACCGATGCCAATGGGCTGCTTCTGGTTCAAGTCAAATGGTTGTCCCATACCCACCGGACTAATCCCGTTTGAGAACAAAGCTGACATGGGCCTAATGTACATGTCTGGACGTTTGGCTAGGGAACCCTACTCTGAAATCTATGTCCAGGAGTCTCAGTTGGGTTACTCAGTAAAACCGCCGTACGAGCTCATCCACGATCTCCCAGAAGGAATACAGAGGATGGACTCTACCCAAAGGCATGACTGGTTTGAGCTTTCAAGGATGATTGCGGAAAAGGAGAAGGAGGAGCTCGGCATCAACCCACTCGACAAGAACTGGCGTGTATCTTCTTACCATCCCGAGCAGAACAACATGATTCGCAATCTCCGAGGAACAAGCGGGGCTGGCGATGACCTTCCATTCATCTGGAACCGTAGCTGGTTGACATGCAATTATCGCTGAACTTTCAATTATCTTTTGAATAGTAGGAACAAAACTATTTGCAGTAATCTTTACCTTGCTTTTTCTGTTTGAACTGGTTAACTTCCTTTTGTGTTCTTGTATGCTGGCTGATTTGTGATCTGGACATGCTAGTAGATCATGGTGTTAGGTGTCTGATTTTGGGTTTAAACAGTTGCTAAAAGTCGTATGTGCTTCTGACTATTGATTTTTGCAGCCAACTTATTTTCAATTTCCTTTTGAACATTCGAGTGCTATTGAACCGAAAAAAAATGCATAATGAACGGTGTAGAAATACGTAAAACTGAGAGCTCTTTATTATGGACTGGGAATCATATACACCAGATATTGAACTATATAGTTATGTCTGTATGGATACATCTGTGATGTTCTTCTGCATTTCATGCCTTGGCAGATATAGACTTTCACTATACATGAACATCCAAGTATGTCAGTAATAACACATATATTGTAGACATCAGTCTCCAGCAAGCCTCAAACTGGCAAAACCAAACTTTTAAGGGGTACAACTAGCTGCTACACACTAAAAGGCCCTAAGAACAGCTCCAACTGCATTTCAAAGCAATGGTTATCCCAGTTAGGGCTCTAACTTCTGAAAATACAACTTTCTAATTCAAATTTCCCCCCCAATGTTGTTGTTGCCATCAATACGTCCAACTACTTCACCAATATAAACATGAGGCAAGATTCCAACACTTCTACTACAAGCAAACACCAAAAAACACCATAAACAGGCAGTCACCATGGAAGCTATGGAAGAATCTAACACCCCAAACAATCCACAACTCCATCCGCTACTCTGCCACTGCAACAAGCCCACCGTTCAAGACTGCAACTGGAATGACATCGAGGAACCTTGCCGACGATTTGTACGCTGTCCACAGTTCAAAGTAAGCCCCTTATCTTCACACTACCAAGTTCTTCTGATTTGAATTACTCAACTATTGAAGACTGTTTTGTTTTTTACATCTTCACCAGATGCCAAATGGTTGCTCGTTCAAACATTTCACGGACGAGAGCTTGTCTACTTATTACAAGGAAATTCTTAACGAACTCATTTCACAACGGCGGTTGAAGGCCAAAGAAGTTGCAGCTCTCAAAGGGTGCAAGAAAAAGTATGAAGTGCGCCTGAGACAGAACAACATCCGGTGGACCGCAAGGCTGCATAGGGCTGGAAGGAGAAAAATTCCGAAAGAAGACGCCGGCGAGAGCAAAACAGAGACTCTTGCCGCACAGACATTTCTTGATGAGTATTAATCTTTACATCTCAATCGCACAGAACGTCTACTATTGTATCTTTATTGCATTCAAACATCTATTCCAATGGCTGAATTAATGGAGCAGCTTCAATCCCTCTACCGTGTTATTTGATTTTTGTTCAGACATGATATGAACCCTAATCCCCAAACTGTAAATGCCACAAAACAAAACGATAACGTTCTTCTGTACACGGAGGGGTAAAATGGGAAAATTATCTTTTCTTTTGTGTGTATTAGCACAACCAAACATGGAAAAGGAAAATTGAATTGAACCAGATTTCCTAGTGACAAATAAGGAACCAAAAGGAAAAGGCCCTTTTCCTTTTCCTAGTTTTGGAGTTGAACCAAATTTTCTAGGAAAAGACCCTTTTCCTTTTCCTACTTACATCCTACAACCAAACGGGCTCTAAGATAAAACACCTAAATAAAGATGCACTCCCAACCCACTCCCATGTGAAGGTACCTACCTGGCTGCTGGCTCCCATGGACTGGCCATGACCACACACTACCCACTACAATGACTACATGCTTATTTTTCCCAGTTAGAGTTTACTTGCTGGGATTGTTTTCATTAATAATCATCATCATTATTCTCAAATTCACCCCTACTTAACTAACTGGATTAGAAATCTAACTAATCTTTTTTTTTATCTGTCACTCATTAATCATTTCAAATCTCAAACTTTTAAAAATTAAAACCCAGATCTCTCTCTCTATCATTCTTCCTTTGCTTCCGATTCGAGTAAACCCATTTTCATTCCCCCAATTCAAAATTTTCATTTCCCCAATTTCAAAAATGAGCTCCCAGAGATCTGCAAAACCCTCAAAACCCCCCAACCAGCAGACCCCTTCGAGATCATCCTCATCCTCATCCTCACTCTCATCTCACCTCGCAATGATCGAATTGAAGCAGCGAATCCTCACTTCACTCTCCAAGCTCGCCGACCGAGACACGCACCAGATCGCAATGGACGATTTCGACAAAATCATCCACTCCCTATCCAACGACGGCGTTTCAATGCTCCTCAACTGCCTCTTCCACGCCATTTCCACCGACCCCAGCCCGCCGTCAAAAAGGAGTCTCTCCGCCTCCTCTCCGCCCTCTGCGCCGCCCACGCTGACACTGCCGCAACGCATTTGACCAAAATCATTGACCACATTGTCCGGCGGCTCAAGGACTCCGATTCGCAGGTCAGAGACGCCTGCCGTGACTCAATTGGCTCCCTGGCTGGCCTCTACTTGAGAGGCGGTGACGGCGCGTCGGCGTCGTTTCGCTGTTTGTGAAGCCTTTGTTTGAGCTGATGGGTGAGAATAACAAGGTTGCTCAGTCTGGTGGCGCGTTGTGCTTGGCTAAGATGGTGGAGTCTGCGTCGGAGACGCGTTGGTGCCGTTCCAGAAGCTGTGTAATAGAGTTTGTAAGTATTTGAATAGTCCTAACTTCATGGCTAAGGCTCAGATGTTGCAGGTGGCCTCTAGCTTGTCGCAGGTTCGTCGTGGATTTCATTTCGGAACGTTTTTACGTGGCTACATTGTGTGTTGGGAGTTGCTTTATGTTGTATAACTTGTTGGTTACGATTTACGAAGTGAATTAGTATTTGTTATCACGTTGAGATCATTGTATGCGTTTGAATTATTGGTTATGAAGTGAATTAGGAGAAATGTAGTGTTGATAAGGAATGTAGGATAGATTGCAGGACTGGAGGTTTCATATCTGTTATGTCTATAAAATTTGCCTTGTCATATATCTTTACGGGTATGATCAGGGGAGTGTTTGCATTGCAAGTGTTCTTTGTAAGCAATTATCTGCTTTTTGGATAGGTTATGGAGTTTTTTTCAGTATTTGCTCTTAATTTAATAATGAGAAGAGAAATAAGTCATGGAATGGTTTAAGTTGGGATCATCATTCTAAGGACTACATTCCTACAAACACTAAAAATATACTTGTATCTGCTGTTTTAGTCAAGTACCGAAACTAAAAGTATACCTAAAGGCTAAGACTTTCAGCAATACCGTGGAATTGTTTCTTTTGGAAGCATTTCAACTCTACATTATTTTATAGTCTGTCTCTTTATCTGAAAAGGGAACAGGAAGAGCTTTTATTCCTGGACTCTGATTTTGCTGGTCTTTAACTTTCACAAACCTTCTGGCATTATAAAAGCATTGGGTGGACTTTGTATCATGAAGGTGGTTTATGATGAGCAACATACCCTCCATAGGTTATGATTGAAACTTTGTTTTTGTTTAAATGATGTTAAACTATCTTGATCCTTGTGATCCTGGACCAAAAATGAAACATTTTCTATTTTGTGTTCAATAAGTTCAATGTTTCTAAATGCTGAAGAAAATATGATTACCCTCAGCAATAGATCTATTTTCTTCATTTAATCACCTTGGCACTAACCTGTAGATTCTATAGCCTGTCTGGACTCATGGAGTTCAAGAATTAAAATGCTGTTCATATAACTGGAAAATGCTCTTTTATAGACTTTTCCTAATGATCTAGCATAATTTTGCAGGTTGGAGCAATTGCACCTCAAAGTTTGGAGCCGTTGCTGCAGAGTATACATGAGCTTCTTAGCAGTTCAGATTGGGCTACTCGCAAGGCTGCAGCTGATGCATTAATTGCCATATCTATGAGCACAAGTAACATAACACCAGAAGGGGCTGTTTCCACACTGGATGCTCTTGAGGCTTGTAAATTTGACAAGGTATGCATCAGAATAATATCCTCCACCAATTTGATGACCACGATAATATAATTAATTCAGAGCTTTACAATTTTCTGAGACCCATATTGTATTCATGGTTCATGCATTATGTTATGCCAGATTTTGAAATGAAATCTTCACTAGGGGATATTCCCTTTGTTTATAAGTTATCTTGAGGGAACTGGAAGCTGTAAATATCCACTGTTGTCCGCATCTAACTAAGATCTGTGTTATATGTTCTTCAGATAAAGCCTGTTAGAGAGAGTATGACAGAGGCTTTGCAGCGTTGGAAGAAACTTGCAGGTAAAGGAGATGGATCCTCGGATGAAAATAAAGCATCATCTCATGGTAAGCTTGGAGTCAAAGTTGTTTACTCTGCCATCATTTGATTTTTGTTCACCACTTTTTTTTGTTATTTTATCTCCCTCACATGCTCTGTTTCCTGCTCAACCATCTAGATGGTGAGGCTTCTGAATCAAGTGACACATCAGATCACAAGGATGTAAATGCTGGTGAGAGAGAAAGTGAAAAGTCAGTGAAGGAGTCATCTAGTGGATTCTCCCACTAGTTCTAATGGTGGCAAAGGAAGCAATTATGATAAGGCAGTTGGAATACTAAAGAAGAAGGCATCAGCATTAACAGAGAAAGAACTGAATCCTGAGTTCTTCCAGAAACTAGAAACTAGAGGTTCTGTTGAAGTTATTGTCCCTCGTGGATGTGTTAATCCTAATAATTCACAGAATGAGGAAGAGTCCGAGTCAAATAATATAGATCCAACTGGTAGAATTAGAAATTGTGGAAATATGGAGAGGGGAGCCATTGGTGATCGGGGTGTTGATGGTAATCAGAGAGAGTCATCGACTATCTTTCCTGACCTCACAAGAAGTCCTGGGCAATCGGAGGGATTCATGAATAACAAAGGGAACTGGTTGGCTATTCAGAGGCAATTATTACAACTGGAGCGGCAACAGACTCATCTCATGCATATGTTGCAGGTCCCTTTTTTGTTCTCTTCTCTATTCACTCTCTATTTGGTCAGAACTTACTGATGCGAATCTAAATTCTGCACTTTGCTGATGGTTCGTTTACATAGCAGGATTTTATGGGTGGATCTCATGACAGCATGATCACCTTGGAAAATAGAGTCCGGGGCCTTGAGAGAGTAGTTGAAGACATGGCACGAGATCTGTCTCTGACGGCTGGTAGGAGGGCTGGTGTAGTAATATGGTTGGAAATAAGTACAATGGCTTCCCAGATTATTCCAGTGGCAAGTTGGTAAGAGGAAACGATGGGCGAATTAACTTCGGGGAGAGGTTTTCTGCATTTGATGGTATCGGTTCCAGCATGAAGGGTTGGGACTATCAGTCGTATGGTAAAAATGGGCATATGGGTTCAAGAAGAGGTGTGACTAGTGGTGGTCCAATGGACATTAGGTCTGGTAAACTGGATAATGAACCTGAATCTCAGATTGGCAGCAGGAGAGGTTGGGAAAAAGGAGCAGGACCTGTTCGATTTGGTGAGGGACCTTCTGCGAGGAGTGTCTGGCAAGCATCAAAGGATGAAGCACCTTGGAAGCAATTCGAGTAGCTGGTGAAGATAACGGCTCCTCGAACTGCTCGGGTTGCTATGCCGGAAATGACACCCGAAGCATTAGAAGATGATGGGGGAGCGCCAGAGCGTGACCCTGGTGGGAATTCTTGGGCAACGCAATGGACGCATTGCATGTTGGCGACGTGGATTCTGCTTTTGCTATAGTTTTATCTACCGGAGATGATTTCTTGCTTGTGAAACTCATGGACAAATCTGGGCCAATAATTGATCAGCTCTCAAATGAGGTAGCTAGTGAAGTCTTGCATGCTGTTTCACAATTTCTCATGGGCAGAACCTGTTCGACATGTGCTTATACTGGGTCCAACAGGTAGCATTTTGCTTTACTCTATCCTGAATCTTGCTTCATTCTTATACCAGATTTTTCTTGAACTTTTGGGCATTTCAAGATGAAAACATTATGTTGTGAATCTCATGCAAGATACTGTTGAGTAGTTAGTGACATTTGTCGACACTGTTGTATATACATGTTCATCATAGAATCAGAAGCATGTGCACATAATAGCTTCTGAAAAAATGGCTTGCCCTCATTGTATTTGATCAATTCCAATTCTTAGCGTATTTGAGAATTGATTGATTTTTGGAATGTGGTTTTGACATTGAATTACTATTGTCAGGTATCAGATCTTATCATGGAGCATGGCCTGATGTCCTGGTACTTCCTATGGATTTGAAAAAGGAGATGTTGCTGAATTTGCATGATGCTTGTTCATCGACAGAGCTACCAGAGGACTGGACGGAAGGATCAGCTCCGGACCATCTAATATTGCAGTTGGCATCAGCTTGGCAAATTGATTTGCAGAACTTAGGGAAGTAGCTTCTTCAGCATTTTTTTTTCCTGTCTTGATTGAATTTACTTTTGGCCTGAAATGTGTGATAACTGGTTGGTTTCAGAATGTTTGCCAGAAGTTCACATTTGACATGATTGTTTCCTGTTCATGACTTCACTGAATGTTATATAATTGTTGCCGGTGAATATTTTACTCTAGCTAATCTCAAAGTTACAAAGCACACAAATGGGAAAATGCAAGGGGCTAATATTATTCTTGCTTCATCCACTTTCTAAAAGCAACAGTGCATGTGTATTGTACTGTATAATACTACAAGTTCTTATGATGGAACATGAAAAGTGGTAGCTGAAACAGTTTATCTTCGTCCAAACATATTCCAATGGCATCATCATAATTATATAATTTAGGATTTCTCATGAACATTGAAAAGTAACTGACATCATACAACAAAGATATCAGCCATAACCAGAGGAACAAATCAATCCCAACCGCTAAAGCCAAACAAGCACACCAACTTTAGCAATTCAAACATTCAGTACAGCTGAAACAAACTACACTTCCAGAAGTTCGAAACTTATTATGGGTCTAACAGGTTTGAAACTTAAGCAAATTAAAGAGCACAGCTAAATCAAGTCTCTTCACCCTATCGGAAAACCTCTCCAGCATGGTCTAGAGTTCCAGTGACCGAAGAGAATCTACTTCCTTAACCACATGTTACAGCTGTGGATCAATGAAAAAGAATAAAACAAGTAAAGTAAGCAATACTGCAGTAGAACACCTTTTTCACTAAAAAGAGGTATTATAAGAAATGGAATTCAGAGAGAAAACTTACAGCAAGATTCCAAGTTATTCATTCCTCTGCTTTGGCTGATAGGTGATCTTGTCAAATATCTGCTGGAAAGCCGCATTAGCAACCATTTTTTCGAGAACAATATCTTCTATCCTTCATCTGTGTGGCTTAACTTCGGTGTTCCTGCAGAAGAAGCCGCAAGACCATCTCTGATAAACGGTCCTTTTTGGCTTGTTGACGGTACTTCTGCATCTCGGATGTCCCAGAAGCCATCAGATGGTAAGTATAGACAATCTTCGTCTGTCCAATCCTATAAGCCCGACTTATGCTTGCCTCTCGACGGCTGGATTCCACACAACATCCAACATAACAACTCTAGAAGCTCCAACCAACTGACCCCTTCCGACACAGCACTTTGTCGAAGCAAGTAAGATCTTTGATTCATCATTTGGATTGTTGAATGAAGTCATTAATTTTGTCTCTGCTTCTGATCCATCTCGCCCTTTATCATCAAAAACTTGGTCCTCCCCCAGTTAAAACCTTTGCAAAGATGATCTTGTAACAGCAACAGAGGCTTAATGTACTGATAAATACCAGCCCTTTCTCATTCCATCCGTGCTGATGCGAACAAGTTCCATTAGAAATCTAGTTTTAACCCCTTCATCTGGTTTGGATCTAGATTCATTGAGTTCAGCCTCATCAAACAGAGCGTCTCCTTCTCTGATGGCTCAAGTAGAGAAGGTGCACAGATACGATGCCACCTTAGCTTCTAATTCAAGGTGCC